>JAAVVG010000008.1:600000-995098 GCA_012976225.1 Golubevia sp. BC0850
AGCAGATGAATGTGAGTCGGCGTCGAAGAGAGGCAGGGTATAGTGTCGACGAGCTCCTTGCTGAGCTTCCAACTCTTCCCTCCCTCTTATAGGCTTCTGGTGTGATGGTAGTGGAACTAGAAAGCTGGATGGAAAGATCTGCAAGGTCTGCCAAGGAAAGACTACCTATCAATGTTCTCCTTGCAAGAATTCTGGAACGGTCGAATGTCAAGAATGCAATTCTGAGGGAGCCGTAGAGATGAGCTACTTCGTCGACGTCGTGCTCAGATCGGTCGAGCTTCCAGCTATCCCAGTATCTATGCTCTTCGACGATCAGTTCGGTCCCCCTACTGCCCAAGCTGTCAGAGCAATGGCTGTAGATAAGGTTCTTCAAGCCGTTCAAAAGCTCTGCTACGAGAAGTCTTCCAAGGGGGCTCCTGTAGCTGCAGTACTAGCCAGGTGTCTATGGGAAAAGTCAACTCTTCGTACGCTTAGCGTATTCAAGCCGCTCAACTCTAAGTGGAAAGGTCTAGGAGAGGATTCACTCTCGGAATCTGGCGAACTGGATCCTGATACCGTTTTCTACGGTCTAGCCCCTTCGACGGAGGTTCAAACTCATTACTTTACCTTCTCAAGGGACCAACAGATCCATCCAATCCATACCAACTCTCGCTCACGCTCAGGAAGCAAAGCCAACTCTAGAGCCAACTCAGCTGCACCCAGTCCCGTTGTCTCTCCAAGAGCAAGTGTCGCCGATCTTCGCTCAGCCTTCAGATCAAGTACGAGTGCTCCAGATCACCTATCCTCAGGAAGCGTAGGGAGGAAATCGTCAGGTGGTTACCTACCCTCAAGCACCAGCGCTCCAAATCAATTAGGAAATTCTCAACGTCCAGAACCAACTTCTTCTTCTTCGTCTCCCAAGATCAAGCCTCGTAAAAGCTTCACCAACCTCTTCTCTAGATCCAGCTCTTTCACCAACCTTCTTTCGGCTAATGCCTCTTCCTCCATTCCTCCAATTCCAAGATCCAGATCGGTTTCTGAGAACTATGAACTTCAGACATCAACTGGAAAGAACATACAAACCACCTCTTTTTCTACCTCTCCGCCTCAAATTGATGGCTCCTTCTTCAAGGAGATTATCAATGAGGAGATCCAGACCTAGTCAAAATTCCGAAAATGTAGATAGATCAACTTTCGCCTGCTTTCGTTTCTTGCTTTTGCCTCCAGTGTTCACGTTCTCGTTCTCATAGACTGTTGTTTCTCACATTTCAAATTTGTTTTCTGTTGTCTCCATCTCTGTCTCATTTTTCATCAGTCTCTCAAATTTAGACCTCTTACCGTCGTGTTCTCGTATTTTCGACTCCAGTGCGAAGTGAAGACAGGGGCTTCGTACTCCAGATCGTACTCCAGACATCCAAGCGGAAAAGGTCTAATTGTAAAGGCCTAACTGGTTTCAGGTGAATAAGAGCTTACATAAGAGCTGAAGCGCTGAAGCGCTGAAGGAGTGTGTATTGATCGAGGAGGGTGTTTCGAAAGTGAGGCAGAAGAGAAGGGATGTCGACTCAGTAAATAGATTGTGTTGAGAATGTAGTTAAATTGTGGGGTAGGTGTGTTTCTATTTTGGTCTCGAAGTAGAACAGAATGAAAGAGAAGGAAGGAATAGGGAATAGGGAATAGGGTGCTCAAAGGGATGTTTCAAGAGAGGTTGTTCTACTTAGTTCTCTTGTAAACCTTCTTCAAAAACTCTTCGAAAATCTCCTTCTTCAATCCCTTACTTTCATCAATTCCTTCAACAAGTCCCATAATCTCTTCATAGCTCTTCTTCTCGTAAGCTTTGAATCTATCTTCAAGCTCCAACTCTTTGAAAACGACCTTGACTCGCTTTTCAGCTTCTGGATCTTTTCGTCCGTAGTTGGCGTCTAAAATTGCTCGTTGTTCTGGAGTGCAGATCTCAATAGCTGTGTTGATCAACCATCCACATTTGTTATCTAGAATATCCGTTCCGATCTTTCCGATGACTTCTGGAGATCCATAGCAATCTAGGTAATCGTCTTGGACTTGGAAGTACTCTCCCAGAGGAAGGAGGATAGAAAGAGCATGAGAGTAGAGAGATTCATCGATAATTCCGACCTAGAGCAAATGTGAGATTCAGGGAGACACGGGTAAGTTTTGAGGTTCAAGAGAGATGCAAGAATGATTGATTTGCTCACCAATCTCATAGACAGAGCGACTGGAAGGTAGAATGAATAGAAAGCAGTCTTGTAAACCACGATTAGGTGATGCCTTTAAAAGGTTGGTTGAGAGGCGGAAGCGAGAAAAGGTGGGAGGTAGAGGGTAAGAGAAGGGAGTGGCTTTTGTGATCAGTGACGTTGTGCGATGATCGGGATCGAGTCATCGAAAGATCTGAACTCCTCCAAGTCGAACCTTTATTGCCTTCTAGAGCGGAGTCCCAGTCTGACTCTTACCATCCCATCTCAAATTCTTCGACTCACTTCTTTAGACTGAACCTACTCAAATCAACGTTATCTTCAGGGGCAGTGATCAGATCGATCAATTGACCCATTTCAGTTTGGAAAGTAGTGTCATGGAACAGCTCCAAAAGCATTCCATAGGAAGCATCTTGTCTGAAATGCTTCTTGAGAAGGAAATAGATAGCAGCTTCGAGCATGAAGGCGTCGTTGATAGCAATGTTACCAACTTTTGGGTATTTATACCAACAAGGTTGACCACGACGGGTGAGGGAAGCGTCCATCATGTCGTCTGCTACTAGGAAGTAGGCTTGGAGCTGGAAGAGGGAGAGGGTGGGGAGATTGGGTTTGGGGTCAGAGGCGGAGGTACAGACAGCTGGAGGATCTTGAACAGGTTAAAAGATGGTTCCACCCACAGGCAAGAATTGGACTTGGCTTTGTAGAGTGGCTGTAGATGGGCAAATTTGAGAGAATAGATAGGACTTTCTTCCTGTCCGCTTCCGTCTGATGTGAAATCCAATCGCAAGCCTCTGGCAAGAACAGCCTCCTAATTAAAGCTTCATCTCTATCCCACTACTGCAGTCATTTCACTCCTCCTTGTCCACGAGTAGCTGTCTATGCCTTTCTGCCAAACGCCTCTTTCCATTTTACTCACCAGTTCGACACACCAACCCAAGATAGCAGCCTTCTTGTATTCCTCCTCAGTCATCTCCCTAGTCTTGTTTCCATCCTTATCCTTGCAAGTCAGGATTTCGAAAGTGTCGACCACTGATAGACCTCTGTTCAGTTTCCCACCTGGAGTGTTGTGTTCCAAGTTCTCTTTGTACCATTGAATTGCATCGGCTGGCATTCCTTCCGATGAGAGGTGATCCGTTAGTTCTGTGACTAGAAGGGGAAAGACTGAAAGAAATCTTTCGCGAGGAGAAGAGGAGGAGGAAGCCATTTCGAAAAAGAGAGACTGAAAGAGGATGGGTGGGGAAGCGGGAAGGAGATGGTTGCAGAGTGGGAAGTTCCTTCTGTTTGACTCTTCACCCATTGCTTCATCCGCCTTATCTTCTCTTTCAAAAGCAAAGATAGTAGAATTGGGTCCTTTGCGTTTACAACTTTCAAGATGACAAAGAGAACCAACGAAGATGCTCATTCCGAGGAGGAACCATCTGCCAAACGCAGCATCACTTCAGAACAACAAGAAGCTCATAAACTGCAAGAGGCTCAAGATACTTTGGACAGATTGGACTATAAGACTGTAGAAGAGCTATGCACAAAGGTTAGTGACCTCACACAGTATACAGGCTGAGACGAAAGCGATTGAGACCTACCTTCGTTCTGCCTTTCGCTCGAATCTTGTCTCACCTCTCCCCCTTCTTCCCTTCGAACTCAGATGATCTACTCCGAATCCATCGATTCTGTTCAGCCATTGCTAGTGAGAAGCAAGAGTCTAGGATCAAGAGGAGAAGCTTACGAGGCAGTGGAGGATGTGGAAAAGGCGTCGAAATGAGGCAGGATCTTCAGGTCAGTACAATCAAAGGCCTCTATACCCTCCAATCCAGCTGTTAACTGATTACTGAGTACCAAAACCTTCATCTTTGAATTCATAGACTCATCTCAGAGCAATGTACGCCTCACTTGGAGCTTGCGGAACAGGTCTACTACGACGACAACGAAATGGAAGCCTCTTCACCTTTTGACCGAGCCTTCAAGGAGCTGAGAGAAGAAATCAAATCCACCAAGGCGATAGAGCTCAAGAGCCGCTTCGAGCGAGTGTCTCCTCCTGACCCCTTCCTCAAGATTTTCTCCTTCGCCGACTCTCCTTCTCTGATCCGATCGACATCTGTCTCTCGGGCCTGGAAAGAATCGATTAACGGATCCTCGGAACTCTTTCTAAACTTCAGGATGGAAGGTAAGGGAGAACAGATCTGCAAAGGGTTAGGGACCTTCAGCGAACTGAGCAAGGACTCGATGAAGAGGATGGAATTGGGATTCGGTGACAAGTTGGAACCTTCACTTCAAGAGCGGCTAGGAAATAATCATCAAAGATTCATCCCAGAGTCTCGAGATTCTATCAGTAGGACATCAGAGAGACCTCTGCAAGTTGGTCGTCGAGGCGGCTGGCGAATGCAACAATCTCAAAGCGTTGAGCTCCTTCAGGAAGCAGAGTGGCGGACTTTACCATCCTAATAAAGGACATGTGACGCTCGAATTTCCTTCATCTTGGAGAGCCTCGCTCGATGTTCTGGATTGGAAATCAGGAGACGAGAACCTACTATGCAACGATGCTCTTCTAGATCGACTTCAAGAAGCAAGAGAAGTCAGAATCAGCAGCGCCAAGCTCGGCTCGACCTGAATCGTCAAGCTTCTATCCTCAAACTCAAGATTAGAAAGGGTCGTCTTACGCACGAGCACGATCTCTCAACTCGACAGCATTCCGCTAATGAATCTGCCCGATCTCTTCCAACTCAACCTCCATCTGACTCCAAAATCGACTCAGAAAGGAGATTCGAGCCTCTTCTTCAAGAACCTCAACGCGCCAAAACTGAAATTTCTCGATGACCTGGATCCTCAAGTTCTAACTTCTCTCAATCCCATGCCCTGCCTCGAGCAGCTCTCTCTCTACGGCTTTCGGATCACGGATGACGCCTCTGCCAAAGCAGCCGTCTCTACTCTCATTGGATCGGTCGAGCACTGGTCGAGGCTGAAGTCCTGGGGATTCAGTCTCCCTTCGGCTACTGCCTCCGCCTTCTACGAGCACCTAATTCTGCTTCTGACGCCCCTCTCTAAGGATGCAATTTGGGCAGGTTTTCGAGAGAAAATGCCACTCCCAGGCCTGAGAGCCCTCAAGTTCGGAGGGACACCCCCTCTCTCCGCTGTAGTCAATGGTTTCGATCTCTCGTCTTTCGTTGGCGCAAGAAAGGCTGTATGTCTAGGTCGCTCTTCTGGAGACGTTATGGCAATCGCCAACGGACTCCTCGAGACTCTAGATGCTGCCACTTCAAAGGGGGGGGGGCAGCTTTCGGCTCCTCTCAGTCCTCCCCTAATATGGAAGAGCTCCACATCAAGATCCCGTTGAAAGCGGACGAGTCTACGGTCACTTGGCTAAAGGAGAACGTCGGCCGTCTTGAGGTGAAGGAATGGGTTTAATCCTCGAATTAGTGAGTCTAGTTCCTATGCTTTTACGTTATCGTTCTTGCGAACTTACTGATGTGAGGATCTCACCTTTGTGACTGCTCCTCTCTTCAGTTTCGTGAATACTTCGACTTGAGTTATGGTACCAAGCCGTCTTAGAGACTCTGAAACTCTCCTTCCCCGTCACTGCCTTTCTCGATCCTCCTCCAGCTACCACTGCAACCCTACGACCTTCAAATTCTCTTCTTGTCAAACAAAGACACTCTCGAAGCACCTCAACTTTCCGTCAAAAGCTTTCCATCAATACAACCTCTTCCAATCAACTTTCTCAAAAGATTCAAGTCTCGAAGACCGAGTTCGATTAAGGGAAAATTCTCTCAGCTCGTAAAAGGGCCAAGGGTAGGTAGGGGATGGAAGAGGGGACAAGTAGGAAATGGAAAGGGTCAAGAAAACAAATTCAAGAACGACGACCGAAACGATTCGTCTCCATGTATAGTTGAAGCATAGAAAAAAACAGTCTCCCAACACATCTTCCATCCACCATCTACTTTGAGTGTGTCTGAGCTCGAATAGCTGGAAGACGTTCCCTGGTCGATCGAGAAACTCAATCCAGAATTGACATCGAATTCACAAGCCGCCATTCCACGAGACGAGCCACAGCCAGTAGCCAGAAAGCTTTGTCGAACTCTGGACTTTCCGAGTTTCTGACACATTTGATCAACTGTACTCTCGAAATGAGTCTTGCAGAGAAAGTCACCCCAGAAAGATGCTTGATTGCAGTTGCTAAAGACGGAAGCTCTTTGCACGACTCTCGCACATCTTATGTGGGGATCTTGATACTCATTTTTAGAGTTTGATTCAGTTCTGAGTACTTCATTTTGGGTAAGAAAAACCAGGGATGTCGATGTGCGAATTGAAGAGATGTCTCAATATAGCCGCGGGTGTTCGGAAGGTGCAATCAGATGACCGACCTTACTGCTAACCACGACCCACCTTCACTTACATTCAAATTAGATCCAGAAGTTGGCTGAATAGCAACAGTAGACAAGAGAGAATTTGGGCAAAGAGAGAGACAGGCAATCAAGGAAGGTTTCACTCGTAAGGAAAGGATAGGATCCTGACCTTCCTGAATCGAATTCCCCTTAATAGCCTCAGTCGCTATTCCCCCTCTAATCCAACATGAACTCGATATCCTATTTGGATTCAATGTTATCAAGATCAATTTCACATTTAAACAGAGATTCAAACAATCAAAGCAACTCATCCAGCTCACCCGCTTCAATTTCATCATCTCCATCTTCTCCAACCAGTCCCAGTTCCACTTCAACTTCTAAAACCCCATTGAATAGAAGATCATCTGATTACTCGCTCTCTGCCAATCGGGACAGGGACAGTCATGGTAGGGATCGGCAAGGTACAGATAGCAGTAGAAGGGATCCTCTAATCCGATCCATATCGGTAGCAGTCTCTCATCCTTCCAGTCATCCTAGTCCTCCTTCCACTTCCAATTCTCAAGCTAACAGTAATAATTCACTTAAACCTCTAACTTCGATGAGTCAGGAAGATGAATTATCAGAAACCAGCGGATCGATGAATAGAAGGTCTTCCTACACTTCAACTTCTTCAGCTTCAACTTCAACTTCTTCTAAACCAACCAAGAAAACGAAATCCACCTCTAAATCTAAATCCAGACGTTCCTCTTCTCAAGCCTCTTCAAATTCAACTCCTACAGAAGATCCAACTCAATCAGATGACTTCGCTTTGGACACTCAAACTTCCTCTTCAGAATTAGATACAGCTCAATCTTTAGAATTCAAGGAGAAAGGGGACCGTTTGATTGATGAGATGAATGATCAAGAAGATATAAGAGCATTAGGACATTCAAAATCTAAAGCCAGCTCAGAACCGAATAGAGAATCAAGAAGTTTATTAGGTGGATTAGGAATGTCAAGTTCTATCACTCCTATCAAATCCTCCACTCTTAATCGTTCGATTTCAACTTCAAATACTCCTTCGAGTTCAAAGACTAGACCTTCAAAACTGATTAGACATGAAACTGAGAGGGTTTCAAGTGGGAGTGGTAGTAGTAGTAGGAGGAGAAGGAGGTCTGGGAGTGCAAGTGGATCAAGTGGGAGGCATAGTAGAGGTGGTAGTTCTACGACTCCTTCAACTCCTATTTGGGGAAGCCTCTGGGGTTTGGCGGGTTGGTTGGATCCTTCTGGAAATGAAATTGAGAGGGAGTTGGAAGAAGCTAGGAGGAAAGAAGACGCTAAGGAAGAGAGAAGAGAGCAAAGAAGAGAGGAGAGAAGAAGGAAGAGAAGGGAAGATAGAGAAAGGAGAAGAGAGGATGAAGATGAAGAATTGGAAAATGAAGGGAATCAAGGAAGAGATGGGAGAAGTTTCAATTCAACTGAAATGAGTAGACAATCTTCAGCTTCTATATCCGAGATTTCCAGCCCTTCAAGTTCTTCTTCTTCTTCTTCTAAAAGAAAATCCGATCAGAAGAGTAAAAGGTCTAGTAGAAGATCTTCTTCTCAAGGAAATCAAGATGAAGGGGGAAATGAGATTCAAGATACAAGTTTGAGTTCTTCAACTTCTAGTCTTAAGAATCTATTTTCCAATACCCCTGACAAAAGTGAAGATGAACCCTTAAGAACTCCTGAAATGCTATCAGAACATGAACTTGAAAATGTGGTGGAATTTGAAGTTGAACCTTTGAATTATGAAGAATCTGGAAATGGGGACTCCAATCCTTCAACTCCTTTGATTAGTACTCTTAATTACTTACCTGATTCTTCAACTGAGAATACACCTAGTTCTAACAGTGTTTCTCCTTTTGATTCTTCAAATTACAGCTCTTCTAACAATTCTTACTCCAACAAGAATTTGAAATCTCTGAGATTAGCTTCTAAACAAAGCAATGTTGGACCAGATCCTCATTCAGATTTAAATCCTTTGACACCTCCACCACCTCTATTACCCAGAGATTTAAGAGGAGATTATTTCGGTGATTATTCTCATGGAGATGAACTTGATTTTTCAAGTCCTTTGATTGAAAGGAAGAAGAGCTTTGGAAAAGGGAAGGGAAGAGAAGAGGTTGGATTGGGGATCAATCGAAATCAAATTGGGGCTGGACAATATGGATTGAATGGAATTGCGAATGGATCAGAAATGAAACGATCTAGTTCTAAAGTCTCAACTTCCAATTCAAGTTCAAGTCCTACAACTCCAACTGAAACATCTACCTCTACCTCAACATCGAATTCTAACTCGGCTTCTAATTCTGGGGTCTCGACTCCCATTGAAGAGAACTCGCCAGGTAAAATCAATGGTGCCGCTGGTGGAGGCAAGAGCAAGAAAGGAAAGAAGGGAAAAGGAAAGGGTAAAAGTAAGGGTAAAGGAAAGGGTCGAAGAAATAGTAAGAAGAAGGAGGATGTAGAATTGGCTCAAGAAGAAGATAAAGGTCCTGTTTCGGAGAAGAGCGACAAGGATGAAGAAAAGCTGGAAACAGAGGTCCAATCGATCGCTGCTCCTCATCTCGGTCAAGAACAGGAGACTGAAAATGAAAGAACCCCAAGGCCTTCTTCTATTCAAAGCTTTGAATCTAATTCCGAGACTCCTTCTAGCTTATTCTCTGATGTTAGAGATGATGGATCTTCGGTTTCTAGTTATCCTGCTTCTATTTCTTCGGCCAGTAACCTTTCGGATGAGAAAGCTCAACTCGGAAACGGAGTTCTCTCTTCTTCGGAGCAGGGTAATGAAGAATCTACTCGCAAGTCGAATTCCATCTTGAAGCGTATCATTTTGAATTTCGGGAGAGGAATTCTACTGGTTTTGACGGCTCCGGTTTATGGTCCTATGTTCGTCATCAAATGGGTCGGAAGGAGATTCAAAAGAAAGGGAGGCAAGCGAGTTCAAATCCAAGTCTCGAATGGTAGCCAAAAGGAGAGTAAAGCAACTGAAAGTCCATCTAAAGCAATCAACAGTGGGAAGGAGAAGTCTTCCTTCTCCGTCAGTAAACGATCTTCCTCTCTCATCTTCAAAGAAGCCGAAAAGGATCAAGAGTCGAAGAGAAATGCAAGTGGAGTGGAAGATGAAAAAAAGGGTGGCATTCATTCTTTGAAACCTCCAACTCCTAAACCTGAAAAGCAAGAATTTCTCGACAACTCTCAAGCTTCGGAGAAAATGAAGTCTTCAAATGGAGACTCGGATGAAAGAGATAAGAGAGAAGTCAGTGCTGAATTGAACACTCAAGATCAAGTCTCTCTGTCTACTGCTTCTTCTCCAGATCCAACTCCATCTCCTTCACCCAAGAAATCTAAACTTCTTCCAAATCCACATTCAGTAGATCCAATGCTAATCAAAGAACCCAAAGCTAGAAGAGTTGGACAACCTGGTGGAATTCTAGATGTCTCTCAAGAAATCGGTTCAGCTATCTTCATGAATGGAGATGAAGAAGACTTGGCAGTTTTGAAAGCTGAAGAATTGATTTCAGAAAGAGAGAATCTCAGAAAGGAAAGAGAAAGGAAAATGAAAGGTTTAGGAGAAGAGAAAGAAAATCAAAGATTGAAATCAATTGAAGAAGAAAGAAAGAAAGTTGCAAATGAAGTCAAGAATGAAACGGCTATGATTAGAAAACCTAATAACAATCGAATTTCTAAATTCAATGGTTCTGATCAAATTAATGTTACAAGAGTTATTGGAACTGGTTATTTGAATTCTACTTCAATTCCAAGAGGTCCTGCTTCTACTATCATTCATCATTCTCCTAAGGTGTTGGTTTTGGATTTAGATGAAACCTTAATTCATTCTACAAGTAGATCTCCTACTTGGGGTGTATTGAGATCAACGAACACTAGAGCTCATGATCCAAAAGGTGCTGGTGTTGATACTGGATCTTCTTTATTGGGTTTCGGAAATCTAAGTCTTTTGAGTCTTGGACTTGGAAGTGCTGGTAGACCTGGGAGAGTTAGACCTCATATGGTCGAGGTCGTTATTGGTGGTAGAAGTGTGATTTATCACGTTTACAAAAGACCTTGGGTGGATTACTTTTTGAGAAAGGTGAGCGTTAATCGAAGGGAGAAGAGCTTTGACTTGTCCCTGGTCGCTGATTTCCTGTCTTTCTTCCCCTTTTCGATTTTACAGGTCGCCAGCTGGTATCATGTAGTCATCTTCACTGCCTCTGTTCAAGAGTACGGTGATCCAGTCATCGACTGGCTAGACCAAGGACGAGGTCTTATCGCAGGCAGACTCTTCCGAGACGTGAGTCCAATCTTCAGGATTCAACAATCCCTCTTCTGTTAATGCTGACTTCTATTCATTTCTCAATCTTACCTCTTTATTGTCAGGCATGTACCTATCAAAATGGATCCTACGTCAAGAATCTTGAAGTAGTAGATTCGGATCTATCAAGAGTTTGTCTAGTCGACAATTCTCCTGCAAGCTACGCTATCAATCCTTCAAATGGTATGCCAATTGAAAGTTGGACTGAAGATCCTTATGACGAAGCTTTGTTGGATTTACTACCTGTCTTGGACAGTCTGAGATTCGCAAGTGATGTCAGACATATTTTGGGAGTCCGAGGCTTCTAGGAATCAATGTAAAGTTTGCCCTTAGGCATACCTTCAACTCTGTCTTTTCGCTCCTTCCTTCAAAGTTCCTTCAGTTCATTCTCTCCCTCGTGTCCACCTCCGTTTCGTCCCCCCACCCTCCACCCTCCACTCTCCATCGCTTTTCCCGTCTCACTCTCGCAACTTTTGCCTCATGCTTCAACTGCTCTTACAATCAAACAAAAACAATACACGCCCAATCTTTCACAACAAGTTATCTCATTCTCAAGTTCCGTCGTCTAATTTCGCCAATTCCGTTCAAGTCTTTCTGTTGCACTCTATACGTTTGATAATCTCTTAATTCTCCTTCGCAAATATTCATCCGCGTCTTTATCTATCCAAAGCATCTTGGCATGTTGAGCCTCTTGCAGTTTGAGAGCGCTGTTCTGAAGTGATGCTGCGATCGGCAGCAGGTTCTTCAGATTGAGCATCCCCATTAACTTTCTTACCCATCTTGAAGAGCTTCGATTAGTAGCGGTGAGCTGTGGTTGAAATTTTAGCTGCTCTCTCTCTATTCGGAAAGAAAGAAAGGCAATGAGGATTGATCTGAAAGAATTGTTTAAAGAAACAGAGATGGCGCGGGATCAATCGATCAAAACTCTCTCCCCCCCTCTGGTCCCTCAAGCCTCAGGATTCAAGTCTCTTGAAGAGGTCCGAAAGTTCTCGCAGAACATTGAAGTCGGTCAAGAAATCAGGGATCAATGAACCATGCAAATCGTATCTCTACAACGTGTTTTCTTTGACCTTCACGCGTCGTGTGGCCCCCCAGACCAAAGCTTATCACCGCCTGTCAAGCTCGGTTGGTGATTTGATTAACTTCAGATGCTATTCACTTCATCCATCTCTATCTACTTTGTGCCTCCTTGCATCACAGAACCTACTCATTCCCGCTGTCCCCCCCCCCTCTCTTTGACTTCGCCTCCAACTCTCCCTTCTGTGTTTATCCTACTCTCCTATTTCCCTTACTCTCCTTTGTATACCGGTTTCCTCTTTTCGGCGAAAGCCTTCAATCCTTCTAATCGATCTTGAGATTTCAAAACCTGCTCGTAACATGATCTTTCGAAATCGAGGGAAGATTCACTGTGGCAAGTTCAAAGGAGAACGACAACATGGAAGGAGGTAGGTAAAGAAAAGGTGAGAATATAGTTTGCGAACGCGAACGCGAAAAGAAGAGTTGGGGAGGGGCGAATGTGTGAGTGTAGAGTGAACTTACATGTCCATCTGAGATCCTTTATCGACTGCCATCTTGGCTACCCTGATAGCGAGAGGTCCTGTTGAGAATGAAAAAAAACAACGCAGCAGAAGTAGAAACGAGACGAAATGCAAGGTCAAGAAGGTGTTCCTTTCAGCCCAACTCCAGAGGATCTTCCCTTATCCCTTCCCTCTTCTGCTTGTGAGTCCAGACTCACCATTCTTCGACCACCTCTCAGCACACTCGAAAGCTCTTCCAAGCCCTTCTCTACCTCCACTTCCATTGCCATCTTCTCCCATCTCGAATCCCATTTCGACTAATCGACTCTCGTCCTTCTCCTCTCCGATGTGTTGTACGATCCCTAGATCATGAGCTTCTTTATGAGTTAGAAGTCTTGAGCCAAAGATGAGGTCTTTAGTTAGAGAGGTTCCTATGAGACGAGTCAAACGAGTGGTGCCCCCAGCTCCTGGGATGATACCAAGGGAGGTTTCTGTTAGACCTAGACGGGTTGCTGAGGGACCTGTTGAATTCGATTTGAAACATGAGAAGATATCAATATAGTTAGAATGGAAGAAAGAATGCAGAACAGAAATGAGAAGAGAGTGAGCTTTCAGAGGAAAGGTCCTTCGACTCTACCTTTTATCTGCACCTTCCGCCTAATAAGACTTCCTTTACTCACCAGCAACTCTCAAATCGGTACACAAACTCAACTCCATTCCACCGCCCATAGCTAGACCATCTAAAGCTGTGATAGTTGGGAAAGGAAGATTCTGGATCTTGGTGCAAGTATCTCGAAGCTGCGAGAGGAACTTCTCTACATCTAAGGTGGACATTGATTTACGTTCTTTCAAATCTGCTCCTGCACAGAAAGTTCCGGGGACTTTGGAGCGGAGGATCAGAGTGCGAATCGATCTGGGGGAGAGGTGATAAGGAAGGTTAGGAAACATGCCGGCTGTAGTATCTGCTCTCAGTTGGTGAGGGTCAGCCATCTTGAGTTAAAGCATATGATATTTTGAGCAGCTGGAATGACTAGGCAACGGGCCAGTTGAAGTGAAGCTCACTCCACCTCCATCTCTTTCCCTGTTCAACAATCTGAAAATGAGTAGGTACAATGCACTTCCACCTCAGACGTATATCATTCGTCCCACACCTTCTAATCCCATCTTCTCCGCGCCCCTTGCTGGCACTGCTCTACTCTCAAAGGACCTTCCCCTCACTCTTTTTGAGACTCACTTATCCCATCTCGCTGCCTCTACGCTTCCCTGCAATTGATCCAACAGCTCCCTACTGATTGCGTTTTTAGCTGCAGGTCTATTTATCGTTAGGAGAGTGATTCCAGGTGGAAGGTTTGGGTTGGTGTCGATTGATTCTAGATAGGCCAGGTTAGAAGAAGTTGGAGAAGAGGTGGAGAAAGATCTTAGAAGAGGAGTCACGCTCGATGGTCGAGGTCGTAGTAAGTTCAGAACCATGGTTGAAGTGATAGTAGAAGATAGAAATATGGAAGAGGAATTAGGAAAGGAAGAGCAAGAGGATCAACTTTGGAAGAAGGTCAGGTGCACAAATCAAATTGTGGCTCGAGCGTCGCGTACAACATGTACCCCTTTTTTGAAGGTCGAATTACTCCTTTCCTTTAGAACGAGTCAGTGCACTAGTGGACACTCTCAGTAGAGAGGACTGAAAAGAGAGTGAGTCATTTGTTTCATTGATTAAGCCTGTAAATCCAACATGATTCAACTTCGTCACTTTGTATCCCGCTTCCAAGATCCTAAATTCTTGACCCTCGCCCCCTCTTGACCCTGTTATGAATTTTCAGGTTTCTGATTGTCACCACCTTCCTGATGATGACCAAGAATGAGAACCTTTTTTGAAAAAGGTCAATTCGAGAGAAACAGCCACTCCTGGAATGACACAAAATTTTCTCCCTTCGAAGCGTCGCCTGTTGATTGAAACGAAAACGGCAACTCCAAATTGTGTCAGCGAACTCTGATTTCTGATCCTAGAAATAGATCCGTTAGAATCAAACTCACCAACTTGTCCAAGTTTCATGAGCCTCAACTTAATCTTCCCATTTTTGAAAATCTGTTGATTCTTCAGAACCGATCTCTTTCTTTCCCAAACTCTTTGATGTTGCATAGAATCAATGGGTCTTCCGTCTGATCGGATAGGATAGGAAGTTACGACCACCTCCTCCAAGTTCGGAAAGTTTCTAGACTTAAGAACCTCCCAATCATCGTGTCTTCTTCGAATTCTTTTTCAGCTGGACCGCTCATATCACCAACGTAATAAGGTAAAGGAAAAATATTAAATGAATCAGGTAGCTGAGTGTCTTCGAAAAGTCCTAAAAGAGAAAATTCTTCAGCTGCTAGAAGTTTGAGGTTCTTGAACTTTGACAGGTCGGTTGAAGATCTATCGTCTGGATTAGCTTCGATCGTGACCAAACGTAGGAATTTCAAACAATGAGATGAGCTTTGAAGATGTGAGAGAAAGGAAGTGTAAAGACTTTTGGTGTCTCCTGGATTTCTAGTGATTCTCACAGTGCTGATTTCCAAGGTCTCGAGTTGATCAGTTACTTCAAGAAGATTTATAGCTGCTTCGGTCTTCTTATTTCCCCCTTTCCAGACCTGATCTGATTCTTCGCTTCTACCCCACCAAGTTCTTCTATCTGATTTTTCAAAGATGCAAACGATTCTGAATGCTAATTGCTTGACGGATGATAGACCTTTGAAAGTTGAATGGAAGTCTGAAAGAAAAGTAAAGTCATCCATACTTAATGAACAACCTAGACTAGCTTGATGAAGATTTCTGCAAAACACCAAAACCCAGACGACATTTCTTGCAGAGATGAATAGTCGTCATAAGTATCTGGAGGTAGAATGACTTGGATTCTCTTCAAAGAATGACTCAAAAACTTGAATGGATTCAACTTTCCATTCACTCTAGTTTGAAACGGAAAGTCAAACCAAGTATTATCAACGACTAGAACTTGAAGATTCTTGGCCTTTTCAAAGACATATCACAAACAATTACTAATCCCACTAACAGCATTTTGATCGTCATGTTTTCTCTCAATTTTTGGAAGGTCCAAAGTTGAGAGTTGAACGAAGTCCATCATGGTCTTTGTAAGCTTCTTCATAGCTGCTGAACCTTGGAAGTCCATAGCTGTGTAATGAAAAGTCTTGATCATTTCTTCAAATTCTTCACCCCTTTCCAGGAGAGTTCGAAGAGATTGAAGATAATCGATTGAGACGGTGACGTTGTGTAGCAGGGAAATTGAAACAGTCTCATAGTTTTTCTGTTGCCGAGAAGAGCAGCTCTTAGGGTAGCATCTCTTTCTCTGGGGTGAAAAGGCGGAAGACAAAGTTTTGAGGCACGGAAGTCGAAGCAAGCAAGAAGGTACATCTACACCTGCTCACTTTCTTTTCTTGATTCTTTCATTCAAAGTCCCACCCAGCTCTGCCCAGGCTTTGATACTCTCACCGATGACCAAAGCTACTTCTTTTGGTAGACTGTCTAACTTGGGAAGAGCTTTGACGGTCTCCGTCTCTTTCATGTTTTGCGAACTGGTAGGAGTCTGAGGTTGAGAGTTCAAGAATTCTGTAAAAGTGAAATGGGATGTGAGAAAGAGGAAAATAAGCTATGGCTATTATGTTTTTGAGGCATTGCACTGCTTCGCAACTCCCAAGAGAACACCCAGTCTGGTGGTGCTGACAAGCTGACAACAAGGAACAAGGCGACAAAGTGAAGCCGTTCTGAGAAAACTCACCGGCGAAAGGCAATTTGATGGCTTCAATCCCCAGCGCTTCAGCAAAACGATCTGGATTCTTGAGATGTAGATGGCAGAGAAAAATTGAAGGAAGAAGGTAAAATTGAGCCTTGTATTTTTTATTATTTTTTATTTGTTTCATCATGGACGCATGGACCCATTTTCATCGACTGATCGATGACCAGACCCCCTTCGCCTTCGTCTGGCCATTTTCCAAATCGTCATCTTCGAAGCTTTGAGCTGCAGGATTCTCACTTTTCTTACACAGAACCTCTACAGTTCGAAGGTGAGCTTTCGCTTACCACATTTGAAGGAGGCGAAATTTGAAACCAGGAGTCTGATCGTCGGTGCACTTCGGTGAAGATGACTCAAATCTCCTTCCTGGTACTCCCTGGAGAAAGCACCTGAACATGATCGTTGCCCTTTGGCGAGTTCTCTCCGACTATATTTCGCCAGTCACCTTTGGTCATAGCTGCTTTTGAGCAAGAGAAGATCACTCCCAGCACGAGCTTTTTCGAGGTTCAGTTTCTATTCACTTATATTCAATTTGTTCGATACTCATCTTTCTGTCTTCTCTTCCCTTCAGTGCTTACAGAATGAGATTTGGATTTCGGTGACGTTTGTGAGTTTCCTATTCTTTGCTGAGGTCGATTCTTGTTATCGTATACTTCGGGATTTTGCCGACACTCATTTCTTAGGGACCCTTTCTTTCTGTTTCACTGGATGTAAATCGGAGAGACCCATTGGAGAGCTTGCCGAATTTGTTTCTGTTTTCTACTTTCTCGTTTCGTAAAGAGAAAGGTGGACAGATAGAAGTCAACATAGGGGAAAGGGGTACCCACTTTTGAAGAAGCTTCTGGTACATAAGTGAACGGGAATATGAAGGTCTGATGTACTTTAGAATGCACTGTGAAGTGGGCATCCAACTTCTCGGATCTTATCCCCAAAGAATCTGAGTGCTTGAGTCCCAAGTTCACCCAGCGTCTCCCAGTCCAAAAAATTAAGCCATCAGTTAGAACCTAGCTCATCTCAAGGGATTTTATTTGAGAGATGAGTCTTTGGATCGAGTCAATCGATCAGGTTGGATATGGTGACACGGCCATTGAACGGGAGACTCTAAGAATGAGATAGATGGAAAAAGGATAGAGTATGATCAGAAGACGATGGAAGGAATGTGAAAGTGGTTTGGAGGTTGAGATGTTGTGGTCAAAAGGAAGAGGAAGAAGAAGAAGAATAAGAAGAGCCATGCTCTCGCGAGTCGCGCCTATGATCTTCTCGTCAAGTTGAGCAATGCTCAAGAGGTTCGAAGAATAAAGATTCTCAATTCAAATCTGCTGTTTGCATCCCCAGTCTTTCACACTTCAACAAATCTTTGGTGCTCCTTCACGACTTGACTTTCCCCAAACAGGAGATGTTCAATAAGTTGCTCAAACGGTCTGGAAATGAAGGCTTTGACTTTGAATCTGATCTGTTAAGGAGTGTGAAAGAATACATGTACGAGAAGGAAGAGCTTGAGAAGTCAGTAAGACTTGGTTTAACGTAGTAGATGGAAATTGGAGTCTTTAGAATTTCTTATATTCTTCTAGACGTTCTGTTCTCAGTAGAGAGATGAGATGACCATCTTAGTTTCAATGGAAGGAATAGTACAAGAGCTAGAGGTCGCAATATGGTTGAAGGACGAAGTTGACAGAGTGGATGAGTTGAGACACGAGACACTTTCGAGATTCACTTCTCCAATAGGTCCACAAATCGAGTCTTCATTCAGAATTGAGTCACACCTTGTCCAGTTCTCCTTTGGCTCAAATGTCAAGGACGATTTGAGACTACGTGATAGTCATCTAGAGTCCCATCAACTGGAGGTGGCAACAGGTTGGACGGGGTGAGGCAACATTTATGAAGGCCAGAGTAGATGGACTTCAAAGTGAACAGTAGATTCTGGATTGGTAACTCTTAAAAGCTCAAAAGACAAGCCCTCAAATTGTCCGAAGAAGAGGGCGAGAGAGAAAAGCAGATGGCTCGACTGCCGTACGGGATTGCCGACACATCCGGAATGGGAACTTGAACGATTCCTAGTGCTATCGATGTCTGCATCTTTTCTGGAAAGTCTTGAACTTTCTTCTTTCTTCCCTTCTCAATCATCTCCAAAATGACATTTCTATCATCCTACAGTCCTCCGGCAAATGCGATAGCACCATCTCAATTCACACTTAGACTTTCCTATCCTTCAACTCTTCCAGCCACTAGAACACCTCTCTCTCCACTCTCTTTCCTCCTAAGAGCAGCTCTAATCAAACCTCACAAGTTAGCTCTAATTCATCCAGAGAAAGGTTTTCATTTCACTTATCAACAATGGGCTGCAAGAATCTTATCCTTAACTTTCGCAATCAAATCCACCAAGAATTGGAAAGCTGGTGATAGAGTTGCTGTTGTCTCTCCAAACAGTCCAATGATCTTGGAAGCTCATAATGGAATTTTAGGAGCTGCTGGAATTACGGTTCCTATTAAGTGAGTATTCAGAATCCTTCCTTCTGAAGGTCCCTTCTCTTTTGGCGGTCCTTCTCATCTCAATCTTGTCCTCTCTCCGGAACTTCCTCTTGTCCAGCATCCGAAACACCCCTCAAGAAGTCTCTTACGTTCTTCAACATTCAGGTGCGACTGTCATTTTAGTAGATTCGGAATTCAAACATCTAGTCTCGAAAGATCTGCCTTCAAACATCACTGTCATTGTCTCCCAAGATTCTGGAGGAAAGATCAAAGACGATCAATACGAGCACTTCTTGAATCACGGAAGGAAGATCTGGGAGGAACTAGACAGTAAGGCTGGAAAATGGGGAAAGAGAGGTTGGGAATTGATTGAAGGAGTTGAGGATGAGGAAGCCGCTTGTGCTTTGTGTTAGTGAGTGCTCTTTGGAGGATGATCAGAGAAGATGGGAGGACGGTCTGGAAGTGGGTACCAAGCTTTATGGAAGTGTCATTGGATTCTGAAAGTTGGAGAGCTGGTTCAAAGATTCGTAGCTGAGGAGCGGGGATGAGGTGAAGAAGGGAGATTGAGAAGATTAGACCCAGGATAGAAAAAGTCCAGGAACCGTTCTCGCAAGTGGATCCGACAAGTTGCTCGATATCTAGGCTCTTGCTTTGATTCAAGATAGATGAGGATTCTGTCTGTCCTCGTCCTACAAAGCCTCTGACTTCCCCAATCTTATTCCCGTCTTCCCATGTTCTCATAGCACCTCTGGAACAACAGGCAAACCAAAAGGTGTTCTAACTTCTTACAGAGGATCCTATTTGGCCGCCATAGCCAACGCTATGGAGGCTCAGTTGACGTCGGATTCAGTTTGTGGGTTTTATGAAACTTGATCCACGCCTCACATAGCCATAAGAACCTTTCCACCAAGTGGCCGCTTTGACGCTGAAAAGTTCTTCAATTCAATTCATAAGAACCTTTCATCTGGAACTGGAGCTCTTGCAACTGACGTTTCCTCATTCTTCTTGTCCTCTTGTTCGCAGATCTCTGGATTTTACCAGCTTTCCATGCGTGAGTCGAAGTGGAGCTCATCTCCTTTTGTCTGACCTCTTTTCTCGATCGGTCGCTAGAAACTCAAATGCTTCTCTTTTCTTCTCCTAGTGTCGGTTGGACTTATCCATGGGCCGTCAACGCTGCTTTTGGAACTCACCTGGTCATCAGGAAAGTGGACAATGACATGATTTGGGACGCTCTCCTGAACAAAGGAGTTACTCATTATGCCGGTGCGAATTTTAGAGCCTTTTGACTTCGAAACGAACGCTTTTATGGAAGATAGCCTTTCCGCTCACAACCTGATTCCTCGACTCACCCACTCCCTATCCTTCATCTCTTTCCAGGCGCTCCAACTGTTCAGATCGGAATTGTCAATCATCCAAAAGCCAAGCGTCTACCTCAGAAAGTCCGAGTAGCAGTAGCAGCCTCTGCTCCCACTGCTGCTCTTCTAGGTCAAATGGAATCTCTCAATCTCGAACCAGTCCATGTCTATGGTCTCACTGAGACCTATGGCCCTTTCACCAGAAGATATGCTGATCCATCTTGGGCCACGCTTTCAGTCGAAGAACGTGCTCGACTATCTGCAAGACAAGGACATGGATTCTTGACCTCTGATGAAGCTAGAGTAGTCAAATCAGATGAAGAGGGGAATACTATCTTCGATGGTCAATTGAGAGATGTAGAGATGAATGGGAAAGAATCAGGCGAAATCATTACTAGAGGGAACTTAGTGATGATGGAATACTACAACGATAAAGAAGCTACCAAGAAGGTTATGAGAAATGGCTGGTTCCATACTGGGGATGTGGGAGTAAGGATGGAAGGTGGGGAGATCAACATTCTTGATCGTTCGAAAGATATTATCATTAGTGGAGGTGAGTGAAACGTCATAGAGGACTTGATGGAACTTCTTCGTTTCGCGAGACTGGCTAATATCTGCCTGCTTCTTCGTGCTTCATCTTCAGGTGAGAACATTTCTTCTTTGATGGTCGAGCAAGAGCTATCTTCACACGCGCACGTTCTAGAATGCTGTGTTGTGGCTAGAGCACATAAGAAGTGGGGAGAAAGAGGTCATGCAACTGTGGTTCTCAAGTTGAATGCTCCAAAGAAATCAGGAGAAGAATGGGAGAAGGAACTCAAGGCTCATTGTAAGACTAAGATGTCTGGATTTGCTGTTCCAGAGTGGATTGAGATTGTCGAGGAGTTGCCAAAGACTAGCACTGGAAGTGAGTACAACGAACAGAGAGATGAAAGAGGAAGGAATCGGGCAAAGCAGAATTGATCACAGTTGAGAAGTGGGAGATGCACTTCTTCAGTTGGAAAGTAATTGAATGCTGACTTTGTTTCCCTTCCGATCTCTGCCATTTTCCTCCTTTCTCAGAAGTGCAAAAGAACGTTCTGCGTCAAAGGATGGCAAAACTCTAAACGGAGACAACTACTCTCTCTTTCTTAATTCCTCACCGCTTTCCCCTCCAACACGGCCTTTCCTTGACGCGCTCGATTCACAACTTTACCCTTCGGGATTTTCTCCAAGAAATCTTTTCTGTATCTACATTACTTCTTTCATTGAATCCTACTCGGAAATTCTGAACTTTGAAATCTGCAAAAGCAGTGAGAATTTTTGGACACCTACCTTGAGGACAAAGAAAGATGGTAATTGGGACGAATGCAAAGACACAGTGAATTGCAAAAGAGGAACAGAATTTATCCGATTTCGTCGACCTGAAGAGCGCAGAAGAGTGAACGAAAGATTTTGAAGCGAGAGGGATCTAGAGAGGCGACGAGACGAGGGAGGAGACGGAAGAAGAAACTCCTCACAGTTCCAACTTCCAACTCTCTTATTATACGCTCGAAGTATGTCGGATTCCGACTCCAATAATTCTTCCGATTCTTTATTCGATGAATCCAGTTCATACGCTTCAGTCATCTCTACTGTCATTCCAGCCTCCAGATCAGCACCCGACGTCCCCGGACTCTTCTTTTTTCCAAAACTTCTTCCAAAGTCTCTCTCCCATCGAGTTCTCGAAAGCATAGCGGAATGCGGTTACTTCTCTTCACTAGAAAACGAACATCAAGAGGAAAATAAGGATGGAAAGGGAAGTCGAAGCTCAAGAGGACCGAATCAAGTCATGTTGTTTGGAAGAACTCGACATAGACATTCGGAAGATCTCGCTGGAAGAACAGAAACTGGTTTACCGAGGTGGGCAGACGAGTTAGTACTAGAATTAAGTGAAATTTTGAAAGACAAAGTAGATGAAGAGACCCATCAAGTGCTGTTTCCGGCAGATTCGAATAGGTCCACAACTTCTCATTCTTCTCCCGGTCCAAATTCAACTTCATCGAACGCCCCTCCTTCCAAACGAGCTAGAGTTTCAGAGAGTCTAGATCAGATGGATCGTAGTTCTAAACTCAAAGACGAAAGTCCAGGTGGAGAACGCGATCTTACGGAGAAGCCTCAACGTTGCACCTCGAGGCAGATGATTATCAATCTTTATCAACCTGGCCAAGGTCTATCTTCTCACGTAGATCTACCTCATAGATTTGGAGACGGAATCATACTCTGCTCTTTTGGTAGCGGAACGGTTATGGAGTTTGAGAGGGAAGGTAAAGCTCGGGATCAAGAACCAAAGGGAAAGGATAATGAAGAACAAGATTCAAGTGAAACTGGACATCAAACAAAGAAGAATAAATCCAAGAAGATTTTAAACCATACCACCAACGACGAAGAAGAACATTCCCATAAGAAGAGGACAGAAAATTCACACCCGGAGAAGAAAGCTCTTTACCTATCTCCACTCTCAGTCTTAATCTTAAAGAAAGAAGCCAGGTACGAATGGAAGCATGGAATAAGTTCTAGATCTCACGATTGGGTCTTAGATGAGATAACCTCAAGGGATGGACATCGAGAAGGAGGGAATCTCGACTCGGACGGAGGGAATGACTGGAAGTCGAGAGCTAGTCTTCTCGAAAGAGACGGCATGCGATTGAGCATAACTATCAGATGGATGCTACCTGGTGCAGATGTTGTTGGAACAGAAGAAGATTGATAGACGAAAGACTCGCGAGAGAAAGCATTAGATTGACTGGGGAGGCAGAACAAGACGAAACAAGGAATGAAATAGCCACTCTCAATCTTATCGATGCACCATTTGATTAAAAGAAATCTAAAGCCTCTTCGGATCGGAGCCGTAAGTAGGAAGAAAATCTTCGATAATCCTCAGCCCATCGATTGCTTCGTCTCGCCTTCAACCTCCTGATCTTCCTCTCCTGGTTCTCTTTCCCAAATCGCCTTTCCTGTTTCTTTTCCAATTCCTAGTATGCAGGTGGCAATTCAGTAAAGTTGAACGTACATCAGATATGTCAGAAATACGTCAAAAACGACGAAACTGAACTGTTTGTCGCAACACGAGATCAGTGCGGAAAGGTTATTTGGACCAGGACAGCTATGCTCTGTGGATTGATTCTATTGGTCGATCGTCTACAAGATGAATTTACAATGAAGAGAAACGGTGATTTACGATGTGATGAAAGAAAATTGAAGTGTTTGGTGATACAGAAGCTCGACTTGTTGACAGCTAAATTCTCCAAGCAACCCAAAGTGCGAAACCTTTTCCCATCGTTCCTAATCTTTGTCTTATCTCCTCGTCCAAAAGATCATCTCCCAATTCTTCATTCTCCAGGCTTCTAATCCTCCACCTGTTCTGATCCTCTCCATGTTGTTCATCGAAACTTAACCATTCTGACAAGAATTCACGGACCATCTCTTCTGATCTCAATTCTATGACCAAAAGAACGAGAGTATGATTGGGTTCAGTCAGGAGATTTAGGGTTGAGATTAAAGGTTGGAAGAGCACCGGATTGAATATACAATCTAGGGAGATGATTAAAGAAGGATAGGTAAAACTTGGAGGTGTGGAATGTAGAGAAATGAGGTTGGAAGTTGATCTGTTGTTGACTTCTTCTTGGCTTCTTGGATTAAAAGAGAAGAAAAGGTTCTTCCTTAGAGTGAAAATCATTCTCTCGTTTTTAGATTTGAGTAGTTCATGTGCTTCATTCCAATCCAGCTCTTTTGCAGAGATCTGCAACCTGGAAGATCCGTCGTTCAAGTTCAGCCTGTTCAAGTTCTTCTCCAAGATTGGGATCGAACTCTCTTGATCCGTCGATACCCAAGAGCAAAGAAGCTCCTCTGAAATGCTCTTAAACTCAGAGTGGTTGAAAATCAAGCTCGGTAGGACTCCAGTACCTGAACCTATTTCAAGAACATTGGATCTTTTGAAGTTGGGTAAAGAAATGAGAGGCTTGAAGATGGAATGCCGATTAGAAGGCGATAGAAGATAGACCCACTGTTTCAGTAGAGTGTGAGAGAAGATTACGCTAGGAGTAGGGGAGAGAAGAGAGGGCATAAGTGACAATTGGAGGCAACGGAAAAATTGGAAGAAGTAGTTTAGACTGACCTACTTCTCCAAATTACACTACCCGTGTCACCTGCAACAGAGCGTAGACTGGTAGACTATAGACACAGAGAAAAATTAACCAAAGTTTTTCGAGGGATGGTAAGGCAGAATAGACTCACGTCTTGGTGCAAAGTGACTTGCAGATTCGAGTCCTCTCGATTAGGCTCTTTCTTCTTCCTATTCGCGACAAATTTTGCAGTCTTTGCTGAGTGCTTACTCTTTGAAGATGCCTGCTGTTGAGGCTGATGATGATCCTGATCCAGAGTCTCGACGAGAGGGGATGAGGTGGATTTCGAGTCGAGATCGAGAGAGATGGAAAGTAGATCATGAGAGTTGTTGAGGTATCCTAGTCCATATTGACCAACTGCTGGAGGAGAAAGAGTGTACAAAAGAAAGATTTCTTCATCTGCATCTGTAACTTGACGAGAGTTTTCTTCAGAGATTGGGATCAGAGTTGGATTTGGCTGATCTGCAAGAGCAGAAGATGAAGAAGTTGCATTTTGCTGGGCCATCGATGGAAAGCTTCTTACTTAATTTGATATTGAATTGAAATTTGGGGTTCGGTGAGAAGAAAGGAGAGAAGGGGGAATCGAAGAAAGGGTCCAGTTTCAATTTCAAGGTGCGACAAGAGGTTTCTCAACAAGTTGTTCTCCCTTCTCCTCCCTCCTTCCCAAACTCTTCTTCCTTCACCTAGAAACTTCTCTCAATAGCAGCGAAGGATTGCCTGATAGTATCAGTGGAGTCAAAGCAAGTGTTCCATCATGTCTCAAATCAACCATGATGGTAGATCCACTCCAACTCCTCACGATTATCCCTCTGAAGATTTGAAGATCAAGATTCCTGGAAGAATGGAGGAAGAAGATCATCGTTCTTCAACAAAACCAAAGAAGAAACAACAGCACCGTGAGTTCCATTTCACAACAACTTCAAGGGATCAAGAGGGACGGAAGCAGAGGTTCAAAGCTGATTGAAGCGGAAGGTGGGGCTCCACAAGCGTTGATAAGGACGAACAGGATTCTCTCCTTCCAAACTCTTCGATTCTCTTTTCTTCTGGCCTGACACTCTCTCATTCTCTTATCTACTCTCTCCTATTCTCTTACCTTGCTATTACCTTCCCTTCTCGCTTTTCCCTTGCTCTCTCTGCCCTCTCCCTCTAGGCAAGGAATCGAGCAGCAACTTGGAGTACATTCCTCACCAAGTCTCAAAACCTTCCTCCTTCCACTCTAGAGATTCAGTCTTAACACACCAACCAGAATACGCTGATCAGAACAGTCAATACAAGGTACGTCCCTTCTTCCTCCTTATCCCCTTCCATCAGGGCACGATCCCAAATTCCTCCCTCTTCCCTTCTCAAAGATCTCGTCCTTAACTCCACCTCTCTCCTTTCCTCCCCCTCACCTTCCAGAATCCTTCTCATTACTCAGCTCGTCCTCAGACATACCACAGGAAATCGTTCTCTGCAATGTCTCCTTCTCAACCAGCCCCATTATCTCATCATCGTCAGGAATCTTCCGAGCAAGACGTAGGTCATGGAAGAGGTCCAACCTCTGTCATGGACAGAGCTGTAGAAGAGAACGCTACTGATCATAGCTGGAATACTGTTGAGGAAAGAAGATTGGAGGAAGATTTGAAGAAGCAAAAGTACTGGAGGAGGTGGGGTCCTTACCTCAGTGAAAGACAATGGGTGAGTTTCGAAATCAAAGTTTCCAAATGTGAGAAGAGGGGTTGAGGGGCCATTGCGTTCGGCGAATGACAGTCAAGCGGCGCTGTTTGTGAAACGATTAGAGATGGAATAATTTGAAGAACCTGGAGCTTTAGTTGGAGGGGAGACAGCAGAGATTTGGGTTGGGGAAGTAACACCTACTTCGAAATCAGCACACATCTAACTCTCCGGCGCCTCTTCACCTCCATCTCCCCCTCTCTTTCTCAGGCTACTGTTCGTGAGGACTACTCTTCGAATGGTGACGCCTGGTCTCATTTCCCTCATGAGCACGCTCGTTCTCGTACCTACAGGTGGGGTGAAGATGGAATCGCTGGAATCTGTGACAATCACTGCAGGCTCGGTTTCAGTCTCGCTCTCTGGAACGGAAAGGACAGAATGCTCAAGGAAAGGCTGTTTGGTCTAGCTAACAACCAAGGTAAGTCCTAATCCATTTCGATCTTGCACGAGGTAGCAAAAGAGGAGGAGGATTAGAAGAACCCCTCTTGTAGCTCTCCCGTCCCCTTCTCCTCATTGATCTGACTGCTCAAGCCTGTTTTCTCTTTCTCTACTCACTCAGGAAACCATGGAGAAGATGTCAAGGAGCTGTACTGGTATCTCGATTCTACTCCTACTCATAGTTATATGAAGATGCTTTACAAGTACCCTCAAGAGAACTACCCTTACGAGCAGCTGGTCCGCGAGTCTCAAAATCGTAGTAGAGACGTAGCTGAGTACGAGATTACCGACACCGACCTGTTCGATGACAACAGGTACTGGGATGTCTTCGTCGAGGTGAGTAAGCGGAAGTAGATCGCAAGGGACCGAGTCCCGACAAGCTACATGCCGCTCATCTTTCTTTCATTATCTTCCTCACTCTTTCCTTCAACAGTACGCCAAAGATGAAGACGAGGTTGACGCCATGTCGATTCGTATCAGCGCATACAATCGTGGACCTGACCCAGCCGACCTTCACATCATTCCTCAAATGTTCTTCAAGAACTATTGGTTCTGGCCAAAGGAGGAGCCAGCCAAACCAGAGATGAAGCAGGTGGATGACTACGTTATCCAAACCGATCACAAGGACCTTGGACGTTCTTACCTCTACTGTTCGACCTCTCCAGCTCCTTCCGCCCCTCCTCGCAGACGTGGAGAAGCTCCTGAGCCAATCAACGATGAGGAGGTCATCCCTACTCTTCTCTTCACTGAGAACGAGACCAACTTCGAGAGACTCTACAATGGTCAGAATAAGAACACGTACGCCAAGGACGCTTTCCACGATCACATCGTCCCAGCTCATCGAATGGAGAAGGATCGTCCTCAACCAGTTCGCAAGACTCGTAAAGTCAAGAAGACCATCACCAAGTTGGTCAAGAAGTTCAAAGCTGCTTCTCTGAAGACGAATGGAGACTCAGCGAAGACCAATGGCGTCAACGGTCACGCTTCCTCCAACGGTACTGATGACGGAGAGAGCACTGCTGGAGAGGATGACGACGAAGAGGAGATCCGAGAGGAGATCGAAGAAGACGAGGAATACTACGAGCTTCCTGAAGACACTACTCCAAGTCGTGACTACGTCAACCCGGAGAAGAAGGGAACCAAGGCTGGAGCTCACTACGTATTCGAGCAGGTTCCAGGAAACGGAGGATGTGCCGTCGTCAGAATGAAGTTGACTCCTAAGACTCCAAAGGAAGATCCTTCCATCAACGACGATGAGCAATTCGACGCTGTGGTCGAGAAGAGAATCCACGAAGCCGACGAGTTCTACACTCGTATCGCTAGTGGTCCTATTTCTGACGAGATGAAAGCTATCATGAGACAAGCTCTCGCTGGAATGCTTTGGTGAGTAGACGAAGAGAAGTTAGGAAGGGACTGGGCCTGTGAGAGCACTCGGAGCTGACTTTTCTTCTTTCTTCATCATCTTTTCCCCTTCTATAGGAACAAGCAATTCTACGCCTTCATTCAGCCAGACTGGCTCAAGGGAGATCCAGGTCAACCACCTCCACCTTCAGAGCGTAAGAACGTCAGGAATAAGGAATGGAGACATCTTCACATGGAGGACGTTCTCTCGATGCCAGACAAGTGGGAGTATCCTTTCCCAGCCGTTTGGGATACCGCTTTCCATTGCATTCCTCTAGCCATGGTCGATCCTACCTACGCCAAGAAGCAGCTCGATCTCTTCACCAGAGAATGGTACATGAAGCCAGACGGAGCTCTCCCAGCTTACGAATGGAACTTCAGTGACGTCAATCCTCCCGTCCACGCCTGGTCTACCTTCAGAGTCTTCAAGATCGAACGTAAGATGTACGGACGTGAAGATGTTGACTTCTTGGAAAGAGTCTTCCAAAAACTGCTCATCAACTTCACCTGGTGGGTGAACCGAAAGGATTCTAGCGGATCCAACGTCTTCGAGGGAGGCTTCTTAGGTCTAGATAACATCGGACCTTTCAACAGATCTGAGCCTCTCCCCACCGGAGGAGTTCTCCGTCAAGCCGATGGAACCGCTTGGATGGCTTTCTACGCTCTCAACATGCTCAACATGGCTCTCGAGTTAGCCAAGCACAATCCTACCTACGAAGATATCGCTTCCAAGTTCTTCGAGCACTTCGTCTTCATCTCTGATGCCATGACCTTCAAGGACTCGGACGAAGAAGGTGTCAGTCTTTGGAGTGAGGAAGACGGATTCTACTACGATGCTATTCAGTGGGAACCAGGTCACTCTCAAGTCATTCCAGTTAAGAGTTTGGTAGGTCTGATCCCTCTCTACGCCACTTTGACTTTGGAACCATCTACTCTCAAAAGGTTCCCAAGCTTCGCCAAGCGTATGCAATGGTTCTTGGACAACAGGCCGGAAATGTCTCACCGTAACATCGCCAACATGCGTGTTCCAGGTCGTGGAGATCGTCGTCTTCTTGCCATGGTCAGCAGAGAACGTCTAGAGTTGATCCTCAAGCGTATGCTCGATGAGACTGTGAGTAGAATCAGAGAACAATTGGAATCTTCGTACGTTCACTGACATGTTCTGTTTCCCTCTCCCTCCCCATCACAGGAATTCTTGAGTCCTTACGGCATCAGGTCTCTTTCCAAGTACCACCAAGAGCATCCTTTCCACTGCAACGTTAATGGAGAAGACTTTGGAGTTGGATACTGGGCTGGTGACAGTCACAGTCCTATGTTTGGTGGAAACTCGAACTGGAGAGGACCAGTCTGGTACGCGGTCAACTTCTTGTTGGTTGAATCTCTCCAAAGATTCTACCAATACTACGGAGAAGACTTCAAGATCGAATGCCCAACTGGAAGTGGTGACTTCATGCATCTAGGTCACGTTGCAGAAGAGCTTCAGCATCGTCTAATGGGTCTCTTCTCGAAGGACGACCAGGGACGTAGACCGTGCAACGGTGGAGTTCCAATGCTAGACTACGATCCAAACTTCCGTAACTACGTTCACTTCCACGAGTTCTTCCACGGAGACGTTGGAAAAGGTCTCGGAGCTAGTCATCAATGTGGTTGGACTGGATTGGTTGCCTACTCGATCATGAGCGCTGGTACCACTTACAAGTTACCAAACACTCCTCGTACTCCTCGCTCTACTGCTGCTCACTACTTGTGAGTATCAAAAGCGCAATCCATCTCGTTTCTCATCTCTTGTGGTGAACTTTCACTGACTTCTCCTTTCTCGCCTTTCTCCTTCGCAGCGACGAGCATCTCACTGACGCAGATGGAAAGACAGACATCGATGGAAAGTCAGATGCTGGAGGTTCTCAATACTCAGTTCCTTACTCCGCTAGCTTCTCCCGTCCTCCTTCCCCAGACGAGCTTTAGTCAAATGTCAATAGATGTAGATAGATCATCATTCACGTTTCTTTTCTCATTCACTTAAGTCTCTTTCCCCATCAAACCTACCCTCAACTCATCCCCTTTCTTTTCCTGTGTTTCGTAATAGACTCAAACCCCCCAACTACCCTACCCCAATGTTCGAAAGAAGGAATCAAAATTCAAGGTTTTACCAGGTCAACAAGTTTTTCCCGAAATCAAAATAGTAAGCAATTCGTCTACAAAAGAGTGAAGAGTTTCGCTTGATTTTGAGCTCAGCAGATCGAAAGGAGGAAAGCGAGAGGATGGAAGACAAGAACAAGCTCGAAAATTTTCCTTCTCTTGTTTTCTTCTCTCCATCCCTCTTTCTTCAACCATAACTTTTGGATGTCTCCCTCTACACTCTTTCTTTCTCCCTCTTTCCATCCACTTTCAATCGCACTCTCTTCGTTCCATCCATCTCATTCGAAAGTCTATCGATCAATGACCGTATCACCAAATCCTTCCCGTTTCTTTCGACTTGATTTCAGCTTCCCTCTCCTAGTTAACCAAACTCGAGATGGTATGATTTCCAACTGAAGATTCGTTCTCTCGGACTGGGAGATGCAGGGTGATTAGAAGACTATAAAATCAGATTCATGGCGGATGAAGATTCTGTCACAGGGGATGAGTGTAGCCGAGTCTCCGACCCCTGATCTTCTCTCTTTCTCTCTTGTCTTCTCTCCCTTTCTCCCGTTCTTCTCTCTCCTCAACTTCTCCTTCTCTCTCTTCTAAGTTTCCCTTTTTAGCTGCGCTCGCTCGTTCCCCTCCTCACTCTCGGCTTCCGCATCTTGGCCTTGTGCCGTCTCCTTTCCTATATAAACTTCGCCTTCTTGTAACTCCTTTTCCCTTTTCATCATCCGTTAATTTCACCATCTCCCTCTTTCAACCTCCTTTCAGACTTACTTTAGCCCTTCAACACCTCGTGTCTTGACTTCCAACCTCGCCCTTTCGACCAGTGTCGCCCTCTAACAGATTCGAAAGTTGGACATCCATGATGCATCCCATGTCAACTCCTTCTCTTTTACGCATTTGTACTTCTTGATGCGTGGTCTCTACATTGTGTACCTTCTTCTCTTCCTTTCTCGAACAGCTCTAGCTTCAAGGAGGAGATCTGAAAGGAGTAAAGGTGAGTCCCTCTCGGTGGTCTTGAACAGAATCGCTCCTCCTTTTCTGGATCCAAACAGCAGAGACAGGAAAGTTGAACCATGTATGTAGCAGTAGCGTAGGTCAGCCTTCTTGGTACACAGCTTTGGGCCTACTTCAAGGTTCATCAGGATCTGATATCGGGTCTAGCGATTTGTGTTAGTGAAGCCATGAAATGCGAGCGACTGAAGAATCGCACACCAATCTGTTATGAGATTGAAAAGTGACAGAGAATGCTTTCATGTGATAGTGAAGAATAAAGTACAGCGTTGAAAGAGAGGTTGGGAAAGTCTCATTTTGCGATTGAATCATGGGCCTGAAGCTTCGATCCTCGTAGTAGGGACTCTTTCAGCAGGTATGAGTGCTACAGCAACCCTTCGACCTTCTTCTGAAAGCATGTTGAAAGCTGAGCAAGCGTTCCTCTGCGGAAGAAAGGATAGAGGATTGAGAAGTTGATTTCCAGAATCAGTTCACACTCTGAGCTGGAAACTCTTCTTCCTAGTTACTCGGAAGTAGTAGATCAGATGATGTTGCGAAAGCTTCGACTCACTGAATCTTGAACATCGACTTGAATTCCTAGAGAGTTGAGGTAATTCTTGACTTTGGCTGGAGGTGGGAGGACAGTTTGACCTGTTCCAAAGATAAGGATTTCTGAAGAACAGCGGAGTGGAGGATAGAAAGAAAAAGAAAAAGAATTAAATATGGACAAAGAACCAAGCAGTTCAGAGTCAAAATAAGTGGAGACTCTAGGCGAATACTCTGAGAAGATTAAGTCATCTTGTCTGCTAAAGGCGATAGAAAGCAAACCTTCCTTCGAGCGGATCTTTAGACAGTCTGACACTTTTCTTCCAGTCTCGAGTCTCATCGTCTAAGCTTCCATTCAGCGCTCTCTAGCTAGAAACTCACCTGGCTTCGGAGTGGAGATACTCAACAAAGACCAAACCTCATCCTTCCATTCCTCCCAACCCCTCCCGCCTGGAGTAGCCGTGTTCCTGTCCAAATGAGGAGGATCCCATAGAAAGACACCACCATTGAGAAAGATGCAAGGTTGAGAGATGACTAATCCATCTGTGAGAGTGAATGAAGTTGGAGACATTGATTTGACTTCGACAGCTTGAGGAAGACCTCCTTCTAAGAGATTGAAAAAGTCGCTGGTGGAGAGGATAGACAGTTGAGAATCATCAGTCTAATCAGAGAGGAACAGAGATAGAGATAGAGATAGAAGACTCACTCATAGACAGTAGGATGAGAACCATCATTTGGAATTCCACCTGTCGAAGCATCTCTCTGAGCATTCGAGCTGGTTGTCGTGCTGAAACTTCTAAGCTTCCATACCGATTTATTGGTATTCCATTTGCTGTTTGGGTGCCTCCGAGACAGCAAACTCCTGTTGGCGATTGGGGAAATGGATGGCTGACTTGAGAATTGACCAGTTGGAAGAATCGAGTTGCATCTCTGCTGGACCTTTCGGATTAGAGTGGCATTGACGGGAAATCTGATTCTGTTTCTGAGAATGGAGATCATCTTCAAGGTTTCGAGTGAATTGGAGATGTAATTGTGATTGTAGTGATCGGATTTAATTCCGAGGAGGAGTTGGAGAAGAGTCAACTTGAAATTCTCATGGCAATTAAAACAACCTTCCTTCCCGACGACCTACACTCTTTTCTTCCTCTTCTTCTTTTACCTTTGACCTTTCACCTCTAACTGTCTTCCACTAGCTATAGCAATGTCTCTAAGATCTGCTTTACCTTCACTCAAGAACTTGAGTCGTTCTGCGATTCCCTCAAGCAGTAGACTTGCACCTCGCATCTCTTCAAGAGGTTTGGCCACTGCGAACGTTGGTCCAGATGCTGATTACAATATGACTGGTTAGTATTCATTTGACAGGAGAAATTCATCCGAGCCAAGCTAGATGACCTGGAAATGGGCAGGTAAAGATGGCAGCTGTAAAAGTGTGGGGATCACCCGACCTCTGTTTAGATCTCGCTGTGGAAGCTTCCTCTCGAGAGATAGAAGAATTGCTTTCAAGAACTTCCAAATCTATCTTGGAAATGCCCACGAGTATGAGCAGAGAAAGGCGAGGCTTTTTCATCCCCATTTCTAACTCTGACTAATGCCCTCACCTCCCTCTTCTGATGCTTGACAGAGTTCGCCAAATTCAACTGGGAGGACCCAATGAAAGCAGAAGATTTACTCTCTGATGAAGAGAAGGCTATCCAGGACACTGCTCGCCAATTCTCTCAGGAAGTTCTACTACCAAAAGTCACCGAGATGTACAGAAATGAGAGTGAGTACAGACCTCTGAGTTCCTATCTCTTTGCCTCTTTTCTAAACATGCTGATCATGAATATTCCTCCTTCCATCTCTCAGCTTGGGATCCGACCATTCTTCCAGCCCTAGGTGAAGCTGGACTTCTAGGACCTACCATCGATGGATATGGATGTGCCGGAGTGAACAACGTCTCTTATGGTCTTGTTTGTAGAGAATTAGAGAAAGTAGACTCTGGATACAGATCCATGATGTCAGTCCAATCCTCTCTGTGTATGGGAGCCATCAATCAATTCGGAACTGAAGCTCAAAAGGAGAAATTCCTACCAGGAATGGCAAAAGGAGAAATTCTAGGATGTTTCGGTTTAACAGAGCCAAATCATGGATCCGATCCTTCAGGAATGGAAACTGTTGCAGAAGATACAGGAGACAATGAGATTACATTAAATGGAAGTAAGACTTGGATTTCAACTTCTCCTTATGCTGACGTAGCAGTAGTTTGGGCAAGATGTAAATGGGATAACAAAGTCAGAGGTTTCTTGGTTGAAAAAGGAACTAAAGGATTTTCTTGTCCTCCAATTAAGAACAAATTGATGTTACGAGCTTCAGTTACTGGTTCTATCTTTTTGGAAGATGTTAAGGTTAAAAGAGATGATTCTTTAATGCCTAGATCTAAACCTGGTTTGGGAGCTCCCTTCGAATGTCTTAATTCTGCTAGATTCGGTATCACTTGGGGTGCTATTGGTGCTTTGGAATCTTGTATTGCTGAAACTAGACAATACTCTTTGGATAGGAAACAGTTCAACAAACCTCTGGCTGGATTTCAATTGGTTCAAAAGAAGATTGCCGATGCTGCTACTGAAGCTAGTTTAGGTCTCTTAGCTAGTATTCAATTGGGTAGAGCTAAGGATGCTAAACAGTGGACCCCAGAAATGGTCAGTTTGGTGAAGAGAAATAACTGTGGAAAGGCTTTGCAACACTCTAGAATTCTGGTGAGTTGATGACTTCTTTCTTGTTAAGCTCTCGTCGAAGATACAATCTAAAACAGCGTCTTCTCTTATCCCCAGCTCGAGGTCTTCGGAGGAAACGCAGCTTCTGACGAGTACCATGTCGGAAGACACGCAGCTAACTTGCACGTCGTCAACACTTATGAAGGAACTTATGATATCCATGGTCTTAGTGAGTATAAAATCTATCACAATTTTCACGCTTTAGATCTCTCGATTCTGACTACTGCTCCTTGCCCCCTCTCCTTCTCGCGATCTCTTAGTTCTCGGAAAGGGTCTCACAGGAGAGCAAGCTTTCTTCTAAGCAACCTCATTCCTTCATCTCATCTGGTCATCAATTCACACAAATTGAATTGACTAGTCCCTTTTAATTCATTCTCCTGACTCTTACCTTTCTCGCCACCTTCTTCCTGATTCTAAACACTTGATTCTGCTCTTTCTCCCCCCTGTTCTCATCGGGTCTCCCCTCTATGTAATCGCACACATACAACTTCAAAAGGGAATACGTTTCATAAATTCTTTGCTCGACTGTGACTTTCACGCTTGGCGGCTGGCGGCAGGCAGGTGGAAAGCAGGAGCAGAGAAGATCACAACTGTCGGACAAAAAGTTGGCCGCCTCTCTCATCCGCGAACCGATGGGGGATCTCTTGGCTTCTGCAGAACCATGTGAGAATTGAGATCGACACTTTCCACGTTGGAGGGAGCGAGGCAGACGAAGGGCAAGGCAAAGGCGTCGCATGAAATTGGGCGTCAGTCTCTTCACCTCCGCTATGCTCCCTTGCACATGGTCGGCCAGCCGACCCAACAGACCCAATTCCCAACAGTTTCTCTTACAATTTGCTTCAGCCCTCAGGAACAGGGATGAAGACTTCCGCAAAGGAGTCAGGACGGACGCCTTCAGTCTTTAATAAGAGATCCCTCCCTTCCTTCAAAAAAGAATTTCCCTCCTCTCCTTCTCTCTCCCTCCGACTCTTCAATCCAGAAAACTCTTCAATCCGGAACCATCCAGGTCCATCGAGTTCTTATTCGGTCCCTCGATCTCATCTCGATCGTACCTTGACTCAGTACTCAAAAGGCTTCAAAATAAGACTCATCTCCTCTGCAAAATAGGATCCACTTCCTCGTCCTTCTCTCTTTCCTCATTTACGTTACTTCGAGCAGGCTCTCAATCAGTTTGCATACCTTGCACCTCCATAGGCAATGCGCTCTCCCACGAATTTACCTCCAGTCAGGGTACCAAATCCGATGATCAGAGGTCTATCTGTAGATTCGGATGGCTCTGACTGCAATGAGATGAGCAGAGAGTATTTGAGAGACTTTGAAGAGGTCCCATCGAAGGCAGCTCGTCTTCTAGGCATAGGATCATGTGAGTAAGAAATCGAGTCAACAGAGTGCGACCGCCAGGGAACTGCCGAGGGTTGATGTGGATATGAATGAGCTCTGCTCGTCTTTTCAAATCTTTGAAGATATCTTCTCGTATGTAATCTGATAGTTCCATCCTTCGCTGTTCTTTGATTTGCTCTCCACAGCTTCGCCGTCCTCACCCAGGTCACCGAGCAGATCCACCAGGCCAGCTACAAACGATCAAGAAGGACTCCCATTCCTCACGACTTCCTCCTTCGCTCAGGACAAAGACTACAGAGCTATCTATAGATCAACTTCTGGAGGTCAGACTCCAGTTCAAGCAGGTCAGAATTCGCCCTCCCTCTCTTCGTCTAGAAGTACGCCTCGATCTTTCTTCCGGAAATCAGAACGACCAGGATCTTCGTCATCTACTGGAGCATCCTTTTCAACTTCCCAATTGTCCCCGGAATCGGAAAGAAGCAGCATGGATTGGAAGACCTCTACGAGAACTCCATCCCTTTGCCCAAGCGGAACGAGTGGTAGTGAAAGCGGACACGAAAGAGAAGAGGGAAGTAGAAGGCCGTTAACTCTCGTTTCTCTAGCTTTGAGCAACTCTGGAGCTCTAGTACAAGAGAAAGAAGAAATGGAAAGGGCCTTCTCATCACCTCCAGACCGCCCTGCCTTCCTGGAGTTTCAGCAAGCCATCAGACCTAAGCTCTTCTCACGCTCTCGATCCTCAACCGTAGCTTCAACTTCCTCCTCTTGCGACACTGGACGCAAACAGGAGAAGAAAGTCAAAGTGATCTTCAATGAAGGGATCTTTCACTCTCGAAGTCGATCCACCTCCATCTCTTCTACCCGTCATCAACAGCACGTCGTCAAACCAGAGGAAATCTCGCAGAAACCGAGTAGCATAGTCGCAAGTTACCTCCAGGACACCGACTTCACCCTTCCGCCACTGTCCGCTCCTCCAACTTTTGAAGAGCACAAGATCGGAACTTCGACTAATATGGAGGACGAGCAGGAGGAGATGGTACCCTACGACGAACCGACGACAAGCGCAGGCCGTCTCAGGAGATCCTTCATCGGAAAAGTTCCCAGAAATACTGCTGGCGATACTATGCTGGGGAAGGAGGATCTTAGAACAAGCATGGCAGAAGATCGATATCCTCGTCACTCTCACTCTTCTTTGAACTCATCTAGAGGCTGTGAAGTAGGAAGAAGCAGCTTGGAAGAGATCTCCAGATCGAGCAGGCCTGGATTTGACAGAAGAAGCAGCGACTCTACTGGATCAAGTTTTGAACCTCCTTCGCAAGCCAGAAGAAGCAGAAGACCCAAGACCGCAAAAGGACTCATAGAGAACACTTCTTCTTCAAATCATCGTCCGACCTGGAGAGGGGAAGGGGAATCGGCTTCTGCAGATCTTTACAGCTCAAGGGCAACTGGAAGCAGTCAACCAAAAGAGCAAATCTCCACCTCAACAGCAACTCCCAGCCCACTCAACCGACCCTTCTTCATCCGCAGAGGAACCACAACCATCCCTGACTCCGCTTCCAGAGCTCCCAAGCCCCCTCACAAATCAAATCAACGTCCAAAGACGTCCAGTGGAGAACTGTCGACCAACTTTCGAGAAGGCTCCTCTAGATTCACTTCAATCACGAGAGACCTCCAAGGTCTCTCGCTCAGAGAACGCTCCGGATCGGAAACGAGTTGGGGTTACATGTCGACAGCCGGCGGTGGCGATTCCCACTTCTCTGTGAACGAGGCTTCGGAGGCGCCCTTCTTCAACAAAGGTCCTTTTTCCACCCATCTTCATGAGCACGAAGACTTTCCAGGACAAGAAATCGAGGAAGCTCGTGGAACAGTGGTGGAAAAGACGGAGGGGAGGAGAAGCTCAGGGTTCAATCGACTCAAACTGAAGGGAAGTTTCTCGAAGTTCTTCTAATTTCCGTTTTATTTCCTGTTCCCTAAATGAAAAAGAATAACTCTAGTCGTGCTGCTCTCACATTTCATTGATCTCTTGTAGCAAATAGTGTATCCTTTCAACACGACATCCAAGCAAAAACGATCGTTTGTGCGATTCACCCCAAACAACTAAATCAGACTGAGAGACTGTTGCAGAACGCAATGCATTGGTAAGAAACAAGACATAGAAATAGAAACAGCTTAAAAGGAGGAAAGGGAGAAGAAAGAGAAAAGACAGACTTTTGGGTTTAGAAAGATGAATATAGGTAACACAAGAGAGGAACGGCGGGCAATTTGAAAGGTATTATTTTCTGCTACATTATTAAGGCTGAGACTAGTTGTGTTGTATGGTTCGAATTCGTTTCCAGTCCGCATTTGAGCGAGAAATTTGCTAGAAGTTTGTTCGTCGCTGGCGGAAAATGTGTCTTTTACGAAGAGCGTGTATAGTTCGTTAAGATGAAGTGAAGAAGAAGAAGTGGTGGTTGGTCTAGAAAGGTTGAATTAAGCTACTTGGGAAACGTTGCAGTTGTAGGAGAACTTGAAGGGGTACTGTCGGGCAGGTTGTGATTCCGGATGGCGGGCGACCTTGAGGAAGGTTGAGGAGCAGGCCTGAGATTCCTTCCTCCAGGACTGATGGGTGGGGTTTGAGCGAATCGTTGAGGTGTAAGACTGCCATCCTGGGAGAATGAGTGAGCCATAGCAGAGCCCTCAGGTGGTCCAAGACTCCTGTCTTGTCCTCGAGGATATTCGTGACCGCTTAGGCTATGAGGAAATCCTTGACTTTCGTGGTGATCTTCCTCATTCAAAGAAGCCCCAAAGTCAGCTCCTTCGTCCACTGAGCCCTCTAGATCTCTTCGATGATGTTGTGCTCTGATGTCCTCGTTGAAGCCCTCGTGTCTCCCAGAGGTTGGTTCCTCGTACTCTTCTTCCTGAGCTCCAGAGTTCTCGGTGATGGTTCCGCTGAGTCTTCTTCCTTGAAGACCTAGGAGCTTGTCGGCTTCGCTCTCGTTGTACTGAAGAGAGTTCCTGTTGTTTCTCTCTTGACCTTGACCGAACGAGATCGGAGCACTTCCCTCGGCAGCTCCTCCGTCGTGGAGATTGTTCCCGACCATCCAACTGGATCTGTTGGCATTGCGACCTCCTGATCGTGAGCTCAAAGGCGGAGAGAGGACGGAGGCTTGATCGTCTTGAGAGCGAGAGGAGGCTCCGAGTTCATCTTCGTCAGGAGGCAAGATGTCTTCCTCGATTTGTTTTGGAGCTGGTCCACCGGCGGCATCGGTGTAGAAGACCCAGTCAAACTCAGTAAGAAAGAGAGCGAAGACACCTGCAGAAAAGAGAGGTTGAAAGGGAAGAAGGTGAGCTTATATTTAATAGATACGAGAAAAATTCTATTCTATTTAGGTAGTTTGATATCAGGGTAGCTCCTTGGTGATGGAAAGCTGACGAGAAAAGTTCTGTCGAACTCACCTGCTGGAATAGCCAGAGTAGGGCTGAATACGATTCCAACATTTCGCATCGTCATCTTGTTCTCGTCAGAGTTCTTGATGATCTTGATCAGATGACTACAAAGCATTCTGAGGAGAGAGTAATTGGCTAGAGGGAGCATGCAAGCAAGCTGACCTAGCTCGTTGACACGTTCTCTGCGGTCGACGATGTCTGTTATCGATAGAACGTTGGAATGAGGTCAGTTTGTCAGAAAGAATGAAGAATGAAGGCAGCAGAGCTCGAAACCAGACTTACCGTTGACGCGCATGAAGTCGAGATGAAGCTCTCTCGTCAAGACGCTGGTAGGAAGTTCTCGAAGGAAAGTCTTGAGAAGACCAGCGATAGCGTGAGGATCGTATTCATGTTCAGCGGCTAGTAGGTCTACGTCTCCTTCGTTGTTGAATCTATCTTTAAGTCCCTTGATGACAGCAGTTGACCCGCTGAGACGATAAATTCCTTCCTCCTTGGCAGCTTCCTTCTTTTCCAGGTACTCGATGCATCTGAAGACGACTGAAGGAAGTTCAAGACCCTCAGCTATGCTAGAGATGGCTATGCTCTCAGCCAAAGGAACTCCGAAGACTGGTCTGGGTTCGTGACGAGCTGCAGCCTTGTCATTTCCTCTGAAGCCTCTGAACGCCCAGAAACCTTTCTTGTCGGGAACATCCTTCTTCCCAGAAGCGGTGCCACTTCCATTACTGGCTCCGCTAGAGTTCGAAGGATCTGGAGCTGGCTCTGAGTCTTTGGCTCCGAACTTGTAGCCTGTAGGGATGGGAGTGCCGTTCATAGGCGCACTGATTGGAGGTCTGACGCTAGCTCTGTTTCCTGAACTCGAAGTAGAAGATTGACCATCTGGAGTCGTCGGTCTTTCCCCCTGGCCCGCGCTCAGAGAAGGACGAGACTGGTCTTGAGAAATCTTCATGTTACCGAATCGAGCTTGCGGAGGAGGAGATGAAGGACCTGGAGGAGGAATTCCCATTCCCAGTCCTCCATTATCGTTGTAGGCTTGTTGTTGATGTTGTTGCGACTGATTTTGCTGCTGCTGTTGCTGCTGCTGGTGGAGTTGAGGCTGGTATTGAGGTTGCTGCTGCTGCTCGCTTCCAGCTAGGCTCGACGTCGGTTTGTGACTCCTGCCTGAGGAGTCCGGATCTTCTCGGGAAGAGGAGACGACGCTCTGACTTGAAGTGTCCTTGCTGTCTTTCCTCAAGCGTCTAGAAAGACTGTTGCTTCTCTTGGATCGACCTTGAGATTGATCAGCTCTTCCTCCAGCTTCCGTTCCACCAATAGAAGAGCTATGGCCTTGACTCTTCCTCTCTGCCTTGTCGATTTCTGCAACTGCTCTGACCAGAACGTCGACCCATTCATCTCTTTCGGCGTCACTCTGAGCACAGAGAACGTGTCGGACCGTTTGAGGATCTCCACTGACTCCAGAACCGGTGGCAGAGCTACTTTGAGCAGCGCTAGTGACTGAACTGACTGAAGGAGTTGATGGTCCACCAGCGATCCTTTTCTCTAGAAGAAGGAAAGCATGTCGATAGGCATTCTCATCTGTCTCGACCACAGAACTCCTCTGTTGTCTTCCAAGTTGAGCTCCAGCGATGTTGACGCTTCCTAAGATGGCTCCATTCTTCGTGTCGTAGTAATCGAGTTTGGATCCTCGGAGGACGTACCATCGAGTGACCCAGCGACCCAAGTTCTGTCCCTTCTTGGTGAGGAAGCCTTCCTTCGACAGCGTTTTAGGATCCGAAAGCTTCTCAGGAAGAACGTCGGTACAGAGGAAAGTGCAGAGGTCGTCTTTGTCTGGAAGTTGAATGACGAGGAGATTGAAGAGGTAGGCTTCCAGAATGAGCTGAGAAAGAAGGGAAAGAGGGAAGAGTGAGTCGAAGAACGGGCAGTGGCACACACTCATCTTTTATCATCTATCGAAATCCTATCCAAGATGCTCACCTTTCGCATGTCCACTTTGCTGGGGGCATTATCCCTGAACAGAGTCTTGTCTGGTAGCTGAGCAGTGTTGATCCTCTTCGTAGCACTTCTTCCATGCTTCTGTCTAAGTCTGGCGTCCAAAGCTAGCACGTCTGAGTAGAGCTTATCGATGCTCCATTTCCTCTGAGGTTGATTGGTAGTTGGAGTGGCTGGAGTCGTGCTTGAGGAGGCTTCTGGTTCAGGAGCTGCAATGGCAGCAGCTAAAGAAGCCGGAGAAGAATAGACTTCAACGACGATGTGGAAAGAGACCACCTCTCTACCCCTTTCGTTGGACTTGAAAACACTCCTGACGACCTTCACCCTCGTACAAGAGAGCAGTTGAGAATCCAATCTTGGTGCATGCATCGATCTTGGAGTTCCATTCGGTGTCGTCGGCGTCTGATTTCCAAAGTTTGAACCTGCTCCGGAGATCTCTCTGTCCCTTCGTGGTGTTCCAGGAGTGGAGCTTGCACCAGCACCTGATCCAGATCGACTCCGATTGTGATTGTATTGATCGTGACCTTGAGGATGAGGAGGTTGGGAGAGTTGAAGCGGTCGACTTCGAGGAGAGAAGGCGGCTCCACTTGCACTAGAGTTAGGGGTATGTCTCAAACTTTGAGATTTGAGATTCTGACTTTGATCTTGATTAGACTGGTATCTTGTGCTCTCCATTGAAGCAGCACGAGCGTACGCTTGATTGTCATTAGGCTCGTTGGATGAGGACCCTCCGTAGCCATTGGTGGACCCAGTCAAAGCTTCTCCGTTCGTCATTGAAGGTCCCTCTGGTCCAGATGCACGAGGATCAGCGAAGCTAGTAGCTGTAGGAGTCAGACCTGATAGGTCTGAAGTAGATGTTCCAGCCACCGACTCTGCATTTCCAGAGAGGACTCCGAGAGCAGCTGCTCCGACTCCTCTTGTCCCATCTGGATGACTGTAGCCTTCTAGATTGTCATCTCTAGGATCTCTTCCTTCCTCCTCGTCCACTTCGCTACCATCCACTGCCTCGAAGTCCTGACTTTGCATGCTGTCTCTCACCTCCTCTCTTCCATGAGACTCGTGATCATGGCCGCTCCTACTTCCGTCCCCTCCACCACCATGTCCACCTTGACTCATTGACTCCTGAGCTCTGGCTCTTGCAGCCGCTCGTTGCTGAATGATTGAGGATTGCTGAGCTGAAGCTGTAGAGACGGCGCTTGAGGGGGAGAGAGGAGGATCTGAAAGATGGGCGTCGGGAGCTCTTGCGAAGGAGTCGATGGCTAGAGGGGACCTTGTACCTTGATTCCCGTAACCGAAACTAGAAGGAGGGGTAGAAGAGTGAGAGATTCCCATTCCGACTGGAGGTTGAGTTGAGCTGATTGCTGTGCCACTGCTACCAGCCATCTGCATCGTGTCATTACTCGCGTCTTGACTACTTGAAGAGGGAGAAGACATGAGGATGGAAGTTGGGGTGCCATTTGGATTGAAGTTTGGAGTGACTGCAGCAGAAGAAGAAGAGTCTGAAGAGATGGATGGAGAGGTTCCTAATAGACTTGGACTGTCCGATTGACTACCAGCAGCTCCAGCTGCTCTCCTCCTGATCGGAACTTGAGGATTAACCAGGTTGTTACTTTGACCAGGTTGAGAAGATACAGTATTGAAGCTTGAAGTTGAAGGAGAACCTCTGCTTCCATGACCTAGACTGTTACTACTGATGCTGCTACTTGGATCCCCAGAACCCTGCTGTCTACCTTTGAGTAGATCGTTCTCCTTCCTTATCCTTCCCATTAAGTTCCATATCCTATGGTTCTCTCCATTCACCTTGTTAGCTTCCAAAGCCAACCGATTCCTGTCTGCTAGGACAGCGTCTAAAGCAGATGTGACATCACCTCCAGCTCTTGAGAGGGCGTCTGCTAGAGAGAGAGGTTTGTGAACTTGAAAGGAGGGACTGTTGTTCGGATTGTTATTGCTTCCAGGTCTATTTGAAGAATGAGATTGATTGCTACTTGAATCTGCTGCGACTGTCGATGTAACAGCAGCAGCTGCCATGATGGATGAGTTTGATTCTTCAGAGCTTGACGTCTAGGAGGAGCAAGAGGGGAGGAAGGAAATGGAGTAGGCGGGCGGCTATAGGGAAAAAATGCGGTTGATGGGAATCTAATAATGTGGATATCCAAAGGTCGAAATGAGGAGATAATTGGATACTTGACTGAGAAAGAGAGAAAGGAAAGGAGATCCGAATGATGTGGTGCGACTTGGGTTGAATCACTTTTCTGACGGTCCGTAAAGTGGAAATATATACAGAATATAGATCTCGTTCCCAAAGCAAAAACTTCCGAAGCTACTGTGACTTGTCTATCGTCTGGATTATCTAAAATGCAGAAATCGAACGAGCTGGATCTCCTTTGCAACAGAGATCACTTTCACTTCTGGTGCAAGAGCAGTGCAAAGCTGCTAATCCCTCAAGGAGATCTAACGCATGACAAGAGAACAAGACTTGATTGAATGGTGGGTGAGGTGATGAATGAGAGAGAGACTACAATAGACCAGAAAAAAGAAAGAGCAGAGCAGAGTGATGAGATCGATGAGATGAGAGAGTGTATATTTACGAAGGGGTCGGGGAATTAGAGAGGCGTGGAACTGCAATTGTGTGGAGACTCCAGAGTGCTCTAGGATTTGATACGGAATGATGAAGAATCGAAAGAGAAGAGCGTTGAAGAAATCTATATAGGAGCAGGGTTGAAGGTTCTGAGAGAAACTCCACCATTTCATTGAAGAGTCTTTTCTTTAATCCTTCTTTTGATTCTCCTGGTTCATTTGTTTTTGACCTTCTTCTTGAGCTGCTTTACGAGCCTGGTGTTGGGAGTAGGTAGGAAGAAGGAAGGGAGCGATGAGATACATGGTCCTATACCAATTGCTTCTCGAAAACTAGAACTCACACTCTCATCACCTTCAGTATCACCAATAAAATCCTTCCAAGAATGATCTCTAGCATGGAGATTCCTCTCAATGATTCTATCTCCAGCACTTGGGATTGTAGAAAGTCCTGCCATTCCTACTAAAGCTAACAGCGTCGTTCCCTGTTCAGATCGGAATCAAAATCGGAGTATAGCTATGGTCAGTATTTGCTCCTTTCTAACCTGGGAGCCTCTCTACAATCCCGTTGGTTTGGTTTCGAGAAAACTAACCTGAGCCCACACTCTCGCCTGCACCAACTTCTGAGCGAAACTCATAGGTTGAGTATTGATATAAGCAAAAGTTCCAGCCATAGAAGTAGCCCATGCACCAGCTACTAAAGCGAATTTGTTCGATTTAGACCACGTTAAAGCTTTGTCTGTCGAGGTAAGTTCTGACCATTCTTTTTCTTCTAGAGATTGATATCGTTTGGTGACGGCTGCTCCTTGATCTGTGTAGTGCTCTTGCTATTATAAGGGACCAAAAGAAAAGACAAGAATGAGAGAAAAAGTAGAGGAGATTGACAGGGACAGTAGATGAGGAGAAGTGTGAGTCAGGAAAGTTGGAGTGGAGGGAAAGATAGAAGGGAGGGAAGACAGGTCGAGGTGCTCTTCCCTCCCTTCTGAGAAGATCTGAAAATCTTGAATTCCCCTTTTCGACTCCTACTGTCTCCGTGACAGTGACCTTCCTCCCATTTTGAGCAGCATGCTTCTCTGTCATCTTTCTTCCAAACCTTGATCCCAATCCCTCTTATAACTCACCTCCCAAGCGATTCCACTCTTGTCAGCAGTGATGACACCAGTCATAATAGTAGCACTCATGACAAAGAAGGCCTTGACAGGAAGGTTCAAAGCTCTGAAAGGAGCCCAACTTCTATGCAATAGGTAAGCTGTTGGTACTGCCGCTGCAGCACCTGCGAGGGCTCCTCTTCCTGCTCCTGAAACTGCCGCTGCATATTGACTGTGTATTATGGGTATATGGAGTGTCAGAAGGAGAATGGAGAGGAAGATGAGGAGAGGAGAGGGATTGAAGGAAAGTGTTGGTTTGATGACTTGGTTCATTACTCACGCTTCTCTACGACCTGAGTCTCCATATTTGCTGGTTCCAAAAGACTCCATTCTATCTAATGAGGTAGGTTGTAAGGAGGAAACAGAATTTTGTGGAAGAAGAGGATTGGTTGGGAAGAAACGAAACTCTGGGTGGAGTTGTGAGCTCGAAGGCCGAAATCAGAGGCGACAAATCCCTATCCCCTTCCGTTCCTTCCCTTCCAATGGATGAAAAGTGGCTTCATTGAAGTCAAACAGAAAACAACATTCTGCGAAAGAATCTTCTAGCAATTCTGCGTCTGGAGTTTCTCGCTGTCTGCTCTTGGATCTAGTCCCCCTCGTGTCTCCTTCTGATCCTCATCCCTGATTTTGATTTGTTCGCTTCTCTCTCTTCTTTCTCCCATTCCTCCCAAACAAACCATCCTATGCTTCTAGACGTCGATTGTTCGGATGACCGAAAGTTGGCAAACAACACGTTGGAAGTCAGTCGTCGACTAGTCTCGAATGAACCTCGGAAAATTTAGATTGTAAATCTAAGTGGTATGAATTAGCATCTTTTAAACTAGAAGAAGACAAAAAGAATTTTCCAGATTACAAATACAAAGCCAATGTTACTGAGAAGACGGTTTTAGCCAAAGAGAGAAAAAAAGTGACTTTGGAATGTAAGGGCCTGATTGGAAGTTCGGTGAGTAGTGGGAATGAAAGAAGAAACAGAAGAAGAGAACGGAAAAGAGAAAGGGATAGAATGAAAGGAAGAGCTGGTGAGAAAGGTGGAGGTGCCCTTTTGAAACAAATTGGAGTTGAAAAAGTCGATGAAGAAGATGAAGGGGATGATGATGATGGAGAAGGAATGAAAGTTAAAGGTTCACCTTCTGAATTCTCTTATCCTCAAAATCAAGATGACGAAATCTCAAATCTCGACCCTCCACCAACTTTCCCTAGGAGAGGTGCTTAAGTCCATCATGAGATCGGTCCACCTCCTTCAAGTTTTTCTTCTTTCGGGTTTAATGACGCATCTTTTCAATTCTTGTCTATGTTTCTTGGAGATTCAAATTTATCCATCAATCCGAATGATCTCAATAACTATCCTCCAGCTTTCTCCAAAGACGAACCTTCTTCTATGAAACCAAATTCATTCTTCCAACCTGAACCTGAAGAAGGACCTTCTCAGAATTTACCAAATCCATTCAAAGCTCGATTTGATCCTGAAGAAGAACCTTCAAGTCTTTCAAATTCAATCAGATCATCTACCAGACAAGGTCTCTCTCCAGATCAGCCAGATCTTCTGGAAACTCTTGAATTCCATATCCAATCTCAGCTCCTTCTTTGCAACAAGATTAGTCTTTAAATGATTCAATTGGTAGGATTCGTTCATCTAGATCTTCAAGAGGTCCAAAGTCTCCTTTCAAATCAACTAGTGCTTTGGGAATGGGAGATCAACTAGAGAGTTTTCAGGCAGAGTTCTTGGATAAGAAACCAAAAAACGGGAAGGGAAGAAGATCTGATGAAAACGATGTTAAAGGGAAGGGAAGAATGAGATCAAATACTCAGGATTGCGGCTGAAACAAACCAGGGTGCATCAACTTTTTCACTCGAAGCAATCCTTTTCCGAATCCTGCTGAATTGGACTTGAATCAGATCTTGAATGAGAACATGCACTTGGATTTGAACATCAACTCTCAAACCTCAAATTCGACTTAGGATGGAAGAAAGCAAGACGACTCGAATCAAGAACCAAGTGGATTTCCAACTTTCAACTTACCTTCTTCACCATCGGCCTTCAATTTACCAACTCCAGTACCTCCAGCTCAAACTCCTGGTTTCGATGAAGTCGGTTGGAATTGGTTGAATCAGTCTTCAAGCAGTGGGAATGGAAATGCAACTTTGGGCGATAGTTTGGGCTCAAAGGGAAGTTTGGGAATTGGAAAAAACTTTTCGAATGTTAGTTCTGGAAATGAAGATGAGGGTCAAAGGGATGAAAGGAATAAGAGTTTGGGAAATGATTGGGAAACTTTTGTGGCTGAGACTCCTGGATGGAAAAGTGGAGAAGGTCAAGAGAGGATGGAAGAAAGTAGAATGGAAGAATGAAGATGGAATGCCCGAAAAAAGAAAAGTAGAGCATAAACAACACGAAAATGAACCTGTCGACAACTCCTTAGATTCTTTAGGTCCGAATTGGGGAATTCAGTCTCCTTCTCAATTTGAAGGTGTAAGTCCTAGAACTATCTTGAATCCAACAACGGAAGAATCAGAAGAATATCGAGATCCAGATTCCCATCTGTCAAATTCGAAGCATCAAAGACATCAAGTCGACAACACCTCAAAAGCAACGGAAAGATGGGATCAAAACATCATTGGAGGGAATCAAGATCCAACTCAATTTAGGAACCTTAATACCCTTCCAGATGATCAAAGAGAGTTGGCAGAAGTACTTTTGAGTGGGATCATGAATCGGAGGCAGAGCCGACAGCAAGTGATCCAGTGGGGAGCTCACAAGACTCAGATGTTGCTCAATTCTCAAGTTCTGCTTCTTTTCCAAGACAGAAGCCAGGTAGGAACTGAAATAATTTTCAAAATGGCTCTCATCATACTTCTTCTCAAGATCAAGAAAGTGGCAATTGGCAGACTTGGAGATCAACTCAAGATCCAATGTCAGCTTCAACAGATGAGGGTTTTCAAATTCAATCAAATCATACAAATTCTAGCTTCGATTACTATTCTTCGCCTGGTTATAATCAATTCGGTAGTAACTCCAGCTCAGCATCTGAAGTCAATAAGGAAAGCAGAATGGGACTCAATAACTTGAGAAAAGAGCCAAGCCAGTCTCGAACATCAGTCTGGGTTCGATTCGACCTAGAAGCACTTCAACTGGAAAATCAAGAGAACCCAATGAAGAAGAGAGACACGACTTGGAAATGGCAAACGTCCTTCTGGGGAATCAAAGCTTTGATGGGTTTGGAATTCACAGACAAAGTCAAATGAGAATGAACGATTTTATTGAAAGTCCGAAATCAAATAATAACGTCGATGGAAATGGAGATGTTGGCAGAAGAATGAGCAGAATTAGAAATTCAGCTGGTCCATCACAATTTCAATCTCATTCTCATCAGCAATTCCAACCTGCAACTTCAGCTTCAGCTTCATCTTCAAATTTTTCAAGACCAATCAAACCCAAAGAAAGACACTCAACTACTCCAACAAGTCTTCAAACCTCTCCAATTTCAACTCGACGAGGTCATTCAAAGACCCCTTCTTGGTCTTCTGGAGCAGGACTGGGTTTGCCTGAATCTGCTGGTCGAATCAATTTCAGCAGACCTTTTCAATCTCCTGCCTCTGGTACTTCTTCGCCTTTCGAACTCAGTTCATTTCCTATTCCTCCAAATCCCCAATGGTGAAAGAAAGATGAAGGTTAGAGGAGGGAGTAGGAAGCCTTCCGAGTTAGCACCTCCACAAAGTCAAAGCGACACTCCAACCTCTCAAAGCTCAGATCAATATTTCAAGACTTCAATAGACGATTTCTCGGAGGAAGAGCTTTTGACGGCTATTGAAAAAAGAAGGAGGTTGAAAGCGCAACGGGAGGGAGGTGAAGGTGGATTGTCTCGATGTTGATGTAATGCCTTTGTCTTAGCTTTTCGATCTTTTCTTCTGTTGTTTTCTTTCCAAATTTCCCGCCTTAAGATGTCTCCCGTTCCTCCGTCCCATTTTTCCTCATTTTTCAACGATTTGTCAAATGCCTTACGAATTTCTGCGTCTCTCTCTGATGCCTTTCCCCATTTCTTCATGCTAAAGACTCCCTTTCAAGACCCACACTTCTCTCTCATATGTACTCCTTTATCCCATTCTGTTTACGTTTTATGATTTACGACGCATTCTTTTCTTTTGCCACCTAACGATCGACTTTTCCTTGAATCTCGATGCTTGCATCGCGTCTGTCGCAACCTCCAATCTTATGCTGTTGATTCTAAGCAGTAGATGGAACTTTTCGAGACTCGAGAGGCTCAAGGAGAGTTGATCTGATTCCCATTTGCGCCTTGGAGCGATGAGAAGACAAGGCCACCCTTTTAGATTGAGGCTAGAAGATTGGATCGCAGCCCCTCCTCTCTCTCTTTCTGCTCACTTTGAAGAATACTGAGAGAATTTGCCTGATCGAAAGAAAAAAAGATCATCCAGGTTGGGAGTCATTTTCTCACGCTGGAGGGAAGGTGCGCGCAGTCGAGTCACTTCATTCCCACGCTCAGTCGAAGGCAGAGCTCCTCCTTTTACAACGCCATCTCCACATGGTCGAGAAACAAAAACGGGTGGATGAAGTACTTTCGGTACTCAGTTCTCCTGCTCCCACAATTATCTCTTCCCATCAACTTTTACTTCGTCAATTCACAAACATGTCCTCCAATTCTTCGAAGCTATCTTTGACTTCAACCTTGGTCAACGAAACTCATACTCTTCCAAAGACCAAAACTGATCCAAGAGATTCAGTCCAGGTCGCTGCAGCCCTAGTCGACAAGTACGGCTTGTGTGGTGGATTCGGGGGCGCTCCAACTCCACTCCCTTCTTCTTCAAAACACGAAGTCAACAGCAAAGCTCTGAAGGGGATCAGGACCGAAAAGAAACAGTCTGACTCTTACTCTCAAAGGAAAGAGATCTCAACGGACGGTTCTTACCAAACTCCGGCCCAACCCAAGGACGCCAACAAGTCGGCTTCCGCTGCTTGGCGTAGAATCATTTCGGGTTGAACGAAAAGAATCGATGCCTCCAATTTCCCTCCTGAAGGTGAGTGTGTTCTTGAAGAGAGCCATCAACAAGATGAGGGGAGGGTTAAACCATCGTCGCCATTCGTTTTGGTCACTGACGGCAACCATTCTCCTCGTGCTCATACTTCCATGTTAAATTTCTCCTTTCGTTTTCTTTTCTCTAAGTCTTCTCGATCTTCTTCCGTATCGGTATACCACAGAGAGCCCACTCTCGCGTTACAGGATGTTCGTCGTCACCTCATTACCGTTTCGTCCTGTCCATCAGATCAGCCAACCCTTCCGACCTCAACCCTTGGTCATCTCCAATAATTGATATTTCAAGCTTCAGTCTGACTATCTAGAAGGTTAGATCAAGTCTTGAACTTACTAAGGTTGATTTGCTACCTTTGGTCATGGTCGCCCTGTCAACCGTAGAAAAGTCTTCCAGATTCAAAACGATCTAGGAAAGGACATAATTTATGCATCGGTCCCTCATCCTCCCCACTGAAGTCTTCAGTATCGCCATCCACCTGTTTCATCAGCCCCTTCCCTTTCCTCCCCCTTCACTCTCGTCAGCCAGCCAAATGATTTCCTCTCAGTGATTCGATGAGGTTCCAGACTACTGTACTTACTATGTCTCATATCGTTTCCAGGTTCCACCTTTGTGCCGATGACTTCAAATTCACTGGTACTTTGAACTCCTTCGACTTCTCCTCGTCTTCCTGCTTGTCGGCCGCTAGACATGGATAGTATATCGCTGTCCTTCACATGAGAGATTCCAGTTTTCTAAGATGCTGCTTTGCTCTTGCTCTCGATTTCCAGCTGAGCGCTGAGCGTTTCCACAATCTGCTCATTCTACCATTCAGTTGGATCATCACAAAAATCGCTATGAAGAAAAGCGGAGATCCAAGGGCCAGGAAGGGAAGGCAGATACATAAGATTGCTGGACTCATTGTGACAGAGAACTGCTTTCGGTGCCCTCAGAATTGACTGCTCAGCTGGCAGAATGAAATTTTATCCAGCGAGTCGTTACGAACACAGGGGGCATCACCCTTATAAGTGAGCGGAGGTCTTTGAGACTTTACCCCTGATTTCCCACGCTGACAGCCATTTCTTCTTTTTGCCGATTGTCACTTCAGACTACGCTAGAAGTCCACAGAATCACGGGTATCTTCGAATGTCAAGACCTGCCGAAAAAGTGGAACTCAGCTCTCATCACATGAGACAGTTTAACAGATGTAGAGGTCGAAGTTTCAATGCCTTGACTTTGGTTGGTTTGGCGGGAGGGGCTGGGTTCTGGGCTGCCACTTTGTTTAGGAAGTGATTGAATAGAGGGGATTGTGAAGGATAAGATTTCGGAGAAAATAGTCTTCTTACAGATTGATCCTTGTTTTGTTTGCCACACCACATTCGAACATTAGCGATCATCGACTCTCTACACCCTTTCATGTCGTTTCTGTGCTTCCAAGACATTTGCGAGAGGACGAAATGACAAAAGAACAAATATCTGATTCAAGTCTGCATTTTCTAGAGAGATAGAGAAACCCCAAGAAAGAGACACAAGTGAGGGCGAGAGTTAGAAGAGGAGAAGCACATAAACAGCAGCTCCATTCTTGTTGACTCGTGAGGACTTTCCCATTCTCGGGGTGTTTTTGAAGTCCACATGGATTCTGAAGAGATCAGAGAAGGTAGATCTCAACGTTCTCGACCCTTCGAGTTCCTCGTAGGCCGTAGCCCATGGCCCCCGGTGTGATCTGTGGAGAATCGACCTACTTCTTCTCTCCTTCCCTTTGAGGCTTTTACATACCGAAGTGATTAATCAGATGTTTCCTTATTCAAAGATCAAAGTCGTATCTTTTTCAATTGGAGGCTTTGGAGTGTCTCGAGCAGTTAGCTCGGCGAGCGCCGAATGGGAACCAAAAATTTCTCGAAGGCTTCGAGTTGCTCAACATCGACTTTGATTCTACTCACTTCCGCTCATCAAAAAATCAAGGCAGAATGGGTAAAAGAAAATCAGAATCTCAGCAAGTGACAAGCACAGGGGAAGAGGCAGGAGGTAGTTCTGCATCCAAGAAGTCGAAGCAATCCACCACCTCCAACGAGAATTCTACTTCTACTTCTACTTCTTCCTCAAACCCAATTCAAGTCGCAGGCGAATTCTACTCTATTCCACTTCAATTTCAGTCTTCAAACAAATCAAGCGCTGTACACCACATCTATGCAAGACCGCATTCCAACACATCAACCACCAATTCCAATCCTTCCCTTCCATCAGACAGAACTCTTTTCGTCGCCAATCTACCACTCGATACAACTCAGCAACATCTCAAATCTCTATTCTCAAAAGCAGGAGTAGTTCAGAAAATTAAAATGCAGTTGGCGAGAAATGTAGGATGGTGTCAGAAGGAAGAGGATGAAGAGGAGGAAGAAGATGAGGATCTGGATGATGAAGAAGAGGAGCAGGCAAATGCTGCTGGTGAGCAAGACCTCAACAAGAAAGGAGGAAGGAAAGGAAGAGGAAAGGGGAAGGGTAAAGAGCTGAGCAACAACAAGTCAGGTCCGCCAAAGATCATCAATCTACCTTCTTTGGATCCAAGAAGTCTAGCTGGTGGGAACCCATTCCTACCGACCTCTTCTTCAGCTCATGTTATCTTCTTAGATGCATCTTCTTTAACTAGATGTCTGTCTTTGATTCAATCAAATGATTTACCCAAGGCTTGGAAGGATCCAAGGGAAGGTCTCAAACAGGTCAAAGATTCTGAAATGAACCAAGAAAGTGAAGCTTCAAATCTCAATCAACCAAGAAAGAAGATTCGAACTGCAAACGAAGCTTTAAATCATCATTCAAATAAATCTGGTCAATCTATAATTCCTCCTTTGGGTTTAGATTTCTTCTTAGAGGATTTCAGATCTAAGAGACCATCTCTTTCTTCGATCAAAGAATATTCAGATTCTACTATTGCTAATTATGAGTGGAGGAGAGCTAATCCAACTAAAGCTGGAACTGCTGGATCTAGGATTCCTGGAGTTTCAATCGGTCCAGATGGAGAACTTTTGGACGCAGATGGATTCACCATCGTTCAATCTGGTGGGAAATATGGAAAGGCTAAAGGTGAAAATGGGGCGAACGTTGGAATGGTTAGGAATAGGAAGACTAAGGATGATCTTTCGGATGCCAGTAGAAATAGGAAGAAGAAGACGAAGGAGCTGGAAGACTTCTATCGATTCCAGATGAGAGAGAAGAAGAGAGAACGTGAGTGCACACTGATGGAGTAAGGTATTTGATTTCATTTCTGACCTTTTTTCACTTCTTGTCTCTTGGAAATTCTTCAGAACTTGCGAATCTCAGAGCTCAATTCGAGTCGGACAAGGAGAAAGTCAAGAAGCTCAAAGCGAGCAGAAGTTTTAGACCGTGAGTCTGCCAAGTAACATCCTTTCACTTTCGATCTTCTCAGCTAACCCTTTTCACTTCCTTACACTTTTCTCGGATTGCAGGTTCTAGCTATCATCTCAGTCTTCTCGTCATCTCTATTTCGGTCCAAAATGTACAAAAAGAAGCATCGTTATCCTAGAGACTTTTTTCATCGCTCTCATCATCAGTCTTGAAATCGTTTTTACTCTTCTCCAACTTGTTGAGATCCGGATTGATCTCAATCTCGTCGACATCCATACTGTGACGGTAAGGATGAGAAGCTTTGCCAGATGAAACATCGTCAGGAGTGACGGCTTCAGCGATCAAAGATTCTGAGGGTAGTGCCCAAATGAAGGAGCAGATGAACCAATAGACGAACGCTGAAACTGTGATTCCGAAGAGCCAGTTGAAACGATAAGTTGGAGTGTCATTCGTAACAGCGCTTGGACTGGATGGGAGAGAGATTGAAGAGGCAGAGATTGGTCAGTAACTAATATTTGAGAATGTTTCTCTGTGTTGGCCCTCTGGAAGACTTACGCAATAGCATTGATGAATCCAGGGATATTGGGAGCGAACCCAAAGATGAACGCAATGAAAGCTCTCCCATTGAAACCGTAAATGTTGTATGAATAGATCGAACCTGGATGAAGGTAGAGTTCTCTGACATCGAGACGCTGGTGTCTCATGATGTAGAAGTCTACCAAGATCACCCCCTGGAGAAGTCAAGGAACAGAGAGGCAAGAAAGTGAGCTCAGAGTTGGAGAGACAAGATCCGAGCGTCAAAAACTCACCATGATTGGCCCAAGCCAACATCCATAGGCTCCGAGAAAGTTGAGGAAAGCATTAGCGTTCGAAACGATCAGCCAAGGAACCATTCCAGCTGATAGAACAGCTGCTAACAATCCACCTCGGAACAAATTGATGTATTGAGGGGCAACGCTCATAATGTCGCAGGCAAAAGAGCAGCCATTAGCACTGATGTTGACTCCAATGATTGAGATAAGGAACATCACTGCTCCGAAGAAGACCGCTGGTCGAGATTGCCAGTGAGCTATGACTTCGTCTGGAGCCCAAGCGAGTTTTCCATAGAGGCTTAGGGAAGCGTCGGCTGCCAGAATACCACAGACCACCGGAATGGTCCCACTGAGGTGTGATGAAAGATAAGAAAGTACTATAAGTTTTGATTGAAATAGTCAAAGAAACGTAAGGAAGAACTCACGTAATGGCTAAGACTGGCGCTTGAATCCACATGTTCTTGTCAGATCTAGAAAATCTGACGAAGTCATTCACGTTGACAGAAACTGTTGCGTAGAGCTAGAGAAGGGAGGAGTTCCAGAGATTAGGAAATGTTTGACCTTAACGTGATCCATCGTCGCCTTCTGATACTTACAGCCGAGACCGCATTCATCCCTTTGAGGCAAGCCCAGGCCCTAGCTGAACTACCCACTACGTTCTCCGACAAAGAACCACGGACCAAGACGCCCCCTCCAGAGGTCATGACAAGGGACCAAATACCAATGGAGATGAAAGCAGGAGGACAGACAATGGCTTTGAAGGCGAAAAAGTATTTGAGCTTTTGGATTGCTGGCGACACGAAAAAAGAAGGCAATATTGGTCAGCAAGATCCTCTTTCTCTTAGTTCAAAGCTTCGACTCACGAATCAACAAGAACGGAGTCTGAATGATAATGTAAAGGAAGAAACAAAGCAAACCTCTACTAGTGATGACGGCGCTCTCCGGAAACGTGTTTGGCATGTTTCCGAATCTAGGAGACAAACTGATCAAAAGCTGTTCCAATACGTTACCTCCCGTATAGGAAAGGATCGTCAACCACATAAGAGCGAGGAAACTTCTCGCGAAGACGATGAGGTAGGAGCCTCGAGGACCCCAGACTGCTCGATTTGATACGGGAAAAGGAATGTGATAGTGAGCTCCTATCTTGGAATGAGCCACCACGACAAGTCCGCAAAGGAGAAAGCCGAAAAAAGTCAAAGGCACGATCTGGAGGATTAGTGAAAAAGAAGTAGGGCGAGAAAGAGAAAAGGGGGAAGGGGTAGCGAAAAAGAAGTCAGCTCCGCTCCATCTTCAACTTCTTTTCCCTTCCCTCTATCATCTGATTCTCTACAAACCTCTCTCAGAGTCAGTCCGAGAGCTACCAAAGAGCTTCCAAGCTCAAAAGTCTGCGTTAGAGAGAGAAGAGAATCGAGGCGTCAGTCTTGAGTGTGGTCCCACTCATAATTTCAAAACCGAATCTTTCTACTCTCTTTCTGCGTCCTCATCTTCTCTTCATACTGACCGCTGGGGCAAACTGGTCAGAGGTCCAATAGGAGACTGTCAGAGAGAAGAATGGGGGAGTTCAAGGAGAGTTGAAAGTCTCAGGATTGCGTCTTTGACGCTCGTTCGATTTCGCACACGGTTTCTCTCAAGACTGGCCCTATTCAAAACCTATGGGACTGACCAACATCCCAAGTTCCCCAAGTTCTACGCTCAGGCTCGATAGGGTCCAAGTCTGCGTTGCTCCATTTCACGTCCTTCGAGTAAGATCCTGGCGCTGGCTGCAGTCTGATCTTCGAGTCTATTTTCTTCCAAATTGAGGTCATGACTTGTTTCACTTGCTTCAACTTGAAAGATAGAGAGGGTTGAAAGGGGGTGGGAGGGAGGGAAGAATGAAAAGAACTTGGAAACTACATTTCGTATAACTAGTCGAGAGATAAGGAATTTCTTATCATCGTGTGCGCATGATACAAGATCGAACCCTTACTTCTGTACTGACGGGACGTGACAAGGCGAGCGGGTGCAGTCGAAAAAAAGGGAACTGAATGAAATTATTTACGGAAAGTCCAATCGCGTGGAGGGGCAAGATTTTCAACTCTCACTCAAGAAATTAACCTCAGATCTCAGACCGCGTTTCGACGTTCGTCCTTTCCTTTCGGCCCATCACTTCTCACAGGCATACTGGAACCTTCACGGTAGAAACTGTTATACAATGAGTGTAATCAATCCCAGCCTCTCACTTCATTGCCCTTTACTTTTCGTCATCTTCCCGTCTTTTCTCCCTCCCTCTGCTTTATAGTTCCTATCCCCAACTATTCTTGTTTACGTTCTCGAGTATCTTTCTGTGATATTGCACACTTTGAGCGATAGCTGTACGGAAGTTACTTTGGTTTCGGAGAAAGCATTATTACAACAGGAGAAAGACAGTAGAAGGACCTAAAGAGAGATTGAAAGAGAAAAAGAACTTGAATGAAGAAAAGAAAACCTTGGACAAAAAAAAGAGTACAGAATTAGACTGAAGGGAATTTACAAGCAAGAGAGAGTGAGAGTGAGTGGTGAGAAGACAATTGAAATTGGAAAAAGGCTTGCGTGTTCGTGTATTATGTTTGTTGTTAAGAGAGTTGGATTACTGTGTTCTAGAGTCATGGTACAATTGAAAGGAAAGAGATTCTTGAAGGTGATTTTGTGGGTCGAGACCTTCGATGGGAGACGACATCGACGCGACGATGCACGACTTGTCTTTTGGGTTTGACTAGGGTGTGGAAGTTGAGCTTAGTAATGGTGTTAATTCATCAGGTGTATCTGTCAAATTCGGAGTTTCTTCAGGTTGTTCCGTCGAAGTTGAAGGTTGAAGTTGAATAGGCGGAGCTGGTGGAATTGGAACTAGAGGATGGGAGGAGAAATACAAAAGGTTAGCCAATCGATTTTGCCTGAAAACAAGAGAATGATATCAACAACTCACCAGTAATATCTCTTTTACAAATAGGACATAGCTTTTTGATCCTAGTTAACCAATCATCAATTTCATCTCTATGAAAGATATGACCACAAGGTAATATCCTAACCTTATCGCCATCTTGAAAATCATCTAAACAAATACTACATTCATTTCCATAAGAAGGAGTAAACTCTTGAGAGGAAGAAGAAGTTGAAGTTGAAGCTTGAGGTTTTGATTTCGGTTTACTAGGACCTGGATCTTGTTCTCTTTCTTGGCTTTGATTCAAGTCTACCTCCCCAGCAGATGACTCTTCATCATCCAAAACCTTCTTAACATCCTTGTTAGATTTTGTCTTTTGATTCTCCTCAACTTTCTCCCACTTCATTCCATCACTTCTCCAAATCAGACAAGGAAGATTTAAAACAGTTTCTTCAGGAGCTCTATCTTTCCTTCTTTGTCTAATTAATCTAAATCTATGAACTATGATACTTGCAATCGTCATCAATGAAGGAAGTAACAGTAACAAAATCGCTAAATCAATTAAAGGCCATTCCCAAGCTTGATCTGATCTTGAAAGAATAATCTCTAAACCTTTTCCTTTCTTCTCTTTCTCTTCATCTTCACCTTTACCTTCATAATTAACTTTCCAATCTTCCTCAACTTCTTGAATCAATCTCAAAAGATCTAAATAACTACCTCTAGTAATGAAACTTGAAGGGATTTCAATATCTTCAGTATCTTTTCCAAACATTGTGACAGGTCTTCTACCAGATCTGCCTCTTTCTTCATCTTCGAGGGGAGAGAAGATAGCAGAGAGAGCGGGGAAGAGGAGAAAGTCAGAACGAAGAGCTCATCGAAGCACTTACAGACCAACTCACTTTCTTCTGGGTCTTCTCCATCTTCATCGGTATCTTCATCTTCATTCCAACTTTCAGCTTTTTCATCTCCTACTACAACTCCGATTGCACCTAAGACTTGAGCCAATCTAACCTTTTCAACAAATCCGCAACCACCTCCTCTTTCGATTAGAGCGATGAAATCAGAAGGTGGAGTTCCGATCGTGTAATTAGATTTATGTTGATTGTTGATGGTGAGTTGAGAATTGTGATAAGGAGTAGAAGAATTTGAAGATTCAGAATTTGAACCTTCTCTCCAACCTGGACCTCCAAAAATTGGACAGCCGTGATTGTCAAATCCCCCATTGAGAGCTAACTGATCCCAAATCGACTCTTCAATGACTGTAGGATCTTGAGCGTCTGCTTCTACTTCTGAATCTGAATCTTTGTGATGTTTTGAAGGAGAAGGAGGTCTATAGAAGTTGGAGATTGGTAATAAATTTCCTTGAAGGCCTTCCTCTTGAACTATTCGAGGTCCGAAAGCTGCAGGTCGAGTTAGATAGATTGCGGAAGTTTTCTGAATAATGAAAGAAGCAGAGAAAGAAGGTCGACTTTAGTAAGGAACGTCTTGAGCTAGACTCTCCCACCAAAGTCATCTCACTCTCTGGGGGTTGGATCGATTTTGAACTGCTTTCCTTAAAGAAAGAAAGCCAAACTTGAAACTGGAACTCAACAAAGATTCACAGCTCTGTTCCCGGTTCACTCATCAGAGAGTGTCTAATTTTCTCAAGCGCTGAGCCTGGTCGTCAGACATCTGACACTTGCCAACCTTTGCTCCCTTCTGTCTCCTGTCTAAGTCTATACTCACAACGACTGTAAGAGTTGTGCTTCCCCAAGCCCATTCCTCTCCAATATCGAACAAACCACCATCGGTGAAAGGGAAATCGGATTGATCTCCCCATTTCCAATTTCTACCATTGTGGTTGCCACTTTCACTGTCGTTTCCATTGGAAGGACCTTCTGGATCATCTGGATTCGGAAACAACCATGAGGAAAGGAATTCTCCAAAAGATTGTAGGATTGAGCTAGAAGTCAAGGTTGAAGCTGAAGTTGAGAGGGAAGTCGATTCGATTCCAGTTGGAGTTGAATGGCAATGACTTATTGAGAGGATTACTAACAAGAGACTCAATCTTAATGAGAACAAGGCAGCCGTTCGACTTCGTGTCATTCTCCAACTGACCGTTAATGACTTTGTTTGAGTGGATGAGGATAGAGAAGGGAGAGGAGCGAGTTGTGTGGAAAGAAGGATTGCAACAGAGAACAGCAGAGAGCAGAAGAGAGAGCACTTTCCGATTGAGACCCTGACCCTCTCTCATCAACCACTCCACTTACTCATTCGATTCTTATCCTTACATTATTCTTTTACTCTCGATTAGAATTCAAGTCTAACTGCTGAGGGGGGTAACACTTATGCCAAATCAAGCAACAAGTTCCCGACCTAGATTATCTCAAATCTTCAGGCGTAGAGGTGGATCCGCATCTAACAGTAACAGTAACAGTGACAGCAATCCTCCGTCTGTAATAGCCAAAGACACCGAGACTAATTCGACAAAAGTTTATTCATCACCAACTGCCTCACTTCTACATCCAAATTCTGCTTCAAACCCGACCTCACCAGCCCCAGTTTCACCATCTGGATCAACTTCAACTTCTTTCTTCTCTAGAAGTTCAACTCCCCGTTCACCTAAGCCACAAGACATTGGTGCAGAAGATCCTTTGTTCAAAGAAGAATATCATGATCAACACGCTTTAGATACTTTCAGAGAAGCTTTAAGAGAAGATGTAGGTCAACACCTTGGTAACACCATCAAAGACAGGGAGAGAAGTAACAGTGAACCACTTGCAAGTGATAAACTTCAAGCTACTTCAAAATGGAAATCTTTGTTCGGTTTCAATTGGTTTAGCAATGGAGTTTCAACTTTAGAGGTGGATCCCGATACTCACCCTACTGTCACTCCAACTCCAACTACTGTTCAAAGACATAATCAACCCAATAGGATTTCGGCTGCTAGTGATTTCGCTCCTATTAGAGAGAGAACTAGTAAGAGAAAAGGAAACAGAGTCGATTCGGGTAGTAGAGAAGGTTGGGTTTACAATCTATTGAGATTCCCACTCTTGTTGATCATCTTTTTGGTCATTGGATTGGAGTTCTTTGCTTATGTTGGGACTAGGCAGATAGTGTGAGTCTTGAGAGATGGGGTTTGAATGGGGCCCCGTTTCTGATCTGGGAGAGAACCACTTGAGTCGAGAGGGAATGGGAGAAATGATGGGTGGAGGAGGGGGACCGAGTGAGAGAGACTTTCCAACTCTCCTCTGTTTCCCCCGCATTATTTTTCAAGAGTCGAAATGGGTTTCTGAACCTTCTCTAATCTCTCTCGCCCACTCAGAAACGTCATCGAATACCTAACATCCTGGAGAGGTCGTAAAGGAACTCTTCGATCAAATCTAAGAAAATCGAAATCTCACCTAGAATGGAAAGAAGCTGCTTTAAAATTAGATGATTACATGGGATATTCAGTTTGGAAATCTGAAGATTCGTCAGGACTTTATGATTGGGTTCTGATCAAGAAAGTCTTGAATTCCCTTAAAACCTTCAGAGAAAATGAGGAAGCTTCAAATCTTCTTGGAGTTTTGGATCTTTGTTTAAGAGACAATTTCGCTGGAACTGAGAATTTTAGACTCTATTCTCAAACTTGGTTTGGTACTAAGAACATCATCGAAGAATATTTGAATGAGATTGAAAGGGGTTTGGAGTTCGTTGAGAAGAGTGAAGAGGTTGGACTGGAAGAAAAAAAAAGTTTTTATAGATCTGTTAGTAAGAATATGGGGAAGAGTGCTTTGTGTTTGAGTGGTGGTGAGTAAAAGCTGACTGCTATCGATTCGAGGTGAAATTGAGAGAGAGGGATGAGGGGGGTCGAGAAAAATGTCAGGTTCGACTACTCTCCACATCCGGCTCTCTTGCTAGGTCCAAAACGTTACCCAGCTGTTGGAACTGCGCGTCATTTCAAAAAGAGAAGCTCGAAAATTTTCTGAAACTCACTCGATCCCCTTCTCCCTCTCCCTCTCCCAGGTGGATCCTTCGGTTACTATCATGTCGGAGTAGTAAAATCTCTTCTGGACGCAAATCTTCTACCAAACATTATCACTGGAACTAGTGCAGGTGGTTTAATCGCAGCTCTAACTTGTACAAGAACTAATGAAGAACTCTCAAGACTTTTGGTTCCAGCTTTAGCAGATCGAATCACAGCCTGTGAAGAATCAATCAAAGTTTGGTCAAAACGAGTTTGGAAAGAGGGTGCTAGATTTGATACTTTACAATTCGCTGAGAAAGCTCAGTGGTTTTGTAGAGGAAGTCTGACTTTCATGGAAGCTTTCAAGAAAACTGGGAAAGTTTTAAATATCTCGGTTATCCCTTCTGATAAACATTCTCCGAGTAAACTCTTAAATTATTTGACTGCTCCGGATTGTATTATATGGTCGGCTCTGTTAGCTTCTGCTGCTGTGTGAGTACCATCGTCTAGAATCATTTTTGAAAAGATTAAGTCAACCCAAAATCCATCCCTTGCTCTTCAGTTTCTAATTTCCCACGCCTCTCCCTCCTTTACATTTCTGCTTAGTCCTGGAATCATGAATCCAGTAGTTCTGATGCAGAAAACTTCAGCTGGTATTACTCCTTGGAATTGGGGTCATCGATTTCGAGATGGATCCTTAAGAGTCGATATCCCTCTGAAAGATTTACATTCTCTCTATAACGTCAATTTCCCTTTGGTTTCTCAAGTCAATCCTCATGTTCATTTGTTCTTCTTCGCTCCTAAAGGTATGCCCGGAAGACCTGTTGCTCATAGGAAAGGTAAAGGTTGGAGAGGTGGATTTATCCTGAGTGCTGCTGAACATGTTTTGAAAGTTCATTTAAGTACTAACTTTAGTGAGTTCTTCTCGGAAACGGAGGCAGACGGGAAAAGAAGAACACAAGGGGAAAGACCCAGATTTTGCTGATCCTTTGCCTTCTTCCATTTTGATTTTCAGAAATTATGAGAGATTTAGATCTACTGCCTTCTATTCTAGGAGCTGATTGGGCTAATGTATTTCTTCAACCATTTTCTGGTGCTGTTACAATTTGGCCAAAGACTAGAGCTTGGGATTGGGTTAGAATTCTATCGGATCCTGATAGAACTGAATTGATGAGAATGATCAGAGTTGGTGAGTGAAAGAACCAGCTTTAGAGTGTCGAATCACTTCTGACGCCTTCACTTTGTTGTTAAACTTTACAGGAGAGATCTGTACTTGGCCAAAAGTCCACATGATTTCCAATCGTATCCGACTGGAACGAGCGATTGAAAGAGGTCGCCGAATCAATCGATCTGCAATCCGTGCACTTTCTTCAGCTCAACAAAACAACAATGGATCTTTACCTACTACTCCAGCAATCGGAGCTGGACCAGTTGCAACTCCAGGAGGGTATCTACCTTCAGATACTGACGCTGAAGATTACATGGGAGGTGGAAGGAAATCCAAGAGAATCGGTGGAGATGGGAAAGAAATGGATCCAACTCAAGAAAACAAGTATGTTCCTTCTTTAGCTTCTACGGCTTCTGCTGAAGAGAACGAAGGTGAAAATCAAAGGTTCGGTAACAATGATTTGAAAATCTTTACCGACAGGAATCAAGATTCAATCTCTAAGAAAAGTAGAAGTAGAAGAACTTCCAGTTCTCAGTCACAAGTTGGATCTAATTCTAATGGAGTTGCAGCTAGATTATGGAAAGCTGCTACTATGTCACCCACTCGAAGAGAGAATAGAAAAGGTTCAAATAGTCATTGGAGGATAGCTTCAACTGCTCAAGATCAAGATGACGATGAAGGGTTGAGGAGATCTACTGAAGATGAGGATCGAGGAGATGGAAGGGTAGGAGAAGATGGTGGAGATCTAGATGATTTGGAAACGGAGAAATTGACTTGGAGTAGAGGTTCAATGTCAGCAGGCGCTGGTCTCAATATTTGGGAGAAGGATAAGGCATTTGATGAGGACTCTGATAGCGAGGGAGAATGATTGGCGGTCTAAAAGCCATGGAATCAATAAGCAAGTGAACCTACTGTACTTTAAATCCTATTTACAACCTTTTCATTGTTGAAAGAGGACGGTTGGTTTTGAAGGAGCGCTTTTGATTGGAATTTCCCTCAAGTCTCAATCGGCCCTGCCACTTCTCATCTCTTCCCATGTATAGAGAAAAGTGGAATCGACGTGCCTCTCCCTCTGAAGCCAGGCTGGATTTGACTTTCTCTTCGATGTTTCACCTTCAGACCAGGCTGACTTTTCGAATTCGTGGTTTTTGGCCAGAGGCCGGCTTGGGGCATTTTTGGCTTCGAGCGCGCGCTCACCTTAAAATAGATGCGATCTTTCGACAAAACTTCTTTCCCCCTTCATCACACACCATCTCTTCCCCTCTATCTCTCAACCTAACGATACGGCCACCCATTTTCTCAACCTTTTCAACACCTTATCGTGTTTTCAACTTGGATGCTATCATCTTCGCCGACCACTTTTACAGGTGTCGCTGTCGACGACTCTTCTGAGAAAAGGCCTCAACGCCTGGCACTCCGACTCCTCATAAGATCTAGCTTTGGATTCAAGCCCTTCTCGGTATCATCACGGCGTTTGCACTCCCTCTATTCGAGGCCTTCTTGCACTCGAAATTTCAGCGGAGAGCTTGTCGAGACGATACTGGATTCAAGCTGCGGTTTGGATTGATTGATTCGTCTTGTTTGGATCGAGCGTTTCTTTCTAAGAAAAAACCAGTTTCCCATGTGGTGTTTCAAGGTTTCCATCAACACACTTCCCTTCTTGCTTCCAAGCAGGTCTCTCTCTCACTTCAGGGCCTCAACGCCCAGAACTTCGCCTTCTTTACTAGTCAAGGCTCTTTTCAAACCTCTTTCGAGTACCGTCGTCTTTGTGTCCCACTTACCTAAGGCCTTCCCATTCACCTTTTGACCAACCGCGGCCATACTGTACGACGATAATTGATTCCGAGCCTTCCCTTGAGAAATGGACGGTGTGCGGTGGTTTGAAAGGAGGCCTTTTCCCGTTCAGAGAGATGGAGTTCTCATCAAGCCTGCTTTACTTTCGCACTCTCGAAGCTCCTATGTCTAAGTTCTCGTCTCACTTTACTTTTCGATTGATTTTCACTTTCCCTCTGGTCATTGGCTGAGGGTTGGAATTGAAATGCGACTTTGATGCGAGTGTGGGGAGGGGAGCAAGAGAGAGAGAGAGAGCGACGGAGACTATTTCACTATCTCACTTCCGAGATGAGCCTCTCCCCCTCTCTTCATTCTGACAGATTTCTGTTCTGAGAAAATTGATTAAGAATACAAAAGAGAGAAGCTAGTTACGCTTGTCCCAGGAAGTTGTGATAACGCTCTTTCGAACTGATCCTCACATCATTTCTCTTGATTGGTTCAATCTGGATGTCTCTATCCATCTCTCTCAAATGACCATGAACTTGGAGACGGGAATTCTGAAACCTTCCAAACTCCAATACTTTCTCTTCACACCTTTCCAAACCTCTTCCTTCAACTCCGGTCTTATCTCCTCCCATTCAGTTTCCAATCCGATCTCCCTTAGATCCAATTCGGCGATTCTGGTGAAGACCTCGTACAAGAATTGATTTGTACCAGCTAGGCCATGGAAGAAAGAGAATCTCGAGGAAGGAGAACTTAGGAGGTTGGGGAGAGAATCGGAGAATGATTTGAGATCTGAAGACGATAGGAGAGAAAAGAGAAAGGTAAGATTTGACGAAGAGAAAAGGTTGAAGGATAGAGTGATCTTTTTGAAGCCTACCTTGATAATCTTGAGAATACGTGTCATAATAGACGACATCGAAATCTCCAATTTCTGGACTGTTTATGAAGTCTTCCCATTTCCCTTCGAGGATCTCTACACCAGGACGTTTGTCCCAATTCAGACTCTTGAGATGAGCAATTGCGTCTGGGTGGGCTTCGATGATGACGTGACGTGAAGGATTGTACTGTTGGAAGAAGGCGTCGATCTGAGGAACGAATGAGAGATGAAAAGCGAAGTCGATCAGAAAACTGAAGATGCGCGGGACTTTCAGGCTAATGGCTCTCTAATGAATACAAGAGGGCCGATATTGTTTGAGAGTGAGTTAAGGACTTCCATTGAAAGAGCGAATTTGACTCACAATTCCCAGCCCAAACCCAACGTTCAGAACCTTTGGATTCTCGATTCCTTGGCAAAGTAGATCCGCTGTTCTCTTCATGATGTCACTGAAGACGTAAAAAGTGGGATCAATTGGAATGGAATAGAAGAAGTCAAAGATGAGTGACAAAGTCAACGTCGTCGGATTTCATTGCAATTCTCTCTTTTCTTAACCACTGCTACTCGCCTTTCCCAAGCAGCCATCACCATCCCATCATCCTCATCCAAGCATCTGTCTCTACCCTCATCGTCTTTAATAAACTTCAGCCTAGATTTCAAAAACGCATCATTATCTTGATTGACTTCTTCTTTCTTTGAAGACAGCGTGATGGTCCCTGTTCCTTCTGAATTCAGATTCGCTGAAACTTCTTCTTCCTTTGAGTCTGATTTCTTGCTTGGTTCTGCTTCGTCTAAGTCTCCAGCATCGCTCATTTGAGAGTCTCCGTCGCCATCCTTTTCTGAAGCAGAATCAGATTGATCCTTTTTGTTCAGAAGGTTTAGGACCAGAGTGCATCGAACTCCTTCTGTTGAATGATAAGATCAGAAACATCATGTACGTCTCTGTTAGATCTAGGGAGCAGAAAGGGGGAGAGAGGAGAGGGAGTGGAAGCCTGGGAAAGGAACTCACCATCAAAGATGGCTTGGTAGGCTGCCTCGTGGTTCAAAGACCAAGCTATCTCAGCAGCAGTGAATCCGAGTGGATCAACTGAGCACATCAGAATATCAGAAACAAGGGAACATGAGTATCTCTAGTCGGAGAGTTCTTTCTTTCATCTCTCTCCAGTCCTACCCTTCTTCCTTGGTGCAACTTCCAACGAACTCTCTTAAGATTGAACTAACCAGCATTCCAGATGGCACCTCTTCTGAGAAGCAACTTTGTGATCTTCTCGTCACCAGTATCAGCAGCGTAATGAAGTGAGGACCAGCCCATTGAATCTGCTTCATCCTCTTCCCACCAAGCATCAGCTCCATTCTCCTCCAATAGCTTCTTTGTCAACTCATAATCTCTTGCAATGACAGCTCTATGAAGACTCTTGTTGAGTTCAATCCTTTCCTTTGAGAGGGTTACCGTCGGGACTGCAGCTGAGGAACTTGAAGCCATCGCGGTGGGTGAGGGGAAGATCTCAACTACTTTCTTCCAACCCATCGCACTTTTGCTAGGTGATGCGAACAAAGCTGGATTAAAGACCCTACTACCTACAGACCAAGAATCTTCAGAATCTCAAAGGAGATGACAAAGAAAGCCAACGAAGACTCTTCTTAATCAGAAGAACCTTGTGCCAAACGCAGCACCACTTCAGAACAACAACATGCTCTCAAATTGAAGGAACCTCAGGATGCTTTGGACAGACTGGACTACAAGACTACAGAAGAACTGTGTACCAAGGTAAGCAAACGAGAATGGAACGAGTAGATTACCTGATTGAGGTGTTCGTTCTACCTGCGTTTGCTCGATCCTTGAATTCAGCTTCTGACTCCAGCCGTTCCCCATCCAGATGATCGACTCCGAGACTATCGATTCTATCCAACCATTACTGATGAGAAGCAAGAGTCTGGGATCGAGAGGAGAGCCTTACGAGGCGGTGAAGGACGTGGAAAAAGCGTTGCAAAGGAAGCAGAATCTTCAGGTTTGTACAGGCAGACGTCTCTACTCTCTCTCTTCAAGCTCGATGTTGACAGAACTGGTTTCCCAAACAATTGCTCCAAATCATCAGACTCATCTCAGAGCGATGTACGCCTACCTCGGATTGACACTTCATCATTTGGAACTCGTGGAACAGGACTACTACGACGACGTCGAAGGCGAAGAATTTCCCTCCCTGGAAGTAACCTTCGAAGAATTGGGAGAAGGAATCAAGTCACTCAAGACCAGAGAGCTCAAGAGCCGTTTCGAGAGAGTCTCCCCTGACCTCTTCCTCAATTCTTCTCCTTTGCCGACGCTACTTCTCTCGTCAGATCTACGTCGGTCTCCAAGGCTTGGAACTCGTCAATCGACGCACCCTCGGAGCTCTTTCGTAACTTTAGAATGATAGGGAAAGGAGAGCAGATCTGCAAGGGGCTGGAGGTCTTCAGCCAACGGAGCAAGGACTCGATGAAGAACATCACACTCGGGGTCAAAGACGAGCTCGATGCTTCTCTCCAAGAACGACTCAGCAACGCAATCACGCTCTCTTCCCCCACTCTACGAGCTTTCTCGATCGACCATCAAGGAGATCTGTGCAAGCTGATAGTTGACGTGGGAGGGCAGTGCAACAATTTAGTCGTTTTAAGATCTGGTAGAGAGGGGGAGGAGTCAAATATATATCCGCCAGACGAAGACCATGAAGCCTTGGAGTTCCCGTCATCTTGGAAAGCCCCGCTAAAGACTCTGGACTGGAAATCAGGAGATGAGAGCCTGGTCTGCACAGATGCTCTGCTGGAACGTCTTCGAGGAGCAAGACAGGCCATCATCAGCAGCACCGAGCACATTTCGGCCTGGATCGTTAAGCTTCTGTCGTCAAGTTCAAGACTAGAAAAAGTACATCTACGTACGGAAAAGGCAACTCAAGTCGACAACATTCCACCAGTGAATCTGCCCAACTTCGTCCATCTCTACCTCGATTCATCTCCAAGATCGACCCAAACGGGTGACTCAAGCCTCTTTTTCAAGAATCTCGACGCGCCAAGACTTGAAGGACTCCAAGTTGACCGCCTGAAACCCAGGGATCTCACTTTCCTCTGTACCACGTCTTCTCTCGAGGAGCTCCTTCTCAGCGATCTTCCAGTAACAGATTCTGCCTCTGCCAAAGCAGCCGCTTCTGCTCTCATCGAATCAATCAAGGATTGGTCTAAGCTGAGTCACCTGGGCTTCCAGCTTCCATTTCTTTGATCTTCTGCGGGCAACTAGTGCAACTTCTGACGCCGCTGTCCAAGGAGGACATTCGGACAGGCTTTCGGGAGAGCACACCGCTTCTAGGAATGGAGATCATCAAATTAGAGCGTTGCCATGGCTCTTAGTCATCTACTGTGATCGATCGTCAGGATCTAGCGGCAATGGTTGGCTCCAGGCTGGCATGTTTGAAGGGATGCTCATCAGGACAAGTCACATCCATCGCCAACGGTCTTCTCCAAGCTTCAGAGGCGCCGGCCTCTGGGGAGGAGTCAGCGTTTGGATCTTCTCGGCCATTTTCCAAGATCACCAGTCTGGAGATCAGCATTCCAGTGAGAGCAGACGAGGCTGTGATCACTTGGCTGAAGGAGAACGTTGAAGATCTCAGGCTAGACAAGTGGGTTTGATTCTGAGCGGGTGAGTTTTGCTCTTCCCCTCAACTGCCTTGTTCTTTGTCTAACAAAGCTCAATTTGAAACTGGCACTCGATTCGGTTTTCTGATCTCCTCGCCTGTCTACCCAGACTCTCCCTGCAGGGTTGTCTACCCATCCGTTCTATTTTCCCCACCCGGACAAGATTGATCTAGATGCTTGCTTTGTGTCTCTTCTTGATCTTTAGAAGAATCGGTCTTTCTTCTCGGCCTCTGCCTCTTTGTTCACTCTCATCATCCTTCCGATCTCTGTCTACGTATTCAGCTTTCGATGGTACCAGAAAGTCTCTAGTGCCGATACCTCTTACTTTGTGAGATGTTCAACCGTCTTTTCATTCCAACCTCCAGTCTCTAGCAGCGAACTTATTCGTGATTTCTTGAGGAAGAGATGAATGGAAATCGAAAATCTGACAACCTCCGACAATCTCGTTTCATCGTTCAAGAAATTACATACATCTAAAATCTGTTCGGATCGGTGCCATAGGTAGGGAGAGAATCTTCCTTATCAATATTCAGTCCATCGACTCCTCTTTCAATTTCGCCTTCAACCTCCCGATGTTCTTGATCTTCATCCTCGTCTTCCGATTCTCTTTCTCAACTTCCACCTTCTTCAGCTTCTCCAGCTCTCAAAGCTCTCCCTCTATCTACCAAAGCTCCTGAGCTCAGGTACATAGCGTCAGATTTCGAACTGTACTTCGAGACCTCCTCGCTTCGTATTCCAGTCTCCAACCCACTCCAGTCGACTCGAACAATCTCTTCAAGATCGTTCCCGTGGAGGAGCATGTCGAGGTTCTTGAGGTGAAGGAGTTGGTTTGATCACACTTATCCTTAGTGAGTTCGCTTTTTTCATCCAAATTTGAGCAAATGCTGCCCGGTTGACATGTTTGCTGACGACAACTCCTACATAGCGACTCTCAGATCTTGAAATGCGGGGTTAAATCTCTTCATCCTTCAAAAAAAGCTTCTCCCCAAGTCGGAAGCAAACCTCAATTCTCTTCATCGGAGTAATTCTCGATCTCGGTTCAACTGAGGCTTCAATTTCTGGATTCAGTACTTCCTTCAGTTTCTCCAGCTCTAATAAATCTCTTTGCTGATTCCTGTCAATTCACTTAACTTGGGTGCATTCTTAACGAACTGATCGACTTCAGGTGAGTACAAGGGAGTGGAGGTGAAAGAGAGGGACGGAAGGTTCATTCGATTGGTTGCTGTCTTTCATCTTGTTCGAGTCCATAAGCACTCCTATTGGTCTATGCTATTATATCTATTCAAAAATGAAATACTGAAATACTGATTTGTTCTTTACTTTATCTTTTATTCAATCTCTTTGCTGACTCCTATCAATTCACATGACTTGAGTTTGACCTTAACGAATTGATCGACTTCAGCTCCTAGATCCCGAAGATATGTGTTGGAATATGATTCCCGACTCCAAAATTTTCTCTGAAAGCTGTTAAGATGAACGAAAGCAGAGGAGACGGTCGCTCTTGCGCTCACTAGCGGATGAGATCGACGGGTAGTCCAACCATCCCAAGTCGCTTCGAAGGACTCCAAGCTCGGAATACTTAAGACAAGTCCTCAGATCCAGATGATGAATAGTTTAATAGCTTATGTCTTTCGAGATTGAAGAGAGTTCTGACTCCATTCGACGTTCTCACGTTCTCCTCGTGTCGATTCGTGACGTGATCGATATGGCGCAAGCAGACACCATGAATCCCTCCATCTAAATCTCAGATCATTCCCACCTGGCTTAAATATCTAGTGCTTTTTTCAAATGAACTCTTGAACCAAATTGAGTTTCTCTCTCCTCTCAATTCTTCGCCCCATCCTCCCTCGACCTCCCTCCCCTTCCGATCTCGCCCACTCTACCACTTCACCTCAAATGTCAGACATCGCATCTGGTGGACTCCCCTCTCCACCATTATCTCAAGGAGCTGGATACGGAGTTATCGTTGGACTAGGCGCTCTATTCGCTATCGTGGTAGTTCTGATCTCGAAATCTTTGGTGAAATACGCCAACCTTTCTAAGGATGCGGAAGAGTTCGCTGTCGCTAAACGATCTTTGGTGAGTCTCAAGCAATGAAATATAGTTGTTCTTCGACCTTGTTGAGCAGATGCTCGAACTACGTCTGTCTTCGGAAGGAGGGGGAGATGGCAACAGCAACACGGACTCGGTTCTAATCTTCGCATCGTCTCCTCTCACAGGGTACTGGACTTACCGGAGCTGCTGTTGTCAGTTCTTGGATCTGGTCTGTAACACTATTAAGTTCTTGGTAAGTTTTTCGAGTTTTCAATCGACCTCGTTCTGAGCCAACGCTTATCAATGCCTCGTGCGCGTCCACACTCTGAAATCCTTTCCAAGTTCAACTGCGTATAATTATGGAGTCGCTGGAGGATTGGCATACGCTGCTAGTAACACAGTTCAGGTGAGTCAAAACCAATGGATCAAGGAGAAAGAAGGCCAAGAGATGGCAGAAAAGAGCGACCTCCTTTCCCCTCGTTCTCGTCACCTCCTTGAGAGTCTTGTTGCTTAATTTTCTTTCCTCCTCGCTCCAACTGCTTCCCTGATATCAGATCTTTTTCTTTGGAAATCTGGCAGTCCAAATCAAGAGAGTGGCTCCGAACCTTCACACTCACTTGGAACTCATCAAGATTCGATATGGAGCGTCAGGACATCTCACTCTGATGCTATTCGGTCTAGTAGTCAATATCTTGGTGTGCTCTTCAATTTTAGTAGGCTCTGCTTCTGCAATCACTTCAATCACAGGAATGAGTGCTTATGCTAGCTTATGGCTTCTTCCGACCTCGGTCGTCGCCTATACTTTAAGAGGGGGACTACGTTCAACGATTTTAGCAGACTACCTTCACACTTTTATCATCTTCGTCATCGTGATGGTTTTCTTCTTAAGAACCTTTACAACTTTACCCGAAATTGGATCTCCAGGAGCTCTTTGGAAGCTGGTCAGACAAGCCGGCATCGAAAATCCAGCTGCTGCTTCTAGTGAGAATTATCAAAACAGTTATTTGACCGGAAAGTCAGTTGGGGCCATCAAGTTCGCTGTTCTCTCCTTATTGGAGTACAGTGGTGTCGTACTGTCTGACTCTTCTTTCTATCAAAAAGGTATCGCTGCCAGACCAGATTCGTGAGTGTTCAAACGAGTCAGCTTTCCGTCAAATGCTCCTGAAAGGAGACAGCCGTGCTCACCACTTTCTCCTATCACTTTTCTTTCCCTTCATCACAAACTCCAGCGCCATGAAAGGTTACTTCATTGGAGGCCTGTCGTGGTTTGCTATTCCTTTCTGTCTCGCCACCACTATCGGTTTGGTAGCTCACGCTCTTCAAACGACATCACCTCGATTCCCTACTTTCCCCAGAGTAATGACCTCCAAAGAAGTCAGCGCGGGACTAGCTTTGCCTTATGCTGCCAACGCCATCTTGGGAACTGGAGGATCAGCGGCCGTCTTGATTCTCATGTTCATGTCGACAACCTCGGCAATCTCAGCTCAATTAGTCGCTGTCTCGACGATCGTTGCATACGACTTCCACAAGACCTACATTGATCCTCAAGCTACCGAAGAGAAGACTTTGAAGGTCAATCATTTTGCAGTCGTTGGATTCGGAATCTTCATGGCTGCTTTTGCTTCGATGCTTCACGGCGCAGGAGTAGACCTTGGCTTCCTTTACAACTTCATTGGTAAGTGAGCAGTGTTTAGAGACTATGTCGTTCTTTCTTATTGTTGCTGACTGACTCTACTGTTCTTTCTTTCACGTTCTTTTTTCCCTCTCTCTTCTCTTTCTTTCAGGTGTCTTCTCGGGTGGTCCAATCGCTGCTCTTCTTTACACGTACTTTGGAACTAGACTTCATCCTTTTGCTGTCTTTCCTGGAGTATTCGTTGCTTTCGCAGCTGGTCTAGCTACCTGGCTCGGAGTAGCAAGCAATAAATTCGGATCGTCTGGTTTGAACGTCACCAACCTTTCTGACCTGGACGTATGCCTCTACGGATGTGCTGCCTCCATCGGTGCTGGAATTCTCATAACCACTTCGAGCGTGTGAGTACATCTTTCATGCTCAGGCTCCCTTTCAACTCCTCTTTTTTCCGAAGCGAAAGTAAGGAGGTATAGTGTTGACAAGATTGCCTCCTCTTCCCTCAACCACAGGCTCCTCTGGCCACGGAAATTCGATTCAAAAGCCTTTGAAGAAAGTACTCAAACGAACGAAACTAACGAAAAAGTTGCCGAAAATCAGACTAGAGGTGAGATTCTACCCTTCTTCCCCCTTCTTCTCAGCCTCGAATCCGCCTTCAATCTGACCGCCCCTCTCTCTTCTCTCCTTTTCCAAACTTTCCTTGTTTTAGCCTACGAAGTCCATCGTCTAACTCAGGCCCTTAAAGTCGGTCTTCCATTAGCTGGCGCCGTTTTCTTAATCCTATTCATCATCTTCCCATTCTCCATGTTCAGAGACTACATCTTCACCGAGTCTTTCTTCACCGGCTGGGTTATCGTTTCATTCATCTGGGCGGTATTCGGTTTCGTAGCTGTCGGCTTATATCCTCTCTACGAAGGACTTCCAGTGTTCAAATTGGTGATCAATGGGCTTAGAGGTTTGAAGTCGGAGACAAAAGAGAGCTCAACTGCAACAGCTTCAGTCGATCAGTCGTCAGGAGCTAGTACTCCTATTAAAGGCGGAGATCAATCTAGGGTTTGAGAGAGTTACTGAAATTCGTACATTAAAGGGGATCTCTTCATCAATAAAAGTAAATCATGTTTTCGTTTCTGCTTCCATACAATTGTTACTGCTTCTTGTCCCTTTGTTTTATCCCTGAAATATCTTACATGTAGACAAAAATAGATCAACAAATTCAACTTCGTCATTACCCAACGAAGAAAAGTGAGAGATCGATTGTGAGAAGACTGAGGTTTCTCGAAATCAGTTTCAATCTTTCGAGACTGCAGTTCTGCAAGCACGTGTATGTTGCACCATTTGTGTTATACGTTGACCTGGGATTTGGCTTTAAGATCTCTGGGAGATACTATCTGTTTAGATCTATTGACTCTTCTATTACTGAAAGGACGAAAAGAAAATACAAATTCTCTCACCCCTCCATCAACCCTTTCAACTCTTCCAAAACCACCCTACATTCCTCATCAATTTCCCTAACAATGTTTTCCGCTTCACCAATTTTGTCCATCAACCCAACCCCCGTTCCAGCCCAAGTAGTGATCCTTTCATCATCTTTCTCTTCCACTGCTTTCTCGTATCTCTCTTGTCTTTTCTTCATACTTTCCTCATTCCTGACTCCATCGTTTTCGTAATCCAGAACCGTTTGATTTCTGATCCCTCTACCATCTACATTTTTAGGCCAACCTAAAGTATTCCTAGCTTCGTCAAAAGCCATAGTTCGAAGAGTTCCATCTCCATCACCTCCTTCTCCATCTTTAGAGTCTTTCGGAAGACCCGTAGCCAGTAAGATTTTCTTCTGTTGATCTGTGTAAGTGGCTTCTTTTGAAACTAAGAATCTAGTTCCGAAGAGTCCTCCTGAAGCTCCTAGAGCTAAGATACTGGCTAGAGATCGTCCGTTTGAGAGACCTCCTGCTCCGAGAAGAGCTGGGGTTCTAGAAGATGGATTCGTCGCCTTCCATGATGGAATGGCTTTCAGGACTTGTGGGAGGAGGAGATGGAGAGCTGGAGAGGTTGAGAGACCGTGACCTCCGGCTTCATTGCCTGAGAAGACGTAAGGTAGAAGAGGTTCAGCATAGATGGGACCAAGAGGAATGATTCTCCTACGAAAGCTGAATGCATGCCTTGAATACATATCACAAAGTATCTCCTTCTACTTGACCACTTCCCATCCTCTATTCTCCCCTCTTTCAAAGAACTCACCAGTAACGCTCAGAATGTCAGCTCCACAATCTTCAGTTCCTTCCTTAGCCTGTTTCAAATCTCCCACGCCAATAGCCAATTTCAGTTCCTCTCCCCATTTCATTTTCCCACCTCCATTAATCATAGCCTCTCTTTCTCTTAAGACTTTTGACCAATTCCTCATTTCATTCTCATCTCCAAACGCCAACCACAAAGACCTAGGTTTGAATCTCAAAGCTGTGTCTATAAGAGCCAGAGCAGGAGAATCAGAATCCATGTCTTGAGATCCAAGAGAAGGAGGTGGTTTTGAACCGTTTAGCAAAGATAATCTCCATGCTAGAAATCCAATTCCTATTGGCATTCGATTTATTAGACCAGGCTTTGTAGGTCCTAAGATTGAAGTTGCTAGATCCAATTCTGATTTGAGCTTTTCAGGTGTTAAGTAACCTGCTCCGATGTAGCCGAATCCTCCAGCTTTGGACACACGAGCTGGGTGGAGGTAGTGTAGAGGTAGGTAAGGTAGAGGACTCAGATGCTTCAGCAACTTGCTAGCTTTTGATTACAGCTGATTTGGATACTTACCAGCCAATTCACCGCCAGAAGCACCAGCCATTGGACCACATACGATAGGTTTGGTCACCTCTGATTAACAAGAAGATTAGGGAGAGGAGAATGAGTAAAAGCTCCGAAGCTCATTCTATCATTGTCTCTCGACTCGCCTGGTATTAGCTGTGTCAGCTTAGTTTTCAAACCTGAAGTAGATGCCATTTGGAGGTATAGAGTCTAGAGCGATGGTTCCAGAACTCCAAGTTGTGGAGAGATCATCTCAACTTCTCGACGCTGCTTGACCCCCTTAAACCGCTTTCCCCGCACCCGACCCCTTGAGAAGTAATCTCGTGATCTCGAACCTTCAGAAATGATCAATGACACCTTACCATTCACAGAAAAGGTGCTATCAACTCAAAACGTTTGATTAGAGGACGGCGATTTCGAATAGCACATTACTCGACCTTATCAGTCAATTCCACACCCCAGCAGCACGCCATCCCGATCCTCTTAGACTATCAGAATCTCGACCTCGCAAGTTTCAAACTACATACATCTACTCTTTCCCTTCCTGTTCAATTCTTCCTTCCCTTTTTCTCACTCACTCTCTCCCTACTCGTCATGTCTACTCAACCAAGCACTAACCCTCGCATTCTACCTGATCCAGAATCAGTCAAATATCCAGATTACTCCAATTCTCAACCAGTGACTAGAGAAGATTTCTTTAAACGAGCTGATGAGGTTGCGGACTTATTTCATCAAGATGAAGCTGAAAGAGATAGAGGAAATGTAGTTCCCTATAGACAAGTGAGTTCCATTTGTGAAGTAGGGGTTGAGCGGCGGTGAATGATTTCACTAACTCTCCTCTCTTCTTGTAACAGGTCCAACTCCTCAAAGATTCAGGTCTAGCAACTCTCTTAGGGCCAAAATCAGCCGGAGGAGGAGGTCTTAAATGGGCTGAAGCTTATCAAGTTATCAGAAGAGTGGCAAGAGGAGATGGTTCTTTAGCTATGATTTTAGGTTACTCCTATCTTTGGTATTGGGCTGCTGCTTTAGTCGGAACTGAAGAGCAAAGAACCAGAATTGAAGAATGGTTGACTAAGAAGAAAGCTATAATTGGAGGGGCCGTTAATCCAAGAGATGATGATTTGAAAGTCAAACCTCATCCTGAAAATAAAGACATTTTGGTCTTTGATGGAAAGAAAACTTTTAGTACTGGAAGTAAGATTTCGGATGTTACGATTTTGGAAGGTACCAATGAAAAGGGAGAACACGTCTTCGCTGCTGTTGAATCTAAACAACCAGGTGAGTTTTGGAAGGCGAGGTGAAGGACAAGCTCGATGGGATTTGGACCCATTCTTCTTTCCCCAACTTCCTTACTTTGTTCATGTCAGGAATTACTTATGGAGATCAATGGGTTGACGTTCTTGGGATGAGAGCCACTCAAAGTGGTGGAATCTCAATTTCAAACGTCGAAGTCCCATGGAAAGACGCTTTAGGATACGATCCAAAGACGCATGAATTCCAACCTTTAGGTCCATACAATACTTTGAATCTTCCAACCATTCAATTGGTCTTCACTGCTTTCTATCTCGGCATTTCGGAAGGTGCTCTCAAAAGAGGTTTGGAGTATACCAAGAAGAATACAAGGTAAGTCAGAACTTCCCAACAACTGGCTTGTTTTCAGAAGTCTGACTCACCTTTCTCCTTTTCCGTCCTTTTCCCTTTCCGTCTAACCAGAGGATGGCCATTCCAACCAGCTCCAGTGCAGAATGGTACTGAAGAATTCTACATTCAAGAAACTTACGGACTTCTTCAGGCAAGAATTTGGGCAACAGCAGCTCAAGTCAATGAAGTCATTGAACTCGCTTCGGAAATCTTACATACAGAACCAAGAGCTAAAATTACTGAAGAGCAACGAGCTGAATTTGCCGTTAGAGTCGCAGCTGCAAAGATCAATGCTCAAGATTTCGGTTTGGAAGTCACCAGTAAAGTTTTCGAACTTCAAGGTGCCAGATCTTTGAGTGGAAAGTATGGTTATGATGTTGCTTGGAGAGATTTGAGGACTCGTGAGTATTCGAAGAAAATTGGCGCAGCTACAAAAGCTATTTACTGATTACTGTCTGATGTCTTTCTCCTATTTTCGCAGACTCCCTTCATGATCCAATTGCTCATAAGAGAGCTGAAGTTGGTCGATACTCTCTAAACCCAGGCAAGGAAGGTTGGGCTACTCCAACTTGGTACACTTAGATTTGCGTTTGCTGTTTCAAATCAAAGCGATTCGTCGGTTGTGAGAGTTGATCGTTGTAGTTACCATTTACCAAAACGACGGATTCGACTTCGTATTTGTTCTACGGCTTTGATCGAGAGCATACAGATGACTATAAGGCTGAATATAGCCTGCGCCAGAACCTGTTTGAACCAAGGCAGTCTAATCTGAATCCACATCTCCAGAGACAGAGTCAGCGTGACGACGAGTTCTGTCACAAACCAGACTTCTCAGATCTCGACAAAGTGAGATTGAAAGCGATTCAAATTTCATTCTAAAACAAACTGAAACAAACAACGAGAAACAAGAACGAGACTCAAGACTGGACATAAACGAAAAAACGTAACACCCAGTAATCCAAAGAAAAAGCAACGACCTTCCCCCCTTTTCCACCCTTCCTCTCACATTTCCCCTTGCACGCGAATCGATGATTCCACCTCATCGCGACTAGGAGCCACTCCTAGATGACGAACAACAAGTTCATATCAATAGGATGAGAACTACTCATTTGAGGTTTCTGAGAGTATTTCTGAACCAAAGCATCTCTAGTAGCGTTCAACAATTGATTATAAGTCAATTGAGGGAATTCATTCATAACCTTTACGAAGGCCCAAGACATAGCTGAGGATCCGAGAGGAGAAGAGAGAAGGAGAGAAATTTAGAAATCCAATTCTGTGAACGAATCTCTCAAAAGACACTGCCGAAAGGATAACGCACCTCCAGTAGCTTTTCCAGCTTCACTAGCATCAGCACTAGTTTGACTATCCTTGCAACCAGATAACATGACAACGTCTGCTCCACTTGAACGAGTTTGTTTTGTGATGTCTTCTGCCGAATTCGTATTCTTTGCTGTAGTTAGAGTAGAAAATAAACCCTTTACCATACCTCCTACATCGCCACTAGGATAGTAGTTGAAAAAAGGAAAAGAAAAGAGAATCAAGAAGAGTGTGAGAGAGAGAAAGAGAGAGAGAGAGAGAGACAGAGAGAGAGAGAGAGAGAGAGAGAGAGAGAGAGAGAGAGAGAGAGAGAGAGGCGAAATGTCAGCTAAAGGTCCGATGTCTCTCAATCCTCGAGTTTAGAAAGAAATCCCAATTCACCGAGCATAATTCATAGCAGCTCCCATCAAACCCTTCCCAACACCAGCGACGATATTGGGTTCCTTAATACTACCACTAGTAGAATAAACATAAGGTAAATCCATTGCAGTTCCCGAATGACAAGAATCGAAAAGAGCAGTCAATCTACAACCAATAGGAAGAGGTCTAACCATGATAGCATGTAATTCATCATCTTCCATTTGACCAGCTCTTTCGAAATCCAAAGGTAAAACCGTTTCGTTATATCCATCAGCTTCATCTCCTTGAGTTGCTTTTGCTTGACCACCATGACCTGAATAATGAAAGAAAAGAGCATCTCCGGAAGATGCTCCTCTAACCAACCAATGCATTGCTGCAGTCATATTTTGACGAGTTGGTTGAGAACGTGGATCTGAGGATGCATCGGTTAGAACTACCATATCTTCTTCTTTGTATCCAGCTCTTTGCATTATGAAACGTTTCATGTTTTCTACATCATTCCAACATCCTCGAAGTTCTGCTCGTGAACCTTTGTAATTAATTCCGATTAGGAGAGCTTTTCTCTTTCCTTTCATACTGGAATATTCGTAGCGTTGATCTTGACGAGGGGAAGGATAGAGGTATGCAGAAGGATGAAATCAGTGGTCGCTCCATCTTCCGACTGGAACCTCACAAGACCGAATATATAATCCTTGCCAGATGTAAAGAGATATACTCTCTTCGAAGAGACATGGATGGGATGTGCATCTGGTAGCAAGCTCTATCTCTCAATCGGAGCTCTCAATCCATCAACTCTTCACTTCTCATCCCCCTCTCCTACACACATGCCATTCAATCGTTCAAAACTCACTTCCATTCATGACCTGACCAGTAGGTCTATTCATATTGACAGGACCTTGTTGATACATCGGTGGTCCAACATTTCCACCTTGACCTCCATAACTTGTCGGTGGACCTTGCGTTCTCGGAGGACCATAACCCTGTGGTGGTGCTTGCTGATACTGTTGAGGTGGTGGAGCTCCATACTGAGAAGGAGAGAAGAGTAGAAAAAGTGAGAGATTGTTTACGTATGAGACAGAGCGTTCTCACAACTCACCTGGTTTCCACCATAGTTCTGCCCGCCATAAGCAGGACCTCCATGAGAACCATACTGAGGATTGGGAGGAGCTCCATATTGACCCGGTTGATTGTATCCCTGTTTGAGAGATTGTTGAAGGATGAGTTTCCATCTTAACGAGCTGAGCTCTCTTTCTCCAGACTCCACTGCCTCAACTTACACTTGGAACACCAGGCATTTGCATTGGTGGTCCACCTCCTCCACCACCTTGCTGCTGAGCTTGATAATGATGTCCTTGTCTACCTGGGAATGACATTGCTGTTGTAGTTGTGCGTTGTGGAGTAAAGGCAGAAAGGTGAATTCAAAAGGCTGTGAATGTTGCGTATAGCCTCCGCCATTCAACCCACCCAAATGGAAGTCCCTTCAAGCCTGAAAGTTGGTCAAAGGTTCTCTTTATTAACAGATAGAGGTACCATCAGATATATAGGTCAGGTTCAAGATACCAAAGGTACATGGTTAGGAGTAGAGTGGGACAATTCTTCAAGAGGCAAGCACAATGGAATCATTAACGAAATTCGTTACTTCCATTGTAGGTAAGTCTTTCACTATCCGGCTCTCCTTTCAACCTTCTGATAACATTCTTTGACGCTCAATCTGAATCTTATAACCCTTTCCAGGCAAGCCGAAAGCTGTGCCTCTTTCATTCGATTCTCCCAAAAGTTAGCTTTCGGTACTTCTTTCCTTAAAGCTCTTTCAACCAAGTACCTTCCTCCTTTACCTTCTCACACTCCAATTAAACAACCTTCGAACAAACCGAAGTATTCAAGAAGGAATTTAGCAGAGATAGAAATCGAAACTCCAAACTTTGAGGGGGTTATCAAGAGAGCTGCAAGACTTGTTAAACTTAGAGAAGCTGGTTTAGGTGGTTGGAAACAAGCTTTGGATCCTGAAAATTCAATTCACCAAGGCAAAGTTGATACGGATGAATCTGTAGCGTTTGCTTTTGGAGGAGAAGAGAAAATTGGAGATATCAAGAAGACTTGTCCCAGTGAGTTCGGTTTTGAAAAAGATGATCCCTGAACTTTAATCTCAATTTTTCCTCCTTCTACGATACAGATCTTACTTGGTTAGATCTCTCTAGATCTCTTATATCGAATTGGAACGAATTGGCTTTGATTTGTGTTGAACTAGAGAAACTTGAATCTTTACTTCTTCAGTGAGTCCCAGAAGTGCAAGCCATCATGAACAGTCTCATTCTGACCTTCGCCTACATTTCTCTCATTGGAATGTCAGCTTCAATCGAATGGAACCCACCCATCCACAGATACCTGAAAATTGGTGCTCTTCGTTCTTGAAAGTCAAAGATCTGAGGTTAGATGGAACTTTGATGGATTGGTCTGAGGTGAGTACTCAATTTTACTCTTATCTTACACCCCATATTCGAATCTGAACCTCTACTCCTTCTGTTTTTTTCTTTCGCAGGTCCTATTCTTAGAGAAGGCATTTCCTTCCCTTGAGCTACTGCAGCTCGGCCACAACGACATTCGAATGCTTGGAACTTTGAACAATTCGGATTCTACTCAGCAAGGTCTAAATCGTGAGCTTCGACGAGCAGTTCGTTCCTTCCTAATTCTTATATTCCTGGTGCTCAACCAGAAGCTCTGGGGAAATCGCTCGCCAGACACTGACTTTCTCTTCCTTTCGCCAGACATACCCCTCCGAAACCTCAGGATCTTGAACTTAGAGGGCAACAAGCTATCAGATTGGGAGGATTTAGTCAAGCAAATATCTTCACTGCCTTCGTGAGTAGGTAGATCACGCTTGATGAAAGCCAGCATCTTGAGGCGATCTGACGACAATCTCAATCCCACAGTCTTCAACGTCTTATACTCTCTTCAAATCGAATTCAAAAGATATCAGCTCCTTCCTCTGAAAAAGAAGCTATGAGCTCAACCTCAACATTACCGCCCTTCCCTTCTTTGGACCACGTTTCTCTTCTAGACAATCCTATAGAAGGATGGTCAGATCTTGAGGCTTTGGATTCGTGGCTGAGAGCTGGAAGAAATAAAGCTCCTCCGGATACCATAATGGATGGAGAGTCTCAAGTTGGTTTGAAGAGTCTCGCAGTCGGAGGTGAAAGTAGCAAAGTCGGTGCAGGTGAGTTTCGAAGTCGTCGACCAATCGTTGCTTCTTCGATTCTAATTGACTTTTCTTCTCTCTATGTCTCGTTAGACCTTGACTCAAGAGACTTTAGGCTAATTACTATCGCTCGATTAGGTGCTTTGGAGACTTTCAATGGTGGTCTAGTAGGTTTCTCATTCTTTTGATAGACCGCGTCAGTCTTGAAGTGCTGATCCCTCGTCCCCCTTTCCCCACCCCTTTGGTTTCCCCTTCTCAGGTCCGACCGGCTGAGAGAAAAGATGGAGAACTCTTCTATCTATCTCGGTGTGCTGCAGAGAACCTGCCGGAAACGATTCGCAATCAGACGCATCCTCGGTATGAAGAATTGAGTCAAAGTAAGTCACCGCAAAAGTCGACGCGCTCTCGGCTTCAGTTTACCTTGGCTCACATTTATCCTTTCTCGCTATCTGCTTAAGTTTATGGTGCTCCTCAAGCTCCGAAGCCGCCAGACAAGAACGCTGGAACTCTCAGAAGCAAATTGATCGGTGAGCCTCCTTTCTTTTCTCTTGGTGTCGCGCGAGTCACCTCGCCTTCCCTTTCGCCCATTCAAAGGTCTGACCATCTCACTAACTTCTCATCAAATGCTCTGTTTCAGAATTGGCCGTTTATTCGTTGGACGTTTCAAACTCAGTGCAACCTCCTAGCCTTCCTTTGGAGCAAACACCCCTGAAAGTGAAACTTCTGATATCGTCCCCCATCCGCCTAGTCAAAGCTAAACTGGCTAAAACGCTCAAACTCAAACCTCAAAACATGGAAAAGATGTATGCGGTTCTTTCACCGGAGACTACAGCTCTTCCCGAAGAAGCTGTTGAGACGGTTCAAGATTCAGAAAGAGTGGTTTTGGAACTTGACGATGAGAGAAGGGATCTGGATTGGTATGAAGTGAAGGAAGGGACCGAAATCATTCTACTCATTTCGAATTAATCAAATCAAACTCCGAAAGCTCTCTTTTCAGAGTCTCTTTAAGGGAGGGGTTCATCCGGGCGGAGGAAAACAAAGGGGCTCGTCCCCTCTTTGGCCGTAGAGCCCCTTCGAAAACGGTTTCCTTGGATGGATGAGTGATTGAGATCTTGAGAGTCTGAGTTCAAAACCTCATATAAAAGGAGGTCGATTCCCTTTCTCAACTTTTTTTTCCCTCCTCTTCATCGTCAAATCTGTCATGCAAACTTTCAAGATGGAAACCTCCAAGCCTTCTTTCAAGCTCAAGTCACTGCCTTCTCCAAGAGATCCAAAGCAGCTTCAAGAAATGCTCTTGCAGCCAAGCTTAGGAAGTGCAGCTACCAGAACTCTCCCTTTTTCAGACACTCAATCATCCACTTCCAAAGCTCGCAGCTACTCAGTCAGTGAGGCTATGAACTCTTCTTCAATAGATTCATTGGCTTCAAGTGCTGCTTACGCATCTTTAGCAAGTGGATTGGTTATGGCTGTTGATGATTTTCCCTCATACAATCCATGCGTAACTTCAAGAGTTGCATCAAGTAGCGGCTCCTCCGTCTCTCATCCCTCTTCTCCCTACCCACTCAGTTCAAATCTCTACCCAAATTATCAGCACAAAAGCTCGAACTCGAACTTGATTTCGCACTCGGATTGGAATGGTGAAGTTCATCAGCCACCTGTCAACAATGCTCATGCCTCGAAACTCAACTCGAATTTTCTGCGCCTCAACTTGAACCACGATTCTACGGACGAGCCAATTCTCCAAGGAGCCATTCATTATTACTCTCCTTCTGAAGAACTTGCAGTCTCGAATCTTTGCCATCTCAAGCAGCCTGTACTTAGAAGTAGAGCCCCTTCGATTTCTGAAGCGTATCGTTATTCGAGACCTCAACAACCTACTTTCGAACATCAAGGTGGAACACAGGCTGTACGCTCCGTCGGATCGAGAGCATCAGAATTCAGAGAGATCGATCATTCTTTTCTACCTGGAATGGAAGTAGTCTTTTGGACTGTGGAAGAATTTGAGGTGTCACAGAATCTCTCAGGGAGGAGTAGATCAGGTAGTCTCCAAGAGAGAACTTCTCCATCCTATACCAGAAGAAGAACGGGAACGGTTCAGAAGGTGAGTGCAATTCTGGAACTCTAGACATTTCTCGTATAAGTAGAGAGCGACTCGATCTCACCCTCTTCGCCTCCTTTTCGCTTTGCAGATCGAGCCAACCACTTGCTGGATCGGTAAGTAGGGAAGGCAGACCTTCTTTCGCTCCTCCTCAAGGCTCGGAGCTTCCCTTGAAAGGCTTCAAAAGACTCGGAGGCTGAACCTTTGCCCTTTCCTCCCCTTTTCTTCCAGCCACTTACTTTGTCAATGAATGTCACGCTCCAACCTCACATCGCGGAACTCGTGCCAACGTTTCTTCTGCAATAGTAGGACGCTCTTTATCGGAATCTGTATCAATAATGAAGTTCTTCGGTCCACGCTGTAGCAAGCCTCCAAAGACTCCAGTCGGTTGGGTTTCCATCAAAGTGGAAGCTTCAAACATGATGAGGAGCTGTGTCGCCGAAAGGTTGAATCTCTGAGTCCTGGTTGAAAGGAAAAAAAGAGAGAGGAAGTGAGAAATTGTTTTCAATGTAAAATAGCAAGAAGGTTCTCAAAGCCTACGATACCAAATCAACCTGCTTTCTTCAACGCTGCGTCTAACGGAGAAGGGGATAGAGAGCGCGTTCGTTTCCTTTCACCCCCATCTCGTTCTCTTAGTGAGATCTGTCACTTCAAGTTGGGTTGGATGTTAGGACTTAGGAGTGAGAAAGATTGGGGAACCGAATGACGTCAACATCGGCCAACTGCCCGATTTCTATTCTTGTTGTCCAGTCTTCTCCGAGGTCTAAAGATCTTGGCTATGACGGTACCGACGCCATCGTCAGCCAAAACAAGTCCCTTCTTCTCCGTTCAACGCAGGAATCCCAAAACTTCAAGAGGCAGCGCAAAATGAAAGACTACGAGACTCCAACTCCGCAGAGATAAAGAATCGAGTTCGAGAAAAAAAGGAAAAAAAAACAAAACCTCCAGTCCCAAATCCACTATTAGACCGCACTGCCTCGAAAATGACCAAGAGTATCTCCTCCAAAAGCTATCGGCTCTTCCTTCACATCACCCTCCCAATGCTGTTCGCATTTTCGATTTTGGTAGCTGTATTTGGAGCTTGGAGCTGCACAATCTATGCTGAGCCTGTGAGTACGGAGTGGAGAGTGGAGACAAGAGCTCTGTCTCAGAGAACTGACCGAAAGACCTCTGCCCTCCTGCGTTTCCCTCCTTCTTCCAAGTCACCCTACAAGGAGGACATGGAGTATCCCTGGCTTGCGACTTCGGGTCTCAACACATTCACGGCAATCTTCACTTGCCTGGATTCGATCTTTCTGTTCACTCTCACCTTCTTGAGAAACACGAACCCCAACAAAGGACACTTTTCTCTTGCGAAAGAGGATGTCTTCGGGAAGATGATCTCTCCTTCATTTGTGACTGGTCATTTTGTTTTCCTGTAAGTGAAGAAAAAGATTCGAAAGGACTTGGTGGAAGGTAACGATTGTCGACTCTCATTCTTCTTTCTGTCTCTCTGTTCTTTCAGCTGGTGTCTCTGGGTAGCAAGCGTTGTATTAAGCTTGTTGGGATTGACTCACCAGTGCGTGTACGATGGCAACGACCTCACTTGTTTCTACAACATCTTCGTTATTGCTGTGAGTATTCAGCACAGAGCCCGTTTTTGATTGACAGCTGACTTCCTTTAAATTCTGCCGCCTTCTAGTTCGGAATCGTGTGCACAGGCTTTATTGTAATTCAGCTGGGTTTCTTCATAGCTTATTCAGTAGCTGTCAAGGGAGAACAACGGACCGAAGTTGAGTTCTTGAGAATTGAAGAGGTTGGAAAAGGTGCTGGCAGTGATAAAGAGCAATGAGCGTTCTCTTCTTTTCACGAGCTCTGTCTCGAGATTCGGTGTAAATAGTTCTACTGTAAATGTTTCTCTATCTGTACTTCGTAACTTAGCTATGACACATTGGATATCATGTGAAAGTAAGAGGTGATTAATGCATTGAAATTGTAGAATACAAGACGAAAGAAGCAGGGTAGAGTCTATGTGCAGGAATTGAAGAGGAGTCAACGATTGAAGAGGAAGATGTAATCCGAGAAAGGCTACCAAGAAGATTGAATCTGTGGAGGAAAGTCTTGAAGGGATCTAAATAGCGTTTGACGGAAGCAAAATTTGAGCCGAGATCCAAACCAACGCTTCAGACCATACTTCACTTTGAGAAATCAGTATCTGTAATGCGTTGATGGAGGTCTTTCTATTGAGGATCCAGGATCCTTAAGGCTTCCCACCGAAAAAGATTCTAGCTCTCTCGCTCCAACTCATTACGGTTTTGTTTCCTCGAGAAGCACCATCGAGAGTTGCAAGTAGACGATAGTAGTAAGCTGAATTTGAGGCAGGTTCGATGATTGAGGTCGGCGTTGGGAACTGAAAAATGAGGAAGAGAAAGAGAGAGGGAAGATAGAGGTTTCAGAGGGAGTCAGATCAGAAAATTTGAAGCTCTTGGAGTCAAGAGTCCACAAAGTGATAGAAATTTGAACAAATATCTCTCCTTGATGCAAAAGGCAACCTCGAAAGGAAGGTGAAGTGGGATGAAGAGGGAAGACTCATGATGGCAGAAGCTTTGCGTCATGTCCCCACTTTGCCCTTGTATCGACCCATCTGCTCTTGGAGAGAAATTGTTCAAAAGTCTATCAAGTGTCCAGTAACGCAATCCCGCGAGGCATGGCCCTCGCTATCCACCAGTAAGATCATCTCCACTGGATTAGTAATGTCAGAAAAGAGAACTCACCTCTTGACCAGCTTTATTATCCCTCAGATTCTCCAAACTCTTCAATGCCTGCCTAGCATAGTCTAACTGAGTCTCATTCAACTCTTTGAATACCAACTTGGAGTCATCCTGAGTTATCTGAGCTTCCTTTCCCTTTGAGGTTGTCGAAGGATGATCATTTTTTGTGAAGGCTCTCCTTGCTGCTGATTGGATAGAAGGACCGAATTGATGATCAGGTCTTAATGCATCTGAAGGCCAGGATTCTGACAGGGAAACGAAGGAATCGTAGATCGTCTTGACGGAGGCTACTTTTGACATTTTGATGATATCTTCGAGGTGGAAGAGTGGAAGTTGTTCTCACTATCTCACAAAGATCCAATCGTCCTGGGCATCCAACACAACCATGAGTTCCATTTCAGAAAAACCAGTAATTCTTCTAACAGGTGCATCAAAAGGGTTGGGACTATCGATAGCCAATCTAATCCTACGAGGTTCAAGTTCCAGCAGCAGTACGAGCACCTCCACCAGTTCACTTCCTCTAACTGCTTCAAATCTAATCACCATCTCAAGAAGCATCTCTCCAGAGCTCGAACAATTGGAATCTGAATTCTCCAGAGATTCGAGTGGAGTAGGATTGGAATGCGTGCAAGGAGATGTACGCGATGAGCAAGTCAATAAGGAAGCTGTGGAATTGGCCATCAAGAAGTGGGGGAGACTCGATGCTGTCATTCTTAATGCTGGAGTAGTCGAGTTCGCCAGAGTAGCAAACGTAGTGAGTAAAAGCTTGGATTCGCCAGAACCAGCAATTGTATTCGTACTTGGAGCAGGAAGAACCAGGTAGAGGTCTTGAGGTTTTCTCTCCGTCTGCTCAATTTTCTCTACACCAAGAGGCCACTTTGATGCTAAAACTCTGTCCGATTTAACTCAATTCAATCGTTTTTCTTCTTTTGACAGACTCCAAAATCCTTCAGCGATCAAATCTCAATCAACTTAACCTCTCTTATCACCACCCTCCACTACTCGATTCCTCATCTACGCGAAGCACCTTCCGGAGTTGGCAAAGTAGTCTTGGTATCTTCTGGAGCAGCAGTGGGCAACTACTCGGGCTGGGCTGCTTATAATGCATCCAAAGCTGGCTTGAACTCGATCGCTAGAACCCTCGCTAACGAAGAAGAGAAGCTAGCCGTCTGGGCTGTTAGGCCAGGCGTGTTAGACACGGATGTGAGTAATTCGAGAGAAATTCTAAATTCATGAGCAGTATGAAGAGGCGAGAGGCAAGAAGCGAAAAGCAAGGAAATTACAGCATTTGCTTCTGCCTGCCTTGTATCTTTGCCTTTCATTAGGACATTCCTTTCGCTCTTCATCGCTCTTTCTGATCCGTCTTCTCACTTTTTTGATCGCAGATGCAAGTTAGAATCCGATCGGAGGGCCTGGCCTCAATGGGCGAAACTGCTCACTCGAAATTTACAAACCTTCACAAAGAGAAGAAGTTGCTGGATCCAATCAAACCTGCTCATGTACTCGTTTCTCTGGCTTTGAATGGAGACAGGAAGAATCCAGCTTCCAAAGAACTGGCGGAGAAAGGAAGTGGTCAACTCGGTGGATTCGTTGACTGGGAGGACGCGGAATTGAGACACTTTAGACCGTAGAGATGGGGAGATTATGGTCACCCCTCTCATCTAAGCTTTTCTCTAATCAATCAACACTCACTCCAAAAAGTAAAAAGTCTGCAGGACGGAAAGCTAAAGAAATATTTACAAGTGGATCGATCTAACCATCCAAAATCAGCTTCAATTTTTGCTTGAGAGGACTAAGGTCATCTTCATTCTCCATTCCCATCTCAACTTCGTCTTCTGCAAATTCCAAATCCCACTCCAAGAACTTTCTAACTTTCGCTTCTGCTTCTCTGACCTCTTTTGAAGTTGGAAGTAAATTGGGATTTTGAAATCTTGATTCATCCTCAGCCTTTACTTCGGAAGAATCTTGAAAAGAGGTAGAACCTCCAGGGACCTCTTGATTGAGTTCTAGAGAAAGACGAGCAAGATCGTGACGAAGAGCTAGACCACTGACGTACTTTGCTCTGTCGATGACGGATGGTGAGAGGTTGTAGAGACGAGCTAGATGGATTGCGTGAGATTCTTTTTCCAAACCTGGACGAAAGCTGAGATTGGAAAGTAGGTTTGGTTCAGGGAGCAAATTTTCAAGACATATGAGTAAGAATGAAAGGAGACGAAGCTCAACACTCACCGATACAAGAACGTGATGTTCTCCTTCTCATCTTCTTCGGTGCAGATAATCTCCATATGAGCATGCTGAATGGGTAGATCAGAAGGGAGCAGATCATTTTCGAAGATGTCGTGAAAGTGAGTGGCACAGAGAACACGAGGTGCTTCAGATCCTCTTTCTAGAAGGTGCTCGAGAGTTGCTCCCAGCAATGCAGCTCCGTCTGTTAAGGGTTAGGGAAAGAGTTGGAGTTCCGGTTAGATCTGATCTATTGTAAGATAGCGAATAGTCGCTGGAAATTCACCAGAAGGCTCTGTTCCTTTGCCGAACTCATCTAGCAAAATCAGAGATCTTGGGGTTGAGTTCCTGAGGGCGTGACTGACTTGAGCCAGATCGACTGCGCGAGAGAAAGCGGAAAATCAAAGTTGTTCAATAGTATGGAAAACAAAAATGAACTGGAACTGGCAACTTACCCATAAAAGAGCTTTGCATTCTTGACACAGTTTCGCGGCCTTGAACACGGGTAAGAACTGGGAGATAGAAATAGAAGAGATTGGGAAGATTCAGCCTCTATCTTGGAACTTCTCACCGTTTTCGAGAATCTCTCCAGCTTACTTTTGTCGACGAGACCTAAATGAGCAGAAGAAGCTGGCACAAAAGATCCGATTTGAGCCAAGAAGACGATCGAAGCAACTTGTTTTAAAAGAGTTGACTTTCCGCAGTAATTACTGAATTGAAATGAAACAGGAACCTTCAGAAACACATTAACTAGAGAGTTTGAATGACGAAGCATAACTCACGCTCCAGTCATCACGATCAAACTTCCTACCACCTCTTCTCCGCTCTCGCTTTCATTCTCCACTCCAACTCCTTTACCTCCGACCAAGAACGAATCGTTCGGGACCTGGAAGTAAGAAGTGGATCCCTATCAGCTTTCTGGTGGAAAGTTTCTGTGGCCACAAAACTCACAAAGCTTTCGACACAGAGCTCCGAAATTGGATGACGACCATCACGAATGTCGATGACAGTGCTGTCGGCTTCCATCTGAGGTTTGACATATCCGTTTAGAAGAGCGGTCTGAGAGAAGCACAAAAGGCTGTTTCAAAAGAAAATCAATCGAAAGGAGTCAAAAACAGTCTACAGCCCCCCCCCCTCTCTCTTCTTTGTGGATACTGACCAATCAAGCTCAGCGCAAAGTTCGGCTGCTTGAACGAACATTTCTGAGCTTTTAAGAACTTCACTCGAGAGTTCTTGAGCTAGCTCGATCTCACGATCTGCGATGAAGGTATGTAGATCTCCAACATGGCGATCTAAGTCTTGCATCTTGTCTCCTTTCCAGTAGATGTTAGTGTCGGTAGCGAACTAGAGGTGATCAGAAGGAGATGTTTGATGGAGTGAGAAAGAGAGAGAGATCAAAAGTACACAAAGACCAATCGCACTCACTTTGAACTCCCAGCCTTCCATGTAGTACTCCTGAGTAGATCCGGAGTCAGCTGTGCGAGTTCTTGTACTACCAGAGACTGGAGTAGCTAAAAGGTAGCCAAGTTGAGGAAAGTAGACCACATGAAGACTGAGTCGATTGTTTCGGAAACGAAGATGTCAGGCTTTTTCAGAAGAGCACCTCTGAAAGAAAACTCACGAATCGGCATGCTCAGGAGAAACCGTCTGTCTCAGTTGTTGAGCAATGGAATTCAACATACTAGGCAAAGCAGCATAATCCCTTCTAAGCTCGTCCAATCCTTCTTCAACGTTTGCTTTAATAGAAACACGTCTTTCGATTTCACTTTCATCAAAGTCGATGACCATTTCGATGAGTTCCAAGACGGTTTGAAAAGCGTCTCTGTCGAAAGTTTGAAGAATCTTCTGAACGATTTCAGCGCTCCTTCCACAATCTAAACCACGAACTTGTTCTCTGATGAGTAAGGATTTGAAGCAAAATTGAAGAAGATTTCTGAAATCTTTAGCACTTGCAGTTCCTCTCTTGAAGATCGAAACGAGTTTGGGTACGTTTTTCATTCCTTTCAAAGCTTTTCCGATGTCTTTCACTGCTTCTGAATTGCTTGGGTAGAGGAGACAATCTATTGCTGAATGTCTGGATTTGATGACCTCGATATCTAAGGATGGGAAGAGAAACCATCTACGAAGTAGAGAACGACTGATTGGAGTACGAGTTTGATCGAAGATCGCTGAGTGGAATGGAAAGAGAGGATCAGGACTGAGATCATATAGCTTCAGCTTCAATTTTCGACTTACCGAATAACGACAATCCTTCTTTGACTTGAGAAGAATGAAAAGTAGAATGAGATTCCTCATCAAAAACTCCCAAAGCAGCTCTAGAATCTGCATTAATAAAAAGACATTTATCCAAAGTCAAAGTTTCGATCTTGGAAATCTCAACATCAGTTTCAGAGTTTGGTAAATCTCCAGCAGCTCTGGATCTGATCATATGTTGAAGTAAAGCAGAAGCTGCAGAAGTAGACAAAGGACAAGATTCCAAATCCAAACGACAAGCTAGACCTAACTCTTGACGAATTCTCTTTTGAGTTTCATCTCCACCATTAGCATTTCTATTTCTCCAAGCTTGAAAACCTTGGGAAACTCCACTACTTCTTTGAGTACTAGCCGCTTGGTTTTGACGAGTGGTACTCATAGAAGCTGAAGCTGAAGTCGAGTCGTCGACTTCTTCTGAGATTCTTAAAGTCATTAGACGACTTTTTCCTGCTGAAAAGGAGTACTCTCGAGCGGGTCTGATTTGAAGAGTTGATCCTGTACCATTGACTGGATGAGGATGAAGAGAAAAAGGTGACTTTCGGAGATGAATCTTACGCATACATTCAACTTTTTCCAAACTCACGTTGTTCTTTGAGATTTGAGAGAAAATCCTCTGAGCACTTGGAGGAAGCCAAAACCAATTCTGGCTTGAATTGATCAATGACTTCTCGATATCCGAGAAAAGAATTCCGCTTTCAGTACAACGACATCGAAGGAACATTTCCAAGAACTCACGCATTCCAGCCAAATCCCTGGTTTCTCCAGCATCCAATCTTCCGCTAGGAATCGATCCATCAGAGACACTACTTTCACTTTGATCTTTTCTGATTCTACTTGAAAATTCAGGTTGAAGTGCAGCCAAAGGAGAATCTTCTAACAAGAATAAAGAGAAAGTTTCCTTGTCATAAAAAGCTGCTCCTAATCTTCCGTTGGTTGCTGAGATTGACAGAGTCAATGATGGTGAATCGAATTCTTCACTCTCGTTGTCTTCTTCTTCTGAAGAATCTCTCAATTGAGATCTCGGGATTGAAGGACGTTCTGAAACTTGAGAGGCTGATCTTGATCTTACCGAGCGAGAAGCTGGAGATTGAGATCTCTGCGGAGATGATGATGAAAAAGTTAGGTTTGATCTGGCTTTCGTTGACAATGAACTTACAAAATGTACACGACTTGGTCTTCCTTGAGGTTGCATTTTGCTTGAGGAGTAGAAAAGGTTGTTTGGGAAAGAGGGAAGAAGTGATTTTTGCTCCGAGCTTTTTGAACTTGAATAAGCACGGCCCTCTCTTCCCAGATCTTCCTACCTGTCAACTCTCAGACATCGACTAACCATATTACAAAAGGAGCAGAAAAAGAAGAGGAACAAGTCAGAACCTGCGAAACTCTTTTATGGATCCAGACCCATCAATCACCATGACTCACCTTCTACTCACCCATCTCCAGAGTCTTCAGACCTTCAGACAACAAGTCAAGTAAGCAACAAAAGGAAATCATGAGAATTCGAGAGAGAACAGAGAATGAAGAGGTGAATGATTCCGAGAATTAGAGTTACAAGTAAATGAAAGAAACGGGACAACAGAGACGACCCAGAAGAAAGCAACAAGAAAAGCGAAAAGAAGAAGGAGAGAGACGAGCAGAGGGGAAAACAGAAAGGTTTGTGAGGATGGGAAAAGTTGTTACAAATAGGAAAGGAAACTGAACAAGGGAGGTGGGGGGAATCTATATAAGCTCGAGGGGTTGAAAATTCTTGAAAATCGGATTGAACCAAAAAAGGGGTTGAACATGAAATAAGAAAGAAAGAGAAGAACGGATTCGAAGGTAAAGAAGGGGGTATCTTCTTGATGAAACTTTTGAAGATGGTAAGGTTTTTATCTGGTATCCATTTCAAATGATAGGCCTGGTTCTTATTTTTCATGATTGATTTAGAAATTGAGTTCTACTTGGCGTTTTCAAGAAAGTTGGAGTGGAAGAAGGAGGGGAAAGCTATTTGTTGAGGGGTGAGAATTTCTCTAAAAGGCTGCGCATTCAGAAGGTTCCTGCTCCTGAAGACACCTAGGATTGAGTTTGTAGAGTTGTGTTGAATGAATTGAGAGTTGAAATTGAGATGCGCGCGCTTTACTTGAAAGAGCTTCTGTAAATGTGGTTGATGATTTGATTCGAGTGTTGTGAATTGGGTTTGGTTCTTGAGTCCTGCACCTTCATTTCTCCCGCCACCTCCCTAGTTGCGAGGTCTCAATTCCTCCGATTGTAATGATTTATACCTTGGACCTCCTTCATGAGATTCTCCGCTTTCCTGTTGTTGAACTAGAGTCTCTTTCTTTTCTCCTGCTGCTACTCCACTCCCTTGACCCGTCCCCTCATCTTCCATCTCTCCTTTCCCTTCCTCCTCACTTGAATCATTTCTCATTCTCAAAACTCCCACAACCTTCCTGACTATGTTGAGAGTTATAAGAATAGGAAGTTGAAGTAGAAGAAGAAGTCCCACCATTCAAAGATTGAGTACTATTAGTTGGATGTGAATTGGTTGGTGAATCTTCAAAGTGGTGTGATGAGTGAGTGATTGATGATCCTAGAGAAATCAGTTGAGAAACATCAACAAAGAGAAAAGAAGAAGAAGAAGGAAACCTCGAGTGAGTCTGGAGAAGAGAGGATTGTAGATTCTCGGGTGGGTAGGATGACCTCAACCGAGCATGCCCGGATGAGAGGAAATCGAGATTGGAAAGAAAAAGACTCACCAGATTCAGAAGTTTGATCTGAATAAATGGAACTTGAATTGAAATGAGAAAGGTTCAAATAAGGTAATTGCTGTTTCTGTTGTTGATTGGATTTGTGAAGTGAAAGAAGTTCTTCATCTGAGAGAAGTGAAATTTCTGAATTGGGATGTTGTTGGAAATGTTGCTGATGTAATTCATCTAGTGGATCGAAATCCTGTTAAAGGAAAGAAAGGAAAGAGAGAGAAAGGAAAGTTAGTGAGATGGATGGAAAAAGAGAAGAGAAGAGAAGCAGGGCATGGTGGCATGGCATGGCGGAGGTGTTGGGCTTGGATGAACTTACTCTGTTGGCATTGGTTGATGAAGTCATGATGGTTGGATTCAGTTGAAGTTGAGATTGATGTTGATGTTTGGAATTGATTTGGATGGAAAGTTTCAAGGTTGTTGAAGAAAGACGTTGTTTGTGGTGAGAGAGAGAAAAGAGAATCGAATTCATGTAGCGCCCAAAGCAGTGGGACATCTAGAACATTCTGTCCTCAACCGATCCACTCTTGCCGACTCGACTTTTGCAACTTCAATTCATCCCTTCATCACCAGCACGTCGATTCAGTCAGTCATCGTGATGGCTACCAATCGGTATGCTAACAATCAGATTGCCAACAATGTTGTCTCTACAGAGAACTTCTGTATGGTGAGTCTCAGTAGTCATAGTCAGCTCTACTGTATCTTCATCTCGCAACAACCCTTAACTTACCCTCATCTCCTTTCGCTCTTCCATTAGATTGGAACTCCTCTACCATCCCTAGATTCAAAGAAATTTGATCCGAATGAATTGAAGCCGATTTGGGATCAAGAAGTGAGAGATGAAGAAGGTAGACAAAGGTTTCATGGTGCTTTCACAGGTGGTTTCTCTGCAGGTTATTTCAATTCGGTAGGTTCTAAAGAGGGTCAGTATCATTAACCTATCCTTTCCAATATGATTCTATTCTCCTTACTGAAGGACATTCGACTCCTCCCCCTCTCGCAGGATGGAAACCATCAACCTTTATCTCCTCAAGATCCTCAAAAGCCAAAGCTCAGTCAGATTCAAAGGAGACATTTTCAAAGAATGCCAAACCGGAAGATTTCATGGACGAAGAAGATTTGGAGGATTTAAAAGAGAAGAGACAATTGAAAAATCAAGAGGGTTATCAATATGAGGGGAAGACTTCAGATCTAATTCTTGGAAGGATTGCGAATCAGGTTGGAGAGTCTTTTGGAGAGGAAGAGTGAGTTTACTTAGGAATCTACAGAGCTGGTTAGATAGTTATGAGGAAATGAACTTGAGAAAAGGGATCAGAAAGGAAGCGTGGAGATGAAATTGAAGCTTCTAACCCTCCCTCCCTTATCTCTTCCCCTCTACTTTCAGTCCACTCCGGACTCTCCTCAAATCCTCCAACAAACCCCCTCAAATCTCTCTAGGGATTCAGGTCTTGAAGAGAATGGGTTGGAGAGAAGGTCATGGTTTAGGTCCTAAAGTGTCTTTTGAACGTCGTAACAAGTTATTAAAAATGTCAGGATCGTCTCAAGTTGATTTAGATCAGAAACCTGATTTCTTCACTGATTCGAATTCGAAGAATGTTTTTCCTCCTCCTGATACTCCTCTGTTCAATAGCGCCCAAATCAAAGTAGGAGAGAATAAACATGGTCTAGGTTGGGAAGGAGATGAAAGTTTGGAGAGCGCTTTGAGAAGAGTTAGAAATCAAAAAGTGGATCTAAGACATGATGATGATGAAGATGAAGATGATGGAGATGGATTTGGAATCAATTTCAAGGTTTATGAAAAGGGGGATGATATCAGGAGTTCAACTCTTAACGCTAGGTTTCGAAATCATGGAGATGAAGAAAATCAAGAAGAGATCAGAAATCGATTCAAAGGAAACGGAAAGAGAGATGAGAATAATCAAAGGAATTTGAAGGAAAACAAGTGGAGAGATGGAATGAATGTGATGAAAGGATTTAGGATTTCTTTGAAGAGAGAAGGGGAAGTTGTTTGGTGAGTGATTACCTTCTTATTCAGGAAGAGTAGTGTCCGATTACTCCTATGTTCTGCACAAGGGGTCGGAATTCGTGCTGACCCGCAATTGCAACATTTCTCGCTCTTTCAATGTAACAGGCATGAGCCACCTCCGGTTCCAACAGGATGGACTCCAGATCCTAGAAGAGTGTGGAATCAGATCCAAGATCAAATTTTGGTAGTTGGTAGTGGAATTCAAGGCGAAAATCTAGGACCTGAACAAGTGAGTCATTTCATTGGATACGTTTGCGAGCTTTTGTACTTGACCGAGCGGACTGACTTTTTCTTCTCCCTTGCTAAATTTTCTTAGAGAGCCAATTTATTGGGCGAAGCTAGAATCCCTGGACCGCCACCTTCAATCAAAGACTATCTTTCTGCCAAAAGCAAAGAAAGATTGGAATCTCTGACTTCTTCCAATTCGACTTCTACCTCAACTCCTTCCGTTCCAATTCAAGCTTCTAGACCTGCTATCATCCCACATCTAGACCCTTCAACAGCTTCTTCCGCTCTTCAAGGATTCCTACCCTTCGGAAATGAACCTTCAAAGCAAGCTCGATATAAAGCCTACCTTCAATCTCAAGTAGCGGGTTCTCAAACCTCGCCTCCCCCTCAAAACCCTTCAGAAAGTATAGAAACGTATGAGAAAGAATTGAATGACTTTAAGAAGAGTGCATTGATTTTCAGACCTATGTCAATAGCCATGAGTTCAAGATTTACAAGTAGTTCTTCGAACGCTCTGGACAATAAAGGAGCTGGTGGGAAACAGGGAGGAGAAGGAGATGCAGAATTAGGTTCTTTACCTCGATCAGGTCTCTATCAGCCAGTCTTCGATAAAGAAAGTGAAATCAAAAAGGAGAAAAAGAAATTTGAAACTTTGGAAGAAATTCAAAGGAGAGAGAAATTGGAAGAAGAGGAAGTCTGGAACAACTTGAGTCCCAGTCAAAGAGCTGCTAGAGAAGGAAGGTTTGGGGATGAAACCAGAAATGTAAAAGAATGGTTTCCTAGTAGGTTGTTTTGTAAGAGAATGGATGTTCCGGATCCTCATCCTGATAGAGTGGACACTTCGAAAAAGAGAGACGATGATGGAGATCAAGGTTCGAGTATGCCAACTTCCTTTGGATCGGGTGGAATTCGGAGTGGTAGTAGTGGTAATGGAGAGAAAGATGGTGGAAGCTCTATCAAAGGAAGTAGATGGGATGAAACTCCGAAATTAGATCAACTTTGGAAATCTAAGAAAAAGGAAATGGAAAATTTAGTCAAGGAGAAATCGTGGGAATCTAACGGATTTACTTCAACTACTCAAGAAAGTTCGAGTAATGGAGATAAGAATCAAGACATCAAAGGGAAGGGAAATGACAAGGCAGGACAACCAATGTCAATCGAAAATGTTGGATTGGGAGAAGACGAAAACCAAGGAAGAGATACTGAATCTTTCGTAAAACCCGACATGGAAATTTTTAGAGCTGTATTCGGAGATGACGATGACAGCGACGATGAAGATGGAGAGCAGAAAGAAAACATCCAAGTTAAGGAACAGAAGACGAAAGATAGTGGGAACGAATCAGCCCAAGCTTCAACACCAACCTTGACTTCTTCAACCACTTTCAAACCAACTTTCATTCCCAAATCTCAAAGGAAATCAACTTCTAAGGATTCTAACTTCAATCAATCTGATACTTTCGAATCTTTAGAAGATGGAAACGAAGTACCAATCGGAGTGGAAATCTTGGAAAGCGAAGAGAAGAAGAGAAAGAGGAAGGATGAAGGGAATGAGAAGAAAGAGAAGAAAATCAAAGGAAAGGGGAAGAATAAGGAGAAAGGGAAGGGAATGTTGACTTTTGATTTTGATGATGATGATGGAGGGGAAGAGAGCTTTGGGTTGAAGAGAAAGATTGGACCTTCGGTTAGTGCTACCGTTGGCTCCGATTTAAAGAAGAATGATGGAGCAAGTACTGCTGAAGGGAGGAAGAGACACAAGGCTTCGGATCTCTTTTGATCTGAAAAACGAAAACTGCACATTTTGTAATTCTAAACACTCGCAGCATTGTATTTTATTCCCGCATCAATGGCACTCGTTTTTGTGATGAAACAAGGGGGAGAGCGATTCGCTGGAGAAGATCTCTAGAAACGAGAGTGAGCAAAATAAACAAAAAAGTCGAATCGTTTTGAAGCCGTTGGCACGAAGCGAAAGTGGACAAGAGAGAAGCTCACTCTGGAATTGCAGCATCCCTCGATTCATGACCTCATCACACTTGATAGAGAGACGCTTTTGATCCGAAAGACCTCATCTATGACATTTCGGAGAGAGCAAAAGAGCAACAGAAAATTAGACCTATCTGAGGGAGATAAACTTGGAGATGTTTTTGGTTTTGAGAGGAGAGAGTGAGAAGGATTAGGGAGAAGAAGTAGAGAGCATAGAGACAGAGAGAGAGAAGTAGAAAGAAAAGAGAACCTAAAGAGTGGTCAAGAGAATGGAGGGGAGTGTGAGAGGCCTGTGATTTCGAGTTTTGAGTTTTGAAGTTTTGCGTCCTAAAAGTACACTTGAATGATGAGGAGAGTAACATTCTACGCCTGCGCGTTTTTCCTTTCGTTGAGTAGGAAGAAACGGAATCCTTCGTACGACTGAAAAAGGAGAAGAGGGGGAAAGAAGCTCGAGATGAGTCAGAAGAGAGCCTTCCTCAAACAGGTGATGCAGATAACTTTCCTCGATGCAATTACTCACTAGCCAACAAAGAGCGTTCGATGGCATGAAAGTAAGAACCCTGGGTGTCAAACCTCTAGCAAAACCTTTCATACCTTCTCTTCTGTGAATAATCTTCATAGCTTCAATCATACCATTTGCGTTCTTGATTTCCATATCCGAAGAACCTCCCCTGGTCTGTAATAAAGTTTTAGCTACATCTAGAGGATTCGTTACAGCAGCGGCTACAGCTCCTGAGAAACCTCCAGCAGCGGCATGTGAAATTGGAGAATAAGATTCTGAAGGATTTAAGACTTTCTTGGCCCATTCGTAAATCGAGAATTGAACTGCTGTGAAAGGTACTGTCATTGTTAAGGTTGTTGGATAGGAAACGTAGAAAGCTCTCAAACCTTCAGCTTTGTATACGCTACGAGCAGTTGAAACTACTGTTCTGTGAACTGATCCATGCATCTGCATACGTTGCTTGATTACGTCGAATGGGTTCATAAAGGCATCTGAAGCGATTGTGGCAGAAGCTCCGGCGACAGCTGAGGAAAAGAGTAGTAGATTGTGAGAAAGATTAGTTCTCGGTCGCGGTCAAGTAAGTGGAAGTCGCTCGCGCAAAGTCGTACTCTTTTCCAAAGTATGCCTCTGATGGCACCCGAGAGAGAGGGCAAGCAAAAACCTGAAAGTTCTTTGACCTAGCGCCTTCTCCTCTTCTCATCAGCTTGGGTCCAAGACTCAAACTCACCTGTGCTCAAAAATTGGTGACCCTCGTTATTTCCTCCCGTAGCTTCCTTCACAGACTCGTACGTTCCAAAGTAGACAGCATGAGCCGGACCTGCTCCCATGATGACGGAAGCGACTCCTCTCCAAAGCGCACGAGCTCCTTCTGCCGATGAAATTCGAGAAAAAGCTTGGCCCATCCCTGTGTAAGTGGCAGCGGGAGAAGCAGAGAGCACTTGCATACGCGTCTTTAAAGAAGCAGCATTGGAGGAACGAGGAAGAGGAAGGGAGAGAAAGAGGGGGAAGGAAAGGCAGGGAAATAGAGTGAGAAGGCTAGTGTAAGTTTCATGATGAAGTCGAAGGTTTGAGAACCACAGAAATACGCTCACGATCGAAAGAAAAAGATAGCTAATAGACAAAGAAGCTTTGTGCCAAGTATCCTTTACTGACGAAGCGGCTATTTCAATCATCGCTGAGATCATTTACTTCAGTTGATGAGATGATAGAAGCTCTATCACTAAGTCGGGGGAGACTATTTGGAGGCTTTTAGACTTCGAAGTCTAAGCAAAGAAGCAAGAGGAAGGGAAAAGATCCTGATTCTGACAGTCAAGAGACAGAGATCTGATCGACAACTCCCCTTGCCCGAGATGACTAAGTTTCGGTGATGCTGCAAAACATGCCAGAGCTGCTCCGTTCTATCGCCTGTTGCTCTGTGATGTAGCCAGTTGAGCTGAAGAGGAAGAAGCAGCAAGCACCCTTTCTCCACCTCCTACTGGTCTCAACCTTTACTCTCTCTGCTGCATCCAAATCGAGCTTCCCGAACCAAGATCATATTGATAATGAGCAAAGAGGCCTAAAGAGTGAAGAAGAGAGCTCTAGCTGCTCTCTTTCTTGTATCCTTCTCTCTCCGGAACCAGAAAAAGCTTGAACCTCAACTGTGATCTGCTCCGCACGCGACTTTCGAAGGGACCATCAAGCTGAAAATTGTAGATGATCTTTTCAAAGAGAAACCTTGAAGCGCTGCCCTAAGATCCCGAATCTCACATGAAGCTGAAGGTCATGAATGAGATTCCCATCAGCCCATCCGACTCCCACTGTGCTTTCATCACCCACTCAAGAGGGTTACCTTGTATTCTTTCCTTCCTCTCTGGAATTGAGTCAGTAGCTGCAGAACTCACCCTGATTACATCGACTGGGAACATGACAGCATGTTCACTAATTCCAGCCAAAGCCCCAGCGATCATATTGATGTGAAGAGGAACATTTCCACCTAATCCTTCATAATCGATCTCATCTTGTTCCGGGCTTGGTCTGGTTTGAATTGTGCTCATTTTGAGATTTTGAGGGATTGAAGAGTTGTTTAGAGTAGAGGAGAAGGTTTGCGGGGAATGAGGTAATGAAGAATGATGAAGATGAGATGAGAAGAATGGATGAGTGAGAGGCAAGTCTAACTTTCTATCAAGTTTTAGAGTAAAGGGGCTGTTGGAGGAGATTTTGAAAGAGAATTGAGGCTTTCTTCTGCTGATAAGTCAACTTTTAAGAAGAGGAGGAAGGGAAAGTGAGAGACACGAGACACGGAGAGAAATATCTTCTCGGAGATGAAGCGATGAAGTTGATTTCAAAGCTTTTTGTTCAAAGACCGTCCGATTGGTTCATCTCTGATTCTCTTCCTTATCCTCAATTCTATTCAACTTTGGCTCCATTTGAAGATCGATCGATTAATTGTACCTTCAACTTGGTAGGCGCCAAATATCCATTGAACAGAGGAAGAACCTGCAAAGCCGCCTAATCCATCAGATACAATCTTTGAACAAATCTCTATTCTTGATATTCTCTCTCTTCCTCTCTCAACCCCTCTCCCCCTCGACTTACTTAACCATCTAATCAATTTCTTCCTGATCTGAACAGAGAGCAAGCCTGGCACTCATGAAGGAAATAGGAGCTCGAAACGAAGGCGTTGCGATTTGCGAAAGAAGACGAGGCAGACTGCCGCCTTACCTTTCTCGGTACACTTTTGTGAACTCACCTGATCCGAGCTATAAAATATTCAGCTACTACCAACAGGGCTAGGGCTCAAGAGAAAGAGAGGCCAGTCTCTGCAAGATGGCCCAGCGAGTCAGCGACACCCTCCAACCCAGGATAGAGAATACCAGTGGACGAAACTCTTTGCTCTTTTCTGCCATTGGCTAGCTTTTTTCCTTCCCAGGATCTAAGGCGGGAGCTCGCAGTCTTTCAGCTTGGAAATGCTCTTTCAGCTTAGCGCTATGTATAGTACTCGTTGGGCTCTCAGCACTCCCATCGGTGACGAGAGGTGGCAAAACCTTTACCACCTCCAAGAGAATCTATCATCTGTGTCTTATCTTTGGAGCTTAATTTATCATTGATCACATCTAAGGTCTACTTGACTGGGGTGCCTCGCTGCTCACTGAGGCCCATTTGGGGCTGGCGGTGAGAGGGGGTGGAAATTCTGGCTCAAAGGCAGCTTCCTCGATCGATCATTGATCGTCATTTGAAAAAAGTACATACGTTGATCTACCGCCATTCCAACTCTCCCAGATCACAGCTCCGTGAGATATCTGGCAAGAGATTCTATTCTGACGTCTCATGGCCTCCAACGGAAACGCAGGAATGAGAACAACTTTATCGCTTCCCGCGGAGAACACACGGACGAAGCTTGATCTTGGAATAGAAAACTAGTCCTATCTTTCGGTTGGTAGCCAAACAGAGATCTTAGCAAGGAGTGCGGGGGTTAGTAAACAAAGATAAAAGGGGAGGATGACGAAGCACTCACTTCCAAGCACTCTTTTTATGAAGACGTTCAGGACTAAATTTTCTCTTTGAAACCCGAAATTCCTCCCAAGCCTCTCCAAAGTAGCCTCAGAAAATGTTCAACCTCAAACATAGAGCGAGGTTCATCTCAATCCTAGCTTTCGTGCTTGTGCCACTGGCCATGGCTCAAGCAGACCCTGATGAACAGGCAGCTGGTTTGGCTCGCCTGGGATTGAATTCTGAAACAGTTGCCGATCTTATGAGATGTGAGTGGACTTGGAGAGTGAGGTAGGAAAAGAGAAAGAGAGGGAACATTAGATGTCGACAGCAGCTTAATAGCCTCTTCTTCTTCTCTCCCCTCGCATCTCCAGACTCCAAGGATGCTAGCATCTCAAGTGCTTTACTTGCCTTCGTAATCTCCAACGTAGGAATGGGTTTAGCCTGGCAAATCCATAGTTGGCGGGACTGGCACCTCTTAGTCTTACCTATCTCCATGATCCTGCAAGCATCAGCTTTCGCCTTAAGAATGGTCCAGATATTAGGTTATGCCTCTGGCTCAATCCCTTACATTGTCATGATGATTTTCTTCAAGCTTCCTCCAACGTTTTACTTCTTCTTTAACTACCTTTATTTTCATCGTCTCGTCAAAAAGCTGGATCACAAATACCAGAGAATGGGAGCGAGTTTCATGTTTTTTGATCAGCCAAACGCAATTTTGATTACTCTAACAACTATGACGGCTATCGGTACCTCTTTAGAAGCTGCTGGGTCTGTTCTCAAGGGAGAACTTCTGCACGAGATCAGCACCATTCCCGGGGTCGGTTCGAAGCTAGTGATTAGCGGAAACGTATTACAAGGGGGAGCCTGTCTCGGCTTCGTTTTGAATGTGGTTAAAGCCAGTGGCGCTTCCGAAGCTTTAATGACCAGAGCCTCTCAATTCAGATTGTCTAACGAGCTACAGAGAACCGACACAGTGTTGACGTTGGTCAATGAGAGCAGTCCTAAAGAGGCGTCAACCACTCTCATCTTTAAGATTCTATTCATTTCCTCTGGATTTCTCGTGGTGAGTGCAAACGGATTCTAGGGCAATCATCTTCTGATCTCGTCTCAGTGGTGTGTGATTGGTGGAAAGCTCACATTTCTTACTTCTCTCGACTCCATCTCGCATCAACAGTTGAGATGCTTTTCAAAGATTATCATCTCGATCCAAAACGATCTCAGTCTCACGACTGATAATCGTGAGTATCTGGTTGCCGGATTCACCAGTCAAAACTCTACCGTATTGGGCTTACCAAACAACTCTCTGTCATGTCGCATCTCCAGTCCTCACTCTCTTCCTCGATACGGTACCATTGATTTTATCGGTCATCCTCTACATTCCATTCTATCCTTCTTCCATTTATCCCATCTCCAGAAAGTTCGACGCTACCACTAGACCATACGTTCCCTTCTTCGACATTCCTGGGAAGCGCATGAGAGCTCAGGCGTGCAAGGACGCAGAAGTCGAGCTAGCTGTCGAAGAAAGACGCGCGGAAGAAGGCATAGATCAAGAAGCAGTAGAAAGACAGAACAGCAGGAGTGGATCCATCAGCTACTTTGTGTCTTCCTCAACTCCTAATCTCAAGCTCAAGAACGACTGGTCAAACTAAGAAGGATCGCATATTCACTACTCTGTCTCCAACTCGCCCCTTTCTCTTTAACACAACTTATGTCTCTGGTCGCTATTTCATCTGCTTTCAAGATTCTTTGTCTTCTAGGTACGATTTGGAGGAATTTGACATCCCATCTCGCCAGACTGTGAAAACGAAGTTCAAACAGAAAGGTGTCTGACTTGCGAACGAATCAAGTCCAGAAACCTCTGATGGAAAAGAGAAAGAAGAAAAATCGTTCTATTTTCTTTACAGAGACAAAGATCCCTCTACCCAGCCTTTATCTCTTCTACAAACTCTGCGACGTCATCCCACACCTCAGACTCTGACCAGCAGCTCATCTGCCTCGTTATCTTCCCTCGTCTATGACACGAGGCACATGAACAGGTGGTTTCTGTCCTTATCTGCTATTGGTTCTAGTTTGAGGATGTCTTCTCTTGCCCGATCTCGATAGCTTCTCAGAGCGATTGCGTGGAACTGCTCGAAGATATACCTCCCTTGATGGTAGCCTCATCACTGATCTTGACTTCTGTTAGGCAGAGCGAAATATGGACTCCAGCACCCCCCCCCAAACGTTGCGGTCCAAGCAGAAATGATCCGCCAACGATGTTTTGACTGTGGTAAGAATCAATCACTTTCTTCCAGTGAAGAAGGTGAGGTTCTGGGCGTTGAGGCCATGGAAAAGAAAAGGGGATCGAAAAAAAGAGAAAAAAACAAGATCCTAGCAGAGAAAGCGCTGGAACCGTTGAACGGAAAGGAGACTTGATGAGAACTTCATCTCTCTGAACGGGAAAAGGCCTCCTTTCAAACCACCGCACACCGTCCATTTCTCAAGGGAAGGCTTGGAATCAAGTATCGTCGTACAGTATGGCCGCGGTTGGTCAAAAGGTGAATAGGAAGGCCTTAGGTAAGTGGGACACAAAGACGACGGTACTCGAAAGAGGTTTGAAAAGAGCCTTGACTAGTAAAGAAGGCGAAGTTCTGGGCGTTGAGGCCCTGAAGTGAGAGAGCTGCTTAGAAGCAAGAAGCGATTTTTGTCGATGAAAACCTTGAAGGATGAAATGAAAAAGGAAAAGTTTTCTCGAGGAGAAACCTTCGATCCAAACAAAACGAATCAATCAATCCAAACCGCAGCTTGAATCCAGTATCGTCTCGACAAGCTCTCCGCTGAAATTTCGAGTGCAAGAAGGCCTCGAATAGAGGGAGTACAAACGCCGTGATGATACCGAGAAGGGCTTGAATCCAAAGCTAGATCTAATGAGGAGTCGGAGTGCCAGGCGTTGAGGCCTTTTCTCAGAAGAGGAGTCGAGAGGAGTCGACAGTGATACCTATAGAAGTGGATGGCGAAGATGATTGCATCCAAGTTGGAAATAGCAGGAAGGTATTGAAAAGGCTGAGAAAATTAATGGCCATGTTGTTGGTCTGAGAGATTGAAGGATGAGCTGGTGTGCGATGAAAGGGGGAAAGAAGCTTTGTCGAAAAGATCGCCTATATTTAAAGGTGAGCGCGCGCTCGAATCCAAAAATGCCCCAAGCCGGCCTGGCCAAAGACCACGAATTCGAAAAGTCAGCCTGATCTGAAGGTGAAACATAGAAGAGAAAGTCAAGGGAGAGGGGCGCGTCAATTCTACTTCTCACCAGAGAGAAAGAGGTGGAAAGCATCCGAAAGAGCGAGATCACGATGGAAGTAGACTGCCTGACCTGCAAAGGAACCCAAATTATTTAATCTGAACAAGCAGCAAAGAAAGGGGTCCATAACCAGATTCAGAAATGGTCCTTTCTCTCGACGAAGGGGAAGAAAACGAGAGGATCTCAGAGTTCACTAACACATCTTCGGCAACGACGAGCTTACTTCTCTTCTTTTCTTTCTTACTCCTCTCCTCGTCGCCTTCTCCCACTCAAGTCTGTTCTGAATTCAGATCAAATGTCAGACCCACTAGAGAGTGCAAGGTGGAAGCGAGAGTCTAAAGCGGTCGGACGATTGATGAGGCTGTTGATTGAAACCTGTAGCGACATCTCCCCTTCTCCCTTCTCTTCCTCTTGATCTTTGCTTGGATAGATCCCTATGACCTGGAGGCTTTACTCTCTCAGGGGTCACTTTCGTTAAGTCTCTATCCCTGAGCTTGCTCCGCTCAAACATGTGAATTACAAGTCTTTCGACTTGAGCTCACTATCCTTCCTAAACCGCTCAATCTACTGAGACGTCTGTTGTGAAAAAATCAGTTCATTAGTCTCTACCTTGAAGTCTGTGCTATGGCTTCTACATTGACAGGTTCGGGGTCTGAGATCTTTGCACCCTGATAGTTGAGATAGCTGCCGTCCCGCACCACAGATAGCAGGTCTTCTGACTTCTTCAGCCTTTGAGAGTCGAACGGATGTAGCTTTTGTTCAGCAAATTACCTCGCTATAGCTCATAGAGGGAAGAGCTTTCTCATGGACGACCTTACAAACCGATGGGATGGAGGGCTGAACAGAAGTTTCGACTCATCACAAAACCATCATTCGGGGCGCAAGCAGCATTCTCGGATAAGCAGAAACAATTGACAGCTCCAGGAGAAGGAAGTCCCTCGCCAACAGAAGCCAAAGGGACGTTTCAAAGACAGTCAGGCTCGAAAGGAGGGGATTGAGGATTCGTCATTGTCAAGGATGTACTTCGTAATTGAAACATTGCATTGACACTTCAGATTGACATCATTCTATAGTTCCGGTCATTTTACGGTTAGAGGGATTTAATAAAGTCTATAATTTGAGGTTCGGGCAGCGCTCCCATGAACTGTTTCAGAGGCTTTCCCGATTGGAAAGCGATGACTGTTGGCATCGCTCGGACCTAGAAAAAGACCAGAAAAGTTGAGAAGAGGTCAGCGATCGATGATAGAGGATATTAGGCCTTCCCTCGGGTGGAGAGCTGGGAAGGCAACTGATATTGAGCTGCTTTCGCCTTCCTGGCATCTCTTCTTTCGATTCATGTAAAATTCAGATACCATGCTGATTCACACCAAATTTCGCTCGGATGAGAAAGCCCTCTAGCTGGAGAGTCCAATCTGTGCTTCCTTCTACCACGCTCTGATTCCTCTTCCCTAGCAGGATCATCCCTTTAGATTTCAGCAGGTCTGTTCTCTTTCTGATCATCCAGTACCGCTATTCTCTTTTCTCACCTTGAATTGAGCAGCCAACTCCTGCTGTTCATCAACATCAATCTCCATCACGTCCACTTCCTTCCCTGTGAGCTGCTTTCCTTCTTCCTCCTGCATCTTCTTTAAGATGGGTTTTAACACCTTGCAAGGTGGACACCATGAAGCAGTAAATTTCGCTAGAATGATTTTACTTCTGTCAGGTGAGCTTGCATCTAAGACTCTAGAGTTAAACTCTTTGGAAGAAGCTTGAAGATAGATCTTGGGATTGGAACGAGTAGTAGAGAAAGACCTCGAGATTTGTCTGGTGGAGGATCTTAAGGTTGATTGAAATGACATGTTGATATTGGAAGATGAAAAAAGAATCGAAGAGGAGGTTGGTAAGGAGGGACTTCTTCCAGAGACAAGTCCATCGATCCACTTAAATCCGTACGCAACTGCAAGAAGAGCTCTAAATCTTGGACAGAAAGCAGATCTAGAATGTTTCAAGTGCTCCCTTTCTCTTTTAATTTCTATTCATATTTTCATTCAGATTTGATTTCATTTTGAATCTCCTGGGGTCGATCGATCAAATTGTTTGTTTGCTGGTTGAAGTTCTCAATGCAGCCTCCCTTGGACTTTGGACTCTGGAAGTTGCCCTTGGACGCTCCCTTCTTTTTCTTCCCTTTCTCTCCCTTTGACTTGATCTTCACCTTCTCTTTCTTGATTCCTTCATTCTTCTTCTCCGTCCTTTCTTCTTCTAAAGTTTCCCTTTTCATATTCCCAGGTTTGACTTTGAGAAGAGAGAATAGGGATTGCTGAAAGGAATCCAGTTAAAGAATCAAGATCCTACCAACTCAAACAGTCCAAGCCAAACAGAGAAACAAGTTCCGTCTTTCCACCTCTCTTGTTCAAATGTTCAGAGGAACGTCACCCCCTTTATGGGCTCGTAGAATGAAACAGAAGGCTTTCGTCTCAACAGTAACTCAAACATCCCAGTCGTGGTTAACGTCAAGCAACCTTTTTCCTCCACATAATTCATCTACTTCCATCTCTTCAAACTCAGAGACCTACTCTCATGGCTCTTTAGTGGATCAAACGCCATGTGTAGAAATGATATTAGCTGGAGGGCTCAACTCAAGAGGTGGGAACGATTCTCAAGAGACCTTCCCAATCGGGAGAAGCAGAGCTCCATCTTTAGAAACTTTATCAGTCTTACCTCCAAGGGCTGGAATGAAGCCTCTAACCTTAAATACGAATCTCAGTCATTTAAGTCAAACTCGTTTATCTTCACCTTATACTCCAAATTGGATTCAAACGCCTTCTTCGACTACCTTTTCTGAAGATGATTTCAACTCGATTAACCTATTGAGATTTCATCAAGGTGGATTTGGATCTTCTTTAAACACCTCATTTCTCCCAACTGAAGCTGAATTATACCTGGAGTTAGCAATGGCTAAACTGGCTATCGAGATGGCTTTACACGTGATTGGAAATGAGAATCAAGGTTCAAGCACGGAGGAGAATGATCATAGTAGTCCATATGAAGACGTAAATCTCAACTCCGATAGAACGAACTATTTTCAAGCTAATGGAGACGATAGAAAGTCTAGAGATAGAAGAGTAAATGGTTCTTCAACTTCAAGGATTGTGGACAGCGAAGTCGGATCTTCCGAGCTGGGAGACAAGACTTTGATGACAGGTTCTGACGGTCTAGCAGTTCCAAAGAAGAAGGGAAGAAGTAGAATGTCTCAAGAGAAAAGGAAAAGACATGCTAGAAGAAAGGAGAAAGAGGCTCTCATCGCTGCAATGGGAAATTTTACTAGCGGGACACTTTCGAATGCCAACCTGAATCACCCGATTACGAATGGAAGAAACCTAGGACCTTTGGATATCAATTCGACATCCTTCAAACCATTCTCTCAAGATACAGGAAAAGATCATCAATGTCAACCTTCAGCTTTTGGTTACAGTGAGATGAACTCTTCCAACTTTTACAGCGGTTTACCTTCGCCTTCAAAGGTTGCTAGTCTGGCTCAACCAACTCCAATTCCAATTCCATGCTCTCTCAAAAGTCAACCGACATTAAAGAGAACAGGTTCAACTTCGAGTAATTCGACTGCGGGTGGTTTATCTCTATCAAACTTTGGCAACTCCCACGAACTCAGTCCCAGGAACAGTGTCGCCAGTTTGAGCAGCACTGCAACTCCTTCGCCAACAAGATCTTTCGCCTCTATAGGTGGATTTGAATCCACCTGCAACTCTCCAGTTACTCCCAACGAAGGTTCAACTACGCTTCCTTTCTCGAGACAAGGTTCGACTGGTGGGAACGGAATTGGAATGAGAGCTCAAGCTAATCCTTTCAGCTTCAAGGTTCCTGGTATGACTCCCAACAGGAACCCTGGAAGTCAACAGACTGCGTCTCATATCCAAGCTCAGCAATCTCCTGCCTGGAATCTTGGAATCGATCAAGCTCAACACACTGTTTGGAACCCGAACTCAACGAGCCATTCCCAGATCAACCCCCTTAATTTAGGTACGCATTCTCCAAACCACCCCAAGATCAACTCGATTGGAGATGAAAGTGGAAATGGGAATTTGGCGGGGTACTTTTCTTCAAGGTCCGCCGATGGAAGCAGCTATCAACATCCTCAAAACCACCAAACTCTGAATCGTCAAGCTCCACTGCCACCTCACCTTCAACAAGTTCCCTATCTCTTTCAGCATCTGAACCTTCCAAGCCAACCAATCCTAATGCAATTTCATCAACAGCCTCAGTTCTATCCTCCACAGCAAACTCAGATCCTAGCTCGTCCACCCCCACAACAAGAGCAGCAGCAGCAGCAACCTCAATTTCACAATCAAAATCAAAGTCAAAATGAGTCTACCCATGTTGGATCTAGATTCTCGGCTTCCCAATTCAGAGATCCGAGATTGACTCTTCAGCCAAGCTCGACCCTCAACATCCAACCTAGAGTTAATCAGATTGTCAACTCCAATACCTCCACCGTATCTCCAGACTCCAATCACTCTAGATCTCCAGATGTCCAAACCACTCCACTTCAGAAGTCCAAGGCTACCCTAGAGCGGGAGGGAAACGTTCCATCTCTGCTGCTTCAGCCACCGACTCCCCTCAATCTTTTAGGTCTATCAAATGTTGACCACAGATTGGAGATCAAGATGGAAGGACATTTCTGGTCGGATGGTAAACCTGGCTCTAGGCACAGCTCCTTTCACCCAGTTCAAGAGCATCTGGAAGGATCAGATGAGCAAAGAATGGAAGTTGAAATGGAAAGAAGGATGAAAGAACTAGAGCAAGTGGTTGAGGAAGATGAAGAAAACGCTCAAGCAGAAGAACCCTGGCACGTGCAAGAACGTAAAAGAGCCAGAGAAGATAGAAAAACCAAGAGAATGCAAGAACGTCTAGAGAAACAGGCTGCTTTGAAGTCGATTAGAGATGGAGAGAATGCTAATAGGCAAGCTCTAGAAAAGAAATTGAGTAGAAAAGTCAAAAGACAAATTAGCAGATCGTCTTCTCCTTCTCCAGATTATTCACAAGTTCAAGCTGAGACTTCAGCAAAACTAGAAACCAACTCCGAGGTGTCACCTGCTCCCTCTTCTTCACCCAAATCTGAAAGCTCTTTGGAAAAGGCTTTAAGTCTCACTATCTCTAGAATGGGTGATTTATCTCTTGAAGCTGACTACTTTAGACCTAAATCGTCTCCAATTCATAGTAGTCCAAGTCCAAGCGTCAGAAATTCTGTCCCCAGATTCCCTCCCGGTTTAAACGTTGGTCCAAACTAAACATCCCCGTTCCTTTCAAACCACTGAATTCGATGAAAATCTATCCTTTAGAGCATTTAGAATTAACCTCCCTTTAAAACTAAAGTCTTCAAAGTCACCTACATAAATTTCTCCAAAGTCTCTAAAGTCTTCTTTCCAGCCGTTCCCGAATCGTTTCTCTCCATCTCTCTGTTTCTTTTACCTGGACTTTCCTTTCCTTTCTTCCCTTGGTAGCCCCCGATCCCATTCAAAAACTCAATCCTCTCAACGATGATCAAAATGTCTCTCAGCGATTCCGTCTGTATTGTTTTCTCTACGTACGTTCTCTTTGTTGTCTTTTCTTTTCCATTATTTCTCTCGCCAGTGTTACCTCATATCAATCTCTCATCATCTCAAAATCATTTCACACCGTTTTTCATGATCCCATCTCAATCTTTCACCTATACCGTTCTTGTTTTGTTCACCTTTCCATTTCTCTCAATAACATCAATCTACCTTTGATGTGCCACGAAATGTTTGAAGTGAAGAATCAAAGTCCAGTCACAAAGGAGAAGAAAGAACGAACCGGTGAGAAGCTGGAAGTTGGAATGGAAGCGAACTAGTCGAAGATGCAAATCTTCAAATTAGCTGACCACAGAGACACGAGCCATAGAATCAACATCTACTTTCCCATCTACTTTGAATAAAATTACATTGAGATACCTAACCTTCAACCTTTAATCTCTCACCCATCTCCGATCTCGATCTCTATATCCTAGCATTTCCCTCAAACCTTTCTCTCGACTTAACAACCTTTCAAAACCTCCTCACAATCTTCTCTAATTTCCCTAGCCCCTTTGATTCCAACTTTCTCCCAATCTAAGATCGTATCCTTGTATTTCAAATAAAGTTCCTTTGGATCTTGGAATTCTTCCATCTTTATCGTGGATTCTCCACCGAATTCATTCGTCTTTGGATCAATCTGTAAATTTGAAGACTCATTTGCTTTTCTAAGGATTATCAAATCGCTCAATCTTTGAGGTAAAATCAAGATGGGTCTGATTTCTTTGAGTAGGATTTGTCGTTGTCGTTCTTGATCGGTTGAGGTTGATGAAGATGAAATAGGAGTAGAAGTTTGACCTACTATTGAAGAATCACCTCCAGGGGGTATATTGAGCTGTGTGGAAAGAGATTTTAAGGATGATAGTGAATCTTGAAGGGAGGTTAACGAGGGTGAGAGAGTTGAAGATCTGGTTTTCATCTGTTGAGGTGGGAAGGTTGAGATTTGCAGGGAATCGTCGAGATGAGAAGAGGTGAAGTAATATTCGATTGTGAAACAGTGAATTAGAGAGGATTGAAAACAAGAGTGAGGGAGGATGAGGTTAACGAGAGGGGAAAGTGGAAGTGGAAGGGTTGGGGGGGGGGTCTCGTTCATCTTCGCGAGGCTTGAATGCATCTCAAAGAAAGTAGGTTGATACAGGAAACGAAGATCAACTCACAGTTCGAATCGTTTCACTAGCAGCTACTAATTCATGATGATGGTTATAAACTAGAGATTGCCTTTCTCCGTCTAATTCTCGAATCTCTGAAGGAGAGGGGCGTCAGTAGATGAGACGAAGCAGTAATTGCAGGAGAGGAGGGAGAGATAAACCGTGTCAGGCGTCAAAAAAGCTTAACATTGAGACAAAATCAGAAGGTTAAAGGAGAGTCGAAGCAAGCTGATGGAGGAGAGAGGTGGCCCCTCTGGAGCCACATTGAAGCGGAAGGACGTCAATACGAGGATCTATCTCTAGATCTAATGTGATTCAATTCAGTGATAGGATCCAGATAAGTAAGATCGAGCTCGAAACTTGAGGGTCCACTCTTCTGCGTCTTCCCAGAATCATGCCTTTCCAGACCCCTCTCGATCCCTTATCCTATTCCATTTGTGAGTTCTGACATGATTCATCATCTTTCTCCCTCTCCACTGTTGCTCTCTCTCTCTATCGCTCCACCCTACAATCCATCACTCACGAGCCAGTACCTCTGCCTGTTTTGCCATCAAGGCAGCCAATTTATGAGTCTGTAACAATTTCTGAAAAGCGAGTTCATCGTTGAAATGAGAACCTGAATCGGGATTTAAAGGATCTGGATCTGTGGTTGATGAACTCAGGGAATAGTAATCTAGTAGTTGAGATGAAGCTAATCGTCGAGAAGAGGAAGAGGAAGCTGAGGCTGGAGGAGGTGAGAGTGGATTGGAAGTGGAAGTGGAAGTGGACGCCATGGTTGGTTTTATTTAATCTATAGCTTGATGATTGATGTTTGAGTGAGTGATTGATTGGATTGGAAGAGAAAGGGCTATAGTGAAGAGTGGAATTAAAAGGGGAGAGCGCTGCGAGAGCAACACTTTGAACTGATAACCAAGAACCATCATCAAAGCAGATTCAAGAGAGTAGAGTAAATAGGTTTTATTTATTTATCTCTCTGTTGAATCCTATCTTATCCTCTCTTCTCTTCTCTTACTACTTCCATGTCCAACTCACAATCACAATCACAATCTCAGTCCTCCTCATCTTCACCTGTTCTGAATCCAATCTCACCATTAAAGCCATCCAAGCTCTCATCCCAACAATTCTATCGCAGAAATTTGATTCACGGTGGTGGTTCCACTTTGACAGATCCGTCTTCATCAACTTCAAGGGAAAGAGAAAGAGAACGAACCACAACAACTTCAAGTAACACCGTCCATCCCCATTCCAGTAATCCTACCAGCCAGAGCGATGAAACCTCTCAAGATGAATTCGAAACTTCTTTAATTGCCTCAACTTCAACTTCAAACCTTTCACTTTCACGTTCAATCCTAGAAGATAGGTCCAACAGTTCAGATCTAGATGAGCTTGAAGATTCAGTCAGAGCCTCAGAAACCATTGATGATTTCACTAGAATCATTCAAGATTTCAGATTAGAAAGAAGAAGAAGAAGGGGTAGCTTTGAAGGAAATGAATCCACTTATTCAGGAAACAATAGAGATTCTTTTCATTCTCAAGGAGAGGAGAGTATGGTCGGAAGTAGGTATTTAACGGGTGGGACCTCAGCTGGAAAGAGAAGATCGATGGATGAAAGTAGCTTACATACTATTGCTAGTAATCCTGGGAATTTCAAATGCACTTGCTGTTGTGATAAGGAAGATTGTGAGAGGAAGGAGAGAGCTATTAGAGAATGGAGAGATATGGAAGGAGATCTTAGATTGGCTGCTGGTGAGTATAGATGAAAGGAGATGAGTGCTGACGTGGGCTTGCCTTCGATTTCTAATCGATTGAATGAAAGATTGGAAGAGATTTGTGAAGCTTCGAGAGAGTTGGGACAAGTTCGATGAGACTCTGATCCCGGAAGACAATGGCTCTTTAGGATCAAGTCTACTTCAATTTGAACCTTCTCGATTAAGTCTAATCTATTCTGAATGGATAAGTCATTCCAACTCAAACATGATCAGAAGCATCGGGTCCCAAGAAGGCTCTCTCTCCCTGTCCATATCCTCCCTTTCCTTGACTTATCCTCCTCTACCCTTTCTCTTCTTCTCTCTCAGAAATTGGTCAAACCCTCCTCCGACGTCATGACACACTCTCAGATCTCCATACAAAATCGATAGCTCAACACTCAACTCAATTAGACTCCTTGATGTCACGTCTAACTCATTCCATTCGAGAATCTTCAAATCGAGAACGACTTTTAATTCAAACCAATTTGAACCTTGAAGCCGCTGATTCTAGTAATCGAAATTTACTTCATGAGTTAGATGAGGTTAGGAACGAGTTGAAGAAACTCAAGATCAAGGAAGTTAAGAATTCAGGAATGGAGAAAGAATTGTTGGAGAAAGGGAGCGAATTGGGTGAATTGAGGATTGAAATTGAAGGATTGAGGAAAGAAAATAGAGAGAAAGAATTGATGGAAAAGAGGTTGAAGGCGAAAGTTGAGGGATTGAGAGGGGAATTGAGGGAGAGTAGAGAGGAAGTTAGGAAGGGGAAAGAAGAGGGTGGTTGGATGGTTGGGGAGGAGGCTATGAAGGATGCAAGGGAAAGGTTAAAGTTGGGAAACGAGGTGAGTTTGAAGGAGTTGGACGAGGAGAAGGAATTAGAAAGTCGATTTTGATCATAGGCAAATCTCTCCAAAAAACAGTCTGGATCCTCAAACTCTGCTGAAGACAGCAAAGAACTCTTATCCATGCTCTCTGCTCTGATAGCCGAAAATTCAACTCTCACTTCAGAAAAAGCAGAACTTCGATCATTATTAGATGCCTCTAATGACGAGCTTGGAGCTTTACGAGAAGAAGTTTCTACCTCTAATGCTACCTCTTCGGCTCCTTCAAGACCTAGAATTCATTCTAGAAAATCGAGTGCCGCTGGTTTAGGATTCGGAGAAAGTTATAGACTTCCGATCAAAGACGGTGAAGCGAAAGAAGAGGAAGAAATTGGAGATAGAACTATGGATACAGATGAATTAGAAGCACCTCCAACTTCTCTATCTGAAGAAATCGTAGCTTTGTCACCTTTAGAATCCAAAGTATCTACAGTTTCAATCGAAAATTCTTCGAGACCTAAACCCGATTTACTTCGAGAAAGTTCAGTTTCTACATCTTCTTCAAAACGAAGTCTTTCACCTTCTAGATCTTTGAAAGGAGTTTCAACTAGTGAAAGCGTTTCTTCAAGTGGAACTGGAATCAGTTTATTGAGTCCACCGATTTCTAGTTCATCTTTAAGACCTAAAATTGGAAGAACGAGTTCGTCTTCTGCAAGTTCGACTTCAACTTTAGGAGGAGGAATTGAAGAGGTTGGAGGAAGAAGAGGTTCTGGATCAAATGTTAGTACGACTCCGACTTCAAATTTAGAATCAGAACAAGAATCATTGAACAGACAACAACAATTACAGAGAGAAAGAGACAATCGAACCACCCAACTATCAAACCTTTTGGATTTCATTCAAAGGATTTTCTCAAGATTGTCTAATTCAGATGTGGATTCTTTGACTAGGAGATTACAAAAGCAACATTTAACTGGAGATGTTGGACATCTTGCAAGAACTACAGTTAACGGAATCGTACGAGACGTTGAAGGATTGAGAGAACATTTCAGAAAATTGATTGAGATTGAAAGTAGATCTTTAGGGAAAGATGATAACAGTATTGGTTCAAGTAATCAAAATTTGAAAGATGAATCAATGGTCAGTAGAAAAGATTTTTACGCTCTCATTAAAATCGTTAGAGAAATGTTAGTCGAGATGGCTAAATTGAGAAGTGTGGTTAACGAAATCCAAATGAATCCAAATCAAGTCACAAGGATTCTGCAAGAACAATTGGGAGTTGAAAATGGTGATGAGAAAGGAATTTTACCAGTTGGTGGTTGGATTGCTAGAATGTTTACTGGTAATCAAAGTTCTAATCCGACGAGTGGAAATGGAGTTGGAAACGTTGGAAATCAATCTCAACCTACAACTGCGATCACTTCTGGAAGTGCGGCTCAAAGTGCTCTCCAAGGAAAGGGTCTGCCTTCTTCTACCACTGAATCGGCTGCTACAGGCGGACACGCAAGAGGAGCTAGTAGAGGAGAAACCAACAACAACAGTAACAGAATCGCAGCGCCAAGAGCAACTGCAGCTGTCGTCTCCTCTGATTTAGCAGTCGAAGTCAAAGGAACTCATGCTTCAGCTTCTACCAGAAGACTTTCATCTTCAGCTGCAGGTTCAGGCGGAGCCGAAGAAGAGTCATCTTCAAGTTCCTCTCCACTTTCTTCCTCTCCAGTCAATTCGACCGAAGGCTCTCAACTCAGAGCTGGACCAAGACCTCAGATCACAAGAGGTAGATCTTCTTTAACTAGAACTCAATCGAGAAACCTTTCGGGACTTTTCGTCGGTTCGGTCACTCCTTCTTCGACCTCCAATTCTTCTTGGGAAGCTTTCGAGAGAGCTTCTAGAGCTCCTACGAATGGCGGATCAGGATCTCAGAGACCTTTGTCTAGGATTGTAGATGATGACGAAGTGTCGATTCATCAGGGTAGAAGAGGAGGTGGCTATCACCGAGAGATTGTTGAGGACGAAGAAGACTCCTTCCACAACGTCTTGAGTAAAGCTGGAAGGAATGGTCATAGAAGGAATTTAAGTGACAGTAGTATTCACTCGACTTTCATTGAAGATGGTAACAATGAAGGATTAAACACCAGAAATGGTAGGAATTCGAATTACCTCTCGAATCGTCCTTCACCCATCAATCGAATCATCACTCCTTCAACTCTTTCTTTACAAGTCTCTGGAAACAGTAATAGGAATAAACCTCAAACTTCAACTGTCAATGCTATTTCTTCAGATCCAAGTCTCTCCTCTCCTTCACTTTCTGAAGATTCCAATTCTACCGCCAGCGGAGGTGCCCCTTCAAGAATGAGATCCTTATTAGGTGGCGGATCTTTTGGTTTACCTTCCTTAAGAACTGCAACTTCTACCGCTACTCTTTCTTTGTCTAATGCTGGAGTTTCTCAACCTTCAAATAGAAGAACTGTTAGTTCTACAAGTCAACAATCTGAATCTTCGGTTGCGGTTCCTATTTCGACAAATAAGGATGGATCTAAAAGTGCTAAAAATCCGGATTTGAGTTCTAGTTTGGCTTTTGGTAGAATGGGTAGATCTAATGCCTTTTAGGGGGAAGTAGGGGTAGTACGAGGTCCAAAGTTTTCTTTCAGTCTTAGATGGAATGTCGATCATCTCTTTCTTTCCCACAATTTATTAGCATTTTTTATTTGATTCTTGACTCGGTGTTTTCGTAAAAAGTTATTCATTTCCCGTAATCATGTTCCTACAAACCATTGTCTCTTTATTCAAAACTTCTTTCCCTTCATGGCCGGCTACTTTTCTGTGTAGCGTCATCATGCGGGCTGTATCACTGTCTGACTCTTACATTTCTCGAACTCACTGGATTCGGGCAGCGGTAGAGCAAGGGAAATGATGCGATCTAAGACTTCATGCTCCTTAACCTCTCCAAGAGACCCATTTCTTTCGACTTACAGCGGATCTGAATGACTCATCCTTTCGCCATCCCCTTGACTGCTTCCGGGCGGACAAGGTCATGATTCCACCTGCCAGTAATACGAGAAGGGGAGTGGGAAAGATACCTTTGTTGTTAAGGTCACGTCTCAGCTCCGAACTGTAATCCTTTCCACCGATAGAGAAGAGAGTCTGGGTGCTGCGGGCAGCGAACCCAAACTCTTGAAAGCGTTGAGATTGATTGGCTCCTGAAACGACAGAGATCGAGGCGTGTCCGAGAGGAAGGATAGCTGATGAAAGGGAAAAGGGGAAAGGGGAAAGGGGACGTCAGATTGACTGAAAGTAAGACAGAAATTCAACATTCGTCAAAGTACTCACGACGACGACCAGAAACACCAGCGACTGGGCTACTGGCATCAGCAGTAGAAGTAGAGACGTAGCCTCTTCCCATAGGAGTAGGTAGGAGTAGAGTAGACATCTCCATCAGTCTCTTCGGCAAAGGCTGGAGTAGTAGTTGGATCCGAGTTAGCTTCTCCAGAAGAGTTGGAACCGACGGGAGTGGTGGAGGAGTAAGCTGATTGGAAGACATCTTGTCCATTCTTTTGCATCGATTGAGCTAGCTGCTATCCTGAAAGGGCTGCTATGTTGACGATTGAATGAGAGCTCACTAAAAAATCCAGCTTGAGAGGTTTCCGGATTGCGCTTTTAGAAGAATTATTGAATGTCAGGGGAGGTGGGTGAAGACGTGAAGAGAGCAACACCAATAATTGAAAAGTCCATTCGACTGCTCTAATTCCTCTTGAGGCCCTCTACATTACATGGTTTCTCTAGAACGGAGGTTTAAATATTCTAATACATCATGTTAAGAGAAGCCACCAATTTGTCTGCCGGATCATCGTCCAATCTAGCCATTTCAATTTCAGAGATGAGCTGTAATAAACGAGACAGCGTTTGAAAAGAGAGATGATCCAAAAGCAACACATCCCGGAAAAAAGGCGATAAAAAGAGAGAAAGGACGTGTGTCAGTAAAGCAGGTTCGGTTCGTCCTTTCACCTATCACCTCAAGAAAGCGATTTAAGGTAGAAGACTCACCTTTTTAACTCCCAAATTGAGTCTACCATCTTCACCCAAACCAGCTGAAGTCAAAAGATCCAGACATCTCCTATGATCGTTCTCATCATGGAAAAGTTGAGTTTCTCTCAAGACATGATCGATTGATCTTAGAGAAGTGATAGCTGGAACTCTGATGTCAGCTAAGAATGAATCTAAGAGATCCATGTCTGTTAACATTGGTCTGTTTGAAGTAGTTGCCAATACTAGAAGGCGTCGATCCTGGAGTTCGAAAGAGAAAGAGAGAAGAGAGAAGGGGGAAGAGAGAAGGGGGAAGAGAGAAGGGGGAAGAGAGAAGGGGGAAGAGAGGTCAACTTTGGGACGGATAAAGAAGGAAAGTTTCGAGAAAAAATGCATGACTCACTTTTGGAGGTCTTTTCCCTAATAGAACACTCAAAGCTTGAAGGACTGGATTGCTGAATCTAGGACCAATTGGAACCCATTCGATGATCTTCTCAATCGAATCAACTACGATGATACTCATCGGAGATTTATAAGAATCAGTAAAGACTTTGTTCAGATAGGCGATCTTTTGATTCTCTCCCATACCGACCATGTTCTCTGGTGAGATCAATTTGATGAAAGGGAATTCGGATTGTTGAGCTATGGTGGCAGCGAGAGCAGTCTTACCCGAACCGGAGGGTCCTTTGAGAAGTAAAAGGAAAAGGAAAGCCGATGATAGGAGAAAAAGAGATCAAGAGATGAGTTAGCCAATCGAAAAAATACTCAGCTAGGGAGAAAGGAATGGAAGGAGTAGTCTAGAAGGGTAATTCAACTCACCATGAAGTAAAACCGTGACCAAAGGAGTTCTAGTAGAAATTCTAACTTGTTCAACTCTTAATTCACCATCTCTCAAAATCCCATCAATATGAGGAGCAAATTTCATAATACCATTCTGAACAACTTGATTTAATTCTTCTTCAGCCACACCAAAAGCCGGAGTGACTTCATTAAGAGCCATTAAAAAATCATCTCTATTGACTTTCATATCTTCAACGTTTTCATCGATTCCAGCCATAGTTCCAACTTTAACGTGTCGATTGAAAGCGAAAGAAGTTGCAGATTTAACTAAACCAGCTAATTCTGCACCTGAAAAGTTCTTGGTTAAAGATGCTAATTCAGTGATTGAAACTGAGGGATCCATAACTTGATTGGTACGCATCTTTGAGGTTTGAATCGAAATGATTTGATTTCTACCAGCTTCATCTGGTAAATTGATTTCCATGTGAACTTCTAATCTACCTGGACGTAATAAAGCTTCATCGATCATATCTAATCGATTCGTCATTCCGATAATTAAGATGTTGTTCAATTGATCTACTCCGTCGAGCTGAATAGAAGAGATAGAATGTTGAATCGAAATGAGATTCAGCAACATCATCTAAACACTAGAAGTACTCAGTCCTTCACACTACTCACCTTCGACAACAACTGATTAACAACAGAATCTCCCACTCCAGTTCCACCACCAGAACTACCTCTTTGTTTACAAATAGCATCCAATTCATCAAATATAATAATATGTAAACCGCTTTCATCTCCTTTTTCTTTGTATTCTTTCTCTGCATCTTGGAAAAGTTTCCTAATGTTTTCCTCACTAGCTCCAACGAATTTGTTCAAAATCTCTGGACCATTTACGATCTTCGGTTCTCTAGCATTAAGCATTTTTCCAATTTGTCTCGCCATTAGAGTCTTACCTGTTCCAGGTGGTCCAAATAATAGAATCCCTTTCACATGTTGAATCCCTAATTTCTCAACTAACAAAGGTGGGAAAATCCTTGATGCGAAAGCTCTACGGAAAATTGCTGAGAATTCCGTATCTAAACCTCCGATTCCCATGTCTTCGAATTTGAAATTTGGCTGAAGAATTGCATTCGATGGGGCACTGAAGAAAAAGATAAGAAAGTCAAAGATTTCAGTCCTCCTTCAAGTACGCAAATCCCTTCCACTCAATTCTTCCTAAACTATCCACACACTCTCTCTGTAACACTCACCGTTTCCCACTACTCTTAATCTTAACATTCGAGTCCTTCCCTTTACTAAAATTCACCTGAGTTTGAGCCATAAGAATCCCTCTAACCACTCCATCTCCACTTCCAGCTCCAGGATTGTTGTTAGCATCAACAGTAGACATTCCTCTAATAGTAGCTTGTAAATTCTCTCCATGAAATTCGAAAACCATCAATTGACCAGAAGTGAAAATGTGAGAATCGAAAGCTCTTAAGAAATTACGAGCCATCTCTTCAGTGTCGTATTGTTCTGAGACTTGATGACCTTTTTTGATGAATGTTAACTAGGATAAGTATGAGGAAGGTTATGAGGAGAGAAAAGAGAGAAGAGATGGGATTTGGGAGGAGGTTTGGAGATCGACGTGGAAGTAGGTTGCTGATTAGAAGGGACCCACCGTAACCTTCTCCTCCTTCTAATTCGACCATACTCAAGTTATGGGAACATAGTACTCTGAAACTCACCTCAACGTCTAGACCTGTTAAATAGATTCCACCTCCTTGACTTTGAGGATCATAAGCTTCCACTTGTACTTCATGACCCGGAATTGATAGACCAGCCCACTTCCTCTGAAGTGAAGCTGCTCCGATAGTCCTTGGCTGAATCGTCCTAGTAGTATCGGGTCTAAAATAGTTCAGAAGAATCAAAGGTTTGAGAGAAAAGACCCAAGAAGGTGAATTAGAATCTAGCTGGTCGATAGTGATAAAGGGGCCGGGGCCAGCAGTGCCTCTATTCTACCCTATCCCATATCTTGTTCCGCCTGCCGATTGATCAAATCTCTCACCTTCTAACACTCTCCTGAATCCATGAACTCACATAGCAGTAATGACATAACGTCTATCAATCATAACATATTGAGTATTTCCCCATTCCTGTGGATTTAGAACCAAACAGTTGGAGAAGATCAAATCTGATGGACAATTGACAACTAGATGACCACCAGTAGGTTGATTTCCTCCGCCATAAGAAGCTTTCTCTTGAGGGTAAGAATTTGAGGGAGGTGGCACTCTGTTGGATCGAGATGTAGGTGGTTGATATCCACCACCTGAACCACCTGAACCACCTCCGCTGGCTGAGGCGTATGGATTGTAAGCCCCGCTTGAAGGAGGTGCGTTGGATCGAGCGAATCCTGCCATTGAAGACGTTGAAAGGTTTGGAGTTCAATGAGATGAGGTTGAGAAGTGCAATGCGATCACAGCGAAGTGCGAGAGAGAACAGAGATGAGATCATGAGAGAACGCTCGCTGCTCTGCTCTGCTCTGAGCTGCTCTTTCTTCATCCACCCTCTCCCTCTCCCTCTCCCTCTCCTCTAATTCAATCCAATCCAGTTCTTATTTGATTCTCTTTCCTTCGATTCGACCAATCGAATCTAATTTCATCCAACACAAACGCAAGAGATCGACCGACCAGGCTCTACTAGCACTGTACTGTATTCTGGAATCAGTCGCAGCCTCTCCCTTGATGCTCTACTCTCATTCCTCCACTTCAACCTGCAATCTAAGCCGGAATTTGTTAAGGAAAAGAATTTTCAATCAAACGTTCTCAACCTCTACTCGACTATCATTTCCAAATTCCACTTCAACTTCCTCATCTCCATCAGCTTCCAACTCCACATCCTCTACTCCTCCTACTCCTTCTTCCTCTTCAAGCAGTTCCAAATCCTCAGCCTATCAAAAGCAACAAAGAAAAGAGTGGTTCATAGTTGGAATAGCAGGTTCAGCAGCAATAATAGGTGGTTATTACTGGTATAACAATAAGTATTCATCCACTCAAAGCACAAGATCTTTCTCTCTTCAAATTCCACGAACTACCTTTTCAATCCCAACAAGATCAAACGGTATAAGTTCATCCAAATTAATCACTTCTTTAACAGAAATGGAAGTGGATAAGAAATTGAAAGCAGAAGAAAAGACTACGATAGTAGATAGACCTGAAGAATGTTTGATTTCGAGATACGATACAAATTCAGTGGCAAGTAATGATCCAATAGAAGATAAGAGAAGTGAAGTCATTGTTGAAAGAGATCATTCCATTTCATCCAATCCAAATGGAAATGGGAAGGAAAAGGTAGAATCAATTGTCACTGGAGATTTAGCTTTCTTTCTAGTTTGCGACGGTCATTCAGGTTTTCATACTTCAACTTATCTTTCACAAAAACTGATAGCTTTCGTAGCTTTAGAATTAGATAAGGTTTTCAGAGAAGTTGGAGAATATGGGAAATTAGCCAATGTAAAAGCTGGAATGCCTTCAAAAGCTTGGAATTTATTGTTCGGTGGTCCTTCTATTTCTTCCTCAAAAGGTGGTTTAGATGGAGACCCTGAAATCGTCAAAAGAGCAATTATCAAAGCTTTCTTAGGATTAGATAAAGAAATCGTCAACACTCCAATCGAGCTTTTGAAAGAATATGAATTATCTTTACTTTCTCCAACTTCTTCTAATTCTACAGCTTCTTCTACACCAGTTCCAGGATCACTTTCAAATCTTGCACATTCAATCTTTCCTTTAAGTTCTGGAGGAACTGATGGTTCTCCTTCAGTTTTCACTGCAACTCAAAAGACTGCTCATGAAAGTATTTTACCTGCTTTAAGTGGTAGTTGTGCTCTGATGACTTATATTGATAGTGCTAGAGGGGATATGTATACAGCTTGTACGGGAGATAGTAGAGCTATTGCTGGTTATTGGAAGCCCAAGGAAGGTAGATGGGAAGTTGAGGAATTGAGTGAAGATCAAACTGGTAGGAATTTGAAGGAGGTTAAGCGGTGAGTGCTTTGGGTTAGGAAGATTCGTAGCTAGAGGAAAAGCTAGACAATCTAAAAGCTCAGAAACAGCTCAAATGATTGAACTTTGGGTTTGACCGGACGTGGTGAAGTTGGAAAGACAGGGCGAGAACGGTACTTTGATCCACAGCGCCCTCGAACTGACGAACTCTCTCTACCCCTTCTCTAATCGCACGCTTCTCTCTCCTTTTCCAATCTTGGCTTTTCTCCTCCAGTATGCAATCCGAACATCCCTCCTCTGAATCTGATCGAGTAATCCAACGAGGTCGAGTCCTTGGAGGTTTAGAACCAACCAGAGCTTTCGGAGATGCCCGATATAAATGGTCAGCTTCAATTCAAGGTAGATTGTATGATGCTTTCCTACCTGGTGGTAAAAATTCAGTAAGACCTCCCCCCAGAGGTTTAGAAACTCCTCCCTATGTAACTGCAAGACCAGAAGTTGAATGGAGAAGAATTCCAGGTTTCGATGGTGAAACGAAAAATGATAGGGAATTGAAATTCGTAGTGATGGCTACTGATGGTTTATGGGATTTATGTTCAAACGAAGAAGTTGCGGCTTTAGTTGCTGGGAAATTAAGTGGGAAAAAGGGCGAGGTTACTAGTGAAGATTTGTTGAAGAAATGCTTTAATCCTAAAAAAGCTAGGAGTTTGGAGGAAGGAAAGGAAAGTCAGACACTTCAATTGGTGATGGGAAAACAGAATCAAGGTCAACAAAAGAATAAACATCCACTTTCTAAATCCCCTGAGAATCAAAAAACTTTCGTTTTTAAAGATGAGAATTTAAGCACTCATTTGATTAGGAATGCTTTGGGAGGTGCTGATGTTGATAGAGTTGCTGGTTTATTGGCTATTCCAGCTCCCGAATCTAGGAGGTATAGAGACGATGTGAGTGAAAGAGAGAGATGAAGTTGCTGCATCGAGCAAAGAGAAGGGAGAATTCGGATTTCGCTGACTTTTGCCACCCCTCACTGCCTACTTTTTCCCTCTGATTTTCCATTCTTTCGGTCAACAGATCACCGTCAAGTGAGTGTCTCGGATCGTTGCAACTCCAGAAAATCTATCCCAAAGACTTCGATCTTCTTTCGCTGACCATCTTCCATTTCCTCTTACTTCCCTTTCTCCTTCAATCGTATCTTCTTCTCCATTACCTACTCCTACTCTTCCTACAGTGTGATACTCTTCAATTCACCTACCCCACGAAGCAGTACTGTTGAGGCAGAGAACTCCGCGGAGGAGCTTAGTTCGAACCTCAATCAACAGAACGATCTAAAGTCCAAATTGTAAATTGTTACCCTTGAATGAATACTGAAAATGTTACGATGACTAAGGAGAATTGATTACGTGTTGCGCGTTCTATTTGAGGACATTCCAGAGCGATTCGCTTGTCTGGTTGGAACCAATTGATTCCAAGTTCCTTCTTGAAACTTTCCATCTTCCTTCCTAACTTTCGGATCCAAATTCTCTAATCTACCTCTACAACTCAGTCTTCAACTGTACTGTATCCTACAAGGCATTCTCAAGAAACGACTCAACTCCTACAGCTTTGCGATTAGGACAATAGATTTAACTTGCCTTCCCGCAACTCCCTCAACCGTTAAAGAAGAAGATCGTTGCAAGAAGTCATGGCTGGAGAAAGAGAAAGGGAAAGAAATCAAAGTTCTTCAAGTGGAATCTCTGCATTAGTTGGAAGAACTTTCAGTCTCAGGAAAGGCAAGAATGCTGCAGGAGCAGCAGCCTCAGCTGCTAATGAGTCGGCAAATGCTGGTAGTAACAATTACTCTTCACGACAGCAAAAGTCAATAGATTTACTCAGATCTCGTTCAAATCAAGGTGAATTACAATCAGTAGCTTCTCAGCCTTCAGGTGGAATCGGGATAGGAGGAAATGGAGCTACTGATTATGGTTCAAGCAATACTGCCTATTCGGCTGCGACTATCAGCTCTCCTCCAAGAAACATTAATCCTCCAGGTTCAACTGCTGCTGGAACTGGTATTTCTGATGGTTATGAGGGGAGTTCTGCAGTATCTCAGACAGTGGGAGTAGCTTCAGGTGGTAGCAGGATAGGTAGAAGTGGTAGTCATAGAAGGACAGCTATTGAAAGTTTCTTTGGTAGTTCTCCTAAAACTCGTCATGAGTCAAAGAATTCCATAGCAGGAGAAAGAAGCAATTCAAACGCTTCTGATAGTCCTACAACTCCAACTTCAAGAACTTCTCCTCCTCCTTATTCCTCGACCACTCATGCAACTCATAAAACTTCAAATCCAAATTATCCTCCTTCATCCAATAAATACAGTAAAAGTTTTGGTAGAAACAGACAACCTTCAGAAGGAAGTGGAAATGGAATCACAGCGACAGGACATTCTAAAAACCCTTCAATTTTGACAAACCCATTCGATCGACATCAACCTTTAACCAAATCTAATCTAAGACCTTCACGTTCATTTGATTCTTTAACTTCAATTTCAAGAAGATCTTCAATGGCAAATTCCACCATCGACTCTCCAATCGAAACCACTTCTGGAGGAACTTTTGTTCCAACTTATCATTATGAAGTTACTACTCCAACCTTCTCATCTCCAAGAGGTAGAGACACAGGTTATTTCAACTCAGATGATTCGAAAGACTATTACGATTCTCCTTCAAGTGGTAGTGGAGGTGGTAGGAATAAGCATTCTCATTCTCATTCAGTAGCACATCCGATTCGTAGGAATGGATCGATCTCCAGAACTCTAGCTACCGGTCCACCGCCTAGACCTGCCATTTCCTCAACTACTAGAGCCAAACCTCAATTCGATGCTCCTCTGGGTCCGGTGGCTCCATCTCCTTACTCTCCTCCCATGATGGCAAAGAGGATTACTGGGAAAACTTCTACCAACTTTTCAAGTCCTACCTCTAATTCACCCACAGCAGATGAGAGTAGAGACAAAGGTAGAATCATTCCTCAAGACGCTTTAAGTAACGTTCATGATCACATGAGAGCTAGACAGGAACTCATCGGTGCTGGTCCGTTCTATTCGGTTCAAAGAGGTTGGAAGAAGGGAGTGTACACATCTCGGTGAGTCTTCTGAAGTCCTCTCGATGTAATTGGATGCCAACTCACTGAACCCGAATTCTTCTTTCGCCTCTCTTCATCAGTGCCGAAGCGGATCGACAGATTCGAGACTTCCCTGGTCCGTTGATGAAAGAGTTCACAGAATTAGATGACGCTCTGTCTTTCTTGACTGCGCCACCGAAACCTGCTCCTCCTACTTGGAACTCTCCTTTCGACGATGAAGAAAGTGGTATCGGAAAGCGAACGAGGGACAATTCAGAGAATGATCAAGGCGGCGAAAAGTCGGCTGGTTGGAGTGGACACAGAGCCAGAGCCAAGTCGGAGGATGCAACCAGTGGTGGGTCACTCGTTTCTTGCTTTCGAAAAATGACGAGATCACGTCGCTCACTCTGAAGTTTCTCTCTTCTCTTTCAACAGTGCATCATTTCGGAGCTGTAGATCCTTCAATGGCTTCTGCGATGGACGTACTTGGATCAGCTTTCAAATCTCCGACCTTTCCAACGACTTTTCCATCTAGCGACTCGACTCAGTCTAACATTCTAGTAAACGAGTCGGTCGAAACGGAGAAACCGATCTCCCTCGATTCAACCCCAGAAGCAACGACAAACAGAAGCACTCCCCAGCCGTCTTTCAATCCCTTCTCTCTTCAAAAACCCCTTCAAAAACCTCTAGCAATGGTCACTTCACCCCTTTCTGCTTCAAGTCCAATGACTCCAACGTCAGCCTCTAGTTTTTTGAACCCAGTCAACATCTCAACTCTACTTCCAGTCAAATCAATTCCGTACTCGATCAGCTTTTACGAAACGGTTTTAGGTTTCTCCTTAATCTCCAACTCTATGGATCTGAATGCTATTGTCGGAATCAATGGAAATCTTTCAATTTGTTTAAGGTCGAACGAATACTTTCCCTCGAACTCGTTAAACAACAGCAGGAAGAGCGGAACTGCTATGTCTTCAAGTCTAAGCTCAGATAGACCACCTCCATTAAGTCCTTCAGCTCTAATCTCTCAATTACCTCCAGTATCTCCAATCCTACCGACTTCTTCACTTCCTTCGACTGAGGCTGCAGATTCAGCTAGAGGCAGATCATCTTCGAACGCCACGCTCATGGACCTGAACAATTCAGCAAAGCCGACAAATCCAACCAGCGTGGCTGTTAGAAGATCTTCTTCTATCAACAGGTCCAAAGCTGCGACTCCGCCTCCTCCTCCACCTCGTAGCTCAAACTCCAACTCTTCAACGACGGGTCAGCTGAGTGGATTGAGCTTCTTGGTCCAGTGCTCTGGATCCTTGGAGGTTGTCAAATTGGAAATTGAAAGGAGGTTAAGTTCTGGTAGTGTCAGCGCCAATGGGAAGAAAGGGGAGGAGAAGGAGAAAAAATGGGAAGGGGCTAGATTGATGGGAGGCGTGGAATCAAAGGTGAGTGCCAGCGCAACTCTTTAGAACCTCGTCGAGGATGCACTTCGAATCAGGAATCCTTTCGCTGACCAAAATCAATCTCTGTCATCTGTCCTTTAAGCCTTGGGGAACTCAAGAATTGTCCTTGATCGACCCGGACGGTCATCGAGTCCTTCTCAGTTCTCTTTCGAGCCTTCTCCCTGTCAATTACGGTGGCAGCTCTTCTTCGACAGACAGTAGCAGCGGCGGTGAAACTTCAACACCTCCCGCTTCCGCAACTCGTCTCCAATTAGATACTGGCAATCGAGGAGGAGCTAGTTCCTCGAACAGTTCGACCGCTTCGGGATCTCAACAATCCTTCGTTTCTTACTCATCTAGATCTGCCGATGGAAGTGGGAGTGGAACAGGATATCCTCACAATCTATCTCCAGTGATCCAATCTGCGATGGGTTCACCTGCGATGGCAACTCAAGCTCCCTGGAAGTGAGAAATGGAAGGGTATTTGACCTCTTCCCTCACCGACGACTCGTAGTCAGTTCACTCTCTTTTTAATTTCTGTTTATTACCCCTTGACTCATTTCTCTTTATACCTTTTCTCTCCTTCTCATTTAATGTATGCTTCGATTATTTCACTAGATTCTGATGTTGAAAAAGTAAATAGAACTTTTCGTTCATGCAGTTCCTTTGCATCAGAGCAACAAGCGAATCCTTAACACCACCTTTCGACGTCTCCCAAAGATTTGAGATTCCATACATACAGTATCCCCAAAGGAGCTCATCCCTGACTTTTCATCCGACCCAATCAGTTCTTCCCCTTTTCGCTGCTTTTTCGAGAGCCTCCTTGATCTCGACATCTCCAGAAGTACAGTCCAAAGCTAAGCCGTCAGCCGTGCCTTTAGGCAATTCAGACAGGCGAAGTAGGACCGTAGCTACATCTTCCCGAGGGATTGGTACTGATGAGATGGGAGGTGAGCGGTCAGAGTCGAAAGAAAGAAAGAAAGGGAGAAAAAAGTGGCAGAACGCAGCTTTGTAGGCGAGACAAAAACGACAAACTCACCAGCGATGCCCTTTTGCTCTCCCAAATTAACCTTACCAGTTCCAGACTCGTCTTGCAAAGTGGAGGGTCTTAGAACAAACCAAGGGAATGTCAAATCGCCCTTTTTAGATCGATCGTGCAAATTCTTATCAGCTTCGTACTTGCACTGATAATAGTAACCTAGAGCTTCTCTTGACTTTCTGCTTTTCTCAAAGTCTTCCTCCGAGTACCATCTAGGCTTAATGTTCAGATCTCTGGAGTCTACAGCTGAGACGAGAATGAATCTGTTGAAGTTCGACAGACCGCTTGTGGTAGCGAGTTGGATGGCGTCAAAAGTTCTGATTGCCCCCTCCAGATCGACAGCTTTGGTGCGCTCAGCTCCACCTTTAGCAAGACAAAGGTAAAAGTTGATTCAAAGGGACGTAATGTCGACGAGGGGAAGATGGTGAAAGTCAGTGATAACTTCACCTTTGTTTGTTTGAAGCTTGAGCTTTACTTTGCACCACCCTTCAACGCTTCCTTCCATCTCTGCTATGTATATCAAGCACTAACCTTTGCCTCCTGAGCCAGCAGCAAAGATGACGGTGTCCACCTGTTCCTTCAAAAACAGATTTGAAAGGTCTGAGACCGACGAGTCTTCCAGTGAAGCAACAATAGGCTTCACTTGACCTGGACCTGAATCAGAAAGGAAATGGATTGAGAGTCAATCGGGATGCGAGGAGGTAAGAGAAAAGCAAGGAGAGAAAGAAGGAGGACAGAATCTTCTACAGAACGAACCTGCGGTTGGTAGATCCAAAATGTGGGCCTCGTTTCTTAAAAGACTGAAGACTTGGTGTCCGGCTTTCATGGCCTGAGAAGTGAAGCTTAAGCTGACCTTTCCATCTGAAACAAGTAGGGAGCGAAAGAGAGTCAGAGTGAGGTGGTGGGATCTCTACTGAGACGTTGCTCCATCCTTTACTCACGCCCTCCAATGACTAGAATACGAAGTGGGTTCATAGTTGAAATACCTTGAGTTGTGAGATGTGGTGAAATCTGTTGAGGTTATGGGAAGGAAGAAAGAAGCTCTTTGATTCTCTCTTTTGTATCGCTCGCTCTCCCCTCTCCTCCACCTCATTTAACTCGGACCTCTCCCTTCTACGTCATTGTCCAAGAAAACGATGACGTCACGACCTTCTAGAGGATATTTCAGATGAATGTGATTGTATGCATGGAGATGTACAGTAAAAACAAACAATTGAATGAAGAGGGGACGATGCACTGTAGACGGGGAGCGAGACATACAATAAAAACCAAAGTCGAGATTCTAAAAGCGAGGAGAGGAGGGGTATGAGAAGTACGAAAAGAATACAAAAAACGGGAACAGAGATTATTAAAGCTGTCTGATAGCTGGTAACGTGTTAGAGCTATTGGACTCAGCAAGTTGACTTGGTCGATTTGAACTTGTCGTAGAGCGATCTGAAGAGTATGGATGCGCTGACAATGATATTGGAAGAGGTCTACCGGAACCGGGAGGGTTGATTGAATTCAACAGAGAAGGTCTTCTGCTTGAAAGTGGAGTGAAGTCAGGTGGGAGATCGTTGTTACTTGCTCTTCTCGAATGACTCAAGTTGGGTTGAGGTTGCATATTGGAAATTGCTTCCGAGTTGGGTGACCCTGAGGAGAGGCTATTGTTCCTAGACCAAGTTGCAATACTGCCGTTTGAACTGGCTCTTTGATGAACGTTGGATACGAAAGAAGGAGATCCAGCTGCTCCTGGTCCTTCGAAGTGATGGCCACTTAGGCCTGAGTAGGTTTGAGGAGCTGAGATTGACTGAGAGGAAGAGGAAGCACCGCGAGAGTGCGAATTGAAAGTCGAAGAGGTATTTTGAGACTTGTTCCAGTTCCAAGTGCTACCGTCTCTCTCGTCCATCTCCATCTCAAAATCGTCGGCGACGCCACCACTATCTTCTCTGTTCAACGCGATTCTGCTCGATTTGCGATTGATGGCGAAAGGAGCAGTCGTCGGAGGATGATGGGGTTTCTTGCTAGGTCTACCTCTCTTGCGAGGACCTGCCTCGTCTTCGATCCCTTCTTGAGAGGGGAGCATTTCCTCTTGAAGCTCAGGAGAGTTGGGGTTGGAATTAGAGTTGGAGGCTGAAGCATCTGCATCACCAGAGTTGGGCGTCATTCCTTCGTAGGAGAGCTCCGAAGCTACCGTTCTGCTCCTGTAGGCCGACGTCCAAGAGGAAGTTCTAGAACCAGCTACTGCACCACCGAGACCGACAGTTCTTTGAATCTGCTCTTGCTTTTTCTTTCCAGTTTCATCCATGACTTCTCTGACGACTTCGATGGCAGTTCCGTCCTCGAGAGCTCTGCGACAGAGAGCGGCAGCTGCTGTTTCTCCTTCTTGAGCTCCAGGCTTAGCAGACACGATGTGAGTACGGTAGTGTTGAAGAGAGTTGTCCTGTCTAGAGAATCTGGCGAAGCAGTCCGGGAAGGTGCATCGATACGGCTTGGTTCCTGGAGAGGGCGGGGCAGAGACGGCGAGGACGTCAGGATTGTCTCAAAAGATTGAATGTTATGTACATGTCACCGTTCTCAAATCTGTTTCTCAACTCACCAGTATGGATCCTATTGTGTCTGGCAGAGTGACCGCTAGTGGAGAAAGTCTTGTCGCAGCCTGGATGCTGACAAGGATACCTCTTCTTTCCGTCTGGAAGAGTGATTGGCTTCGCTTTCCTTCCTTTTGCCGATCCTGGACTTTCCGAAAGAGGGGGAATTGGCCTTGGAAGAGGGGCTTTGGCCTTGGAAGAAGCAGATGCTGACCTCTGAAGGGGAACGATCTCGTCTCTGCTCTTCGGCTGGGCTGCGACCTGCTGCTTTCCTCTCCCGGCTCCCTTGCCGGTTTGGCTTTGAGGAGAAGCCGCTTCGTCCTCTTGATGGTCTGGATAGGCAGGGGCGTGGCCTTGTCTTGAGCTTTGCCAGCCTCCTTCGTGTCGGTAGTCTTCTCTAGGAGAGGAATCTCTCCTCTTACGACGATTCGGATCCTCGGGGTCGAATTGTCCAGGTTTCTCGTAAAAATTTGGTGGAACTGGTGTAGTGATGGATCCGTCTTGCGGTAGAGGACTGGAGACGAACTTTCTGTCGTCTTGAAGAAGTTGCTGTCCTTCCAAGCCACGAGGGTTAGAGTGACCGTGAGCATAGGACTCTGCGTCTTCTCTGGTCTGAGGCTGATCTTGAGGAACCCTTGCACCTGATTCCAGACGAGCGTGAGTGGAAGCGAGATGGTGTGGTTCGTGGATGAGTTGGCCACTGGCAGATCTCTTCCTGCTACCATTCTCAATTCCGCTCCCGCTCCCGCTCTCACTCGAGGGTTCGAGGGAGGTCGCAGAGTTAGATCCTCCTGTATTTCCAGATCCAAAGAAGTCTGAACCAGTCCCACCGCCAGACTCTTCTCCCTCGGTAGAGTGATTGGAAGCTGATCCACTGTTCCCTCCTCCTGATCCCCTCCTCTGTCCATCTCCATTTAGTTCTCCCGCTGACGAAGAAGGCTTACTGTTGTTGACCAGAGAGGCTCTTCTCAGAAAGCTTGGACCAGGAGAGTTGTTCTCCAAAATTGACACGATTCCACCAGAAGCTGCTGAGTTCAGAGAAAAAGAAGCCATGTCGTCTGATCCTTGATGTTGCTCTTCCCTTTCGTGCGGAGATTGAAAGTGACTGTAGTAATAGATTTGATTGGGACCTTCTGGTCGAGCTTGACGAGGAGAGCCGGAGGAAGAGGAGACTGAGTGGAAAGAGGGTCCACTGGGTGATTGATGGTTGGTGAAGAATGGAGGCGGGCCCAAATCGTAGTCTAACAAATTGAAGTTGGAAGAGTTGATGAGACCAGAGGGAGAAATGGAACTGAATCTAGTAGAGTACTGATTTGGAGGATGAGATGAAAGTGAAGGTTGAGATGAAGTTCTTGCGTGAGGTAGAGATGAGAGGGAGAGGATTGGAAGTTGAGTCTGAGATGGAGCTACTTGATCTTGTTGTTGTTGAAGAGATTGATTTCTGTCCTCAGAAACGCAAGTTGAGCAAGTTGAGCAGGTAGAACAAGAATCAGAATCTGATCCAGGGTTCTCTTCTTGATTGCTGCTGTGGTGAGGGAGAGGATGAGAACCACCTCTTTGAGAGGGGTGAAAGTTGGAGTTGAACTGGCTGGAATGTGAATTGGATTGAGGATCGGTTATCGTATTTGAACCTTGAGGAACTTGATTAGAAGAGAATTGATAGGAGGAAGAGGGGTAGGAACCGTTGGAAGTTGAGGGTGGAATGGTGAACAAAAAAAGAGAGGAGAAGAAGAGAGAAGCAAGAGTTTGAAGAAGAAGAAATAGGAATAGAAGAAGAAAAGAAAAGGGAAGAAGTTGAGAAGAAACAAGCTGCTGTATGTAAGATCTTAGAAAGTCTAGAATTTTTGAAGTTGGAGAAGGTGAAGACCTTCTAGCAGGAGTTCCAGAACCGGATATGAACGTATGAACCCTGTGTTTCTCAAGCGACTCGAATTCTTCGAACCCTGAACGTACTCGAAGGATAGATGGTCTTACGGAAATCAAAATTCGAGAAAGGAGTAGAACAGCAGAAGGAGAAGAGGACAAGTGGAACTGCTGGAGGCTCTAGCGAGCGACATTCTTTCGAGAAAGGAATCGAGATCGGTGGAAGAGAAAGAAATCGAGCAATTAAAGAGGGTCCACCTCGCTCCTCTCCTTCTCTCCGCCTGCGTACCCAGTGCAAATGCTAGAGGCTTTTCTTTTGGTGATTCCATTTGGTTACAAGGATATTGACTGGGCCTGCGCGCCTGGAGAGGTGACGTACTTACGTTGTCGTCCTCTCTCGGCCTCACTGGGCTTCATTTTAGATCGAGACCGTTGACTCCGTTGTTCCCGAATCTTCTGTTATCTCCAACTGTTTGATTGCTCTGATGGAGGTGAAAAGCAAGCAAGGCCTCCAATAAATACAAAGAGTCAGTGGAGGGCAGAAACCAAACCCGGTCTTCCCTGCCGCACCCATGACCCACCTCTAAACTTTACTCTCCCTCCTTTCTCTTTCCACGAATCTGCTCTGACTCTCTTCGACTGGTACCGATAAGTTGAGAGCTTATGAATCACTTGGTAAAAAGTGGGGGCTCAGCTCTCCATGTTCGGATCTGGATCTGGTCACTCGTCGACAAGGTCGTCCATCCTCTCTGAACTTTGATCGTCCCCAACATGCTGAAATGCTCGTCACCCCCTTTACAAGCACATCTCAGGCATTGTCTCGTATGGAACGCCAAACCAAGACGAGCTGAGCAGGTTGTCTAGAGAAAGAAAATGTATTCGTTTATCAAAGCAAAGATGTTAATGCAAGCGATGTTTTTTTTTTTTTTTACAAGTGTTTCGGTTCTATTTGGTCAACTTCCTTAAGCTCCAATCTCGACCTTGTTTTTGCTGTGTAGAGAGAAAAAAAGACAATCGTTCTGGTCAGCTTACTTGTAGGCGTAAAGAAGAAATTGCTGCTTGGACGACGATCTGAAAACTCACCAGTCAGCCTCGATCTTCTCCTCGAAGACCTTGATTCCCCAAGGTGGGTTGTAACCTTGAGGAGTGTTGAACCTGATCTCTTCACCAGCGTGTTCTTGTAGAACAGAAGAGACCTTAGCGAAGTCTTCGGATGAAAGCTGGATTTGCTTGAAGTTAGATTCGATACGAGAGTTAGTGACTGATTTTGGAATGACGGAACAGCCTCTGGAAATTCCCCAAGCAATGAGTACTTGTCCAACGTCAGCGTTGTTCTTCTTGGCGACTTCAACGATTTGTGGAGCTTCAATGATCTTGACCTTTCCTCCGAGGTAGAAGGCTGAAGAAATGAAAGAGGGGACAATGAGGGTCAGCCATAGAAACGAGTGTGAACATCGATCGATTGAAAGTTAGAGAAAAAAAGTTAGAAAGAAGAAGACAGAAGTCGACTCAGGTCAGAAGCGAGAGCGAAGAGAAGCTCTCATCAAATCGAACTCACCTGGGTTTCCAAGTGGGGAGTAAGCAGTGATGTGGATGTTCTTTTCTTGACAGTATTTGGTTAGGGCTTCTTGAGGTAGGACTGGGTGAGCCTCGATCTGGTTAGCAGCTGGGACGACACCAGTTGCCTTAATGATTCCTTCCAGCATTGGTTGAGTGAAGTTCGAGACACCAATGGAGGTGACTCTTCCCTTCTTCTGGAGAGCGATCATAGCTTTCCAGGTCTAAAAGAGAGATAAATAGAATATGGACAGTCAATCCCTGTAGAACTGCAGTTCTCGACTCGTCCTGCCCCCCTCCACTTCCCAGCTAGAATCTCCACTCGTTTACTCACGTCAACTAGGGTGGTCTTCTTGTCAAGAGTAATTTCTCCGTTGGAGTCCTTTGGGAAGAAAGTCTCATCTCCTTCATACTCGCTGCGAATTAGGAAGAGTGGAGCAAAGGGTCAGAACAACAGCTTGCATTCTTCCTGATCTCCCTTCGACCTCTACGCTGTCAATTTGTCCTTCCCAACTAACAATATCTAGCTACTTACAAAGCGACGGGCCAGTGAATCAACCAAAGGTCTAGCTTGTCGACACCGACATCCTTGAGAGTGACATCGTAAGCGTGCTCAACCTTCTCTGGAGAATGGGAGTGGTTCCATAGCTTTCCAGTAATGAATAGATCCTCACGCTTGACGACGGCTGGGATGAGCTCTTTGAGAGCCTCACCGACTTCGTGCTCGTTTTGGTAGATCTACAGAGGGAGGGAGGAGAGGAGGAGGAAGAGTGTGAGGAAAAGAAGGTCTGAGAACAGTGGATTCTTCCTATGAGATTTGAGCTACTTACACGAGCTAGATCGAGATGCCTGTATCCAGATTTGACAGCGTGGATAACAGCGTTCTTAACCTCACCTGGCTTAGAGAGCCAAGTTCCGAGACCGAGCTGTTGGGAGGAGAGGAAGGAAGGAGAGCGAAGGAGGAGGAAGGAAGGAAGGATGAGGGCTCACAAGATGACAATGAAGGGAAGAGCAGAGAAAGGAAGGATGTAACTCACTTGAGGGATTCTGTTTCCGTCGTTGAGGGTAATGTACTGGAAGGGAGAGGAAGGCGGTAGAAGGGTTGGTAAGGAGGTGTACCCTTGAGGTTGGACAGAATAGGAAGATTGGGAAGATGCAACTCACTTTTCCAGCAGACATGATGAGAGTAGTGAGTGAGAGTGTAGTTGAGTTGGTTTGGAAGGTAAGAAGAAGTTCTTAAAGTTGGGTGTAAAGATGAAAGAAGAGAAAAAGGAGTCCCTTTTATAGGTTTTTAGGTGAGCCTTCTCTGATTTCTCCACCCACAGTACTTCCGACCCGATTCGCCGCCAGCTGAGTTTAAAATTCACTTCTGTTTTTTTCTTTCTTGAACTCCCTTCACGAGATCTCGCGAGATTCCACTAAATTCCTGCCAACATGCTGAATTTACGCTTCCGAATCGTTCTTCCCGACCTCGCAAACCTCACGCGCCGCAGAGAAGAGAGAGAGAGAGAGAGAGAGAGAGAGATGGCGATAGGTGGCGAAGATTCGAGAAGGATTGTCCATTGAGTTCAAAACAAATAGAGTCTAAGTAGAACAAAGAGATAACGAGAGACCTTAAGGAACAAAGTTTCTCAGGCAGTGGAAATTTATTTTGCAAGATAGAGTTGGGGAGTTTGACAAGACTTGAGGAAGGGTAGAGGAAGTGATATTCCAGCAAATTACGAAACTCAAAGGACAGCATTGGGGTGGGATGTAGATGGAAATGTAACAAAAGAGACTAAAGAATGTGAGTGACAGATTTTCTCGAAAGAGAGCGTAGAGAGAGTACAAGGCCCAAGAAGCGGTGCGAAGGAACAGAGAATGAGAGATACGAATAGACAAGACATTGGAAACTTGAGATTGGATTGAGAGACATTTTTTAGAAGATTGAGAAATCGAAGGTGGAGAAGGTTGAGGTGTCTTCTACACCTGGTAGAAGAAATTTGACGAGATGAGTTGAGAAGGAGCAATAACCTATTGATATCCAGAACCTCCGGTACCTTGTCTTCTATCGTAACCTTGATAAGGACCTCTAGACTGTTGTTGCTGCTGTTGAGAAGAGTAGCTACCTTGTTGAGGATGACCTCCACCTTGGGGTTGATGAGATTGAGTAGGATAGTTCTGATAAGCACCTGCTTGTTGAGGTGGCAAACCAGCCGGAGAGGCATTCATTTGTCTAGGAGATGAATGGTAAGAATTCGGAGTTGGAGCGGTCTGATAAGAATCCTGTCTACTTGGAGCGAAAGGTCTGTTATTACTTGGAACTGGAGGAGTAGCAGCTTGATCATAGAAATTAGCAGCATTCAATGAACCTAGTGAAGCTTGACTAATATTTTGATGATGCATTGGAGGTAGAGAAGGAGGTGGTTGGCCATAATCTGAATAACCAGTTCCACTTCTTGAAGGAGGACCATGACCATAAGGAGCGTTTTGATTTGGGTTTCCTCTGAACATTTGAGGATTTGATTGAGGAGAAGATCTGATTTGATTTTGAGAAGGAGCTTGATTTCCATTTGGAGGAGCAACGAAATAACTTCCAGCACCTTCGAAACCCGGAGTACTTTGAGGAGAAGCAAAGTTTTGAGTCTTGTAGAGTAAATCATTACTAACTTTTCTTCCATGACCACCACTTCCTAACAGAGTATCATTATCAGAATAGATGCTCATACCATTCCTATCCAGAAGATTTTCCCTACTATCGATTCTCTTAACGTCATTCATTTCATAAACATCTCCTCTTGAATTGGTACTGTGTAAAGCCATTGGAGCAGCATTTCCAGTCAGATTGACATCACTCCGACTTCCAGGACCTCCAGCTAAATAATTCTGATACTGGTTGTGGAAAGGATCCATAGTACCTTGTCTTGATCCAACACCAGCCATCGTTCTTGGAGTTCCAGGACCACTAGCGATCATTCCACCCATTGTCGTTCCAGACATAATAGATCTAACATCAGAATCAGTTCTTGGGTCGTATTCCAGTTGATCTTCTTCAATGGCTGCAATCTTCATTCCACCCATGACCTCTTCCGTTTCGACCTTCCTTCCATCGACCGTAGTCATACCTGTACTCTCCAATTTACCAGAGTAAACTTTCGGTAGAAGATGCTTGACTTTGGCATGAACCATCGGAGTGAACAAAGGCTGATGAAGAGCAGGATGTCCGAACCTTCGTTGCAATCGGTTGTGTCTTGAATCTCCAGCGTGAATATGAGACTCAGCGATCTCTTCTCCATCTGGAATGTACCAATTGAACTTCTGATCGAAAGTCTTGTTGCAGTAGATCTTGAATCCAATGACTGCTAGAACTGGCGGCAGAGATACGATGGCTTTGAGAGCAGTTTGATCCAATGCGATGACTAGAGCTAAGATGAGTTGCATGAAGATGATACAAACGAATAGCCTGTTGACGACTACTCTCCATAGAGCACCTCCAGATTCGTTCTTTGTTACAGAGACGAACATGAGTTGATACTTGTAGACGATGGCTGACATAGTGAAAGCGAGACCTCCGAAGATTAAGACCAGAGGTGCTAAAACGGCGTATAGCATGCAAACAGCGAATAAGAATAGAAGATTGGCATAGTAAATCGAATAGTCGAAAGCAGGTGGTTTGGTGTACTCTCTCACGTCTCTTGGAGTTCTACCTAGGAATCCTTTCTGAACCCATACCAACAATAATTTGATCACTTGAGCTAGATCGAAGATTGCTAGGTAACCTCTCAATGGGATCCAAGTTAACCAATAGTTCGACATGTTGAAGTATTGACCTTTGACTAATCCTAAAGTTTCGGATCTTAATTTCTCGAAGATTTCGGAAATAGGTGTATTAGCTTGAACTTCAGAGATCAAAGATCCAATGGTACTGAGAGCTACACCTATTAGAGTGAAGACCACGAATTGAGAGATTACCAAGAAACCAAAGTACTGAGAGAGTACTACATGATCTCTTTGATTCTTCGTCTTGGCTCCTCTATAAGCTGCTAGTCTTCTCATCATGATTGGGAGTAACCAACCAGCTAAACCTGAAATGATAGGTGGAGCTAAACCAGCTACGGCAGCGAAAGTGTAATAACTGCTATCTTGCCAAGATTTGAGGAAACCTAAATAACCGGTGAAAGATGACATTTGTGTGATCAAAGCGACTGCCAGTAGAGGGACTGCGTTAACGAAAAGCAGTAAACTCAAGAGGAAGAAACCCCAAGTTGAAGACTTGAATCTTTGACCTTTGGTTAGAGTTAAATTCCTCCAGATAATGTCTCTTGGAGTTGGAGCCAGTTGAATAGTTAAACCTTTTGGATGTTTCTTCTTGAGAGATTTGGCGGCAGCATGGGCGAAAGGGACAGCAGCTAAAGATGCAAACCCATAGGATTCAGGTTTCTTCTCTGCGATTCTTTCCCTCCAACTTTCAATTGCAGCTTCTACTTTGTTGATTTGATTTGTCCAATGATCGATAGCATCTACCCTTTTCCCACCACATCCCATGAAACCTCCAATCGAAACCGTAGGTCTGGTTGCAGAGACGTTGTTTGGATCTTTAAGATATTTGGCTAAAACTCTTTCTAACTTTCGAACTAGATCTTCATGTTTCTCGATTAGATCTGGAAGTGATCCAACTTCTCTTCCAATGTGAACTTCAGTAGTTGGATAAGGTAACTTGATTTCTGAAAGAACTGCTGCAAGAGCTGGATCACTTTGAAGTCTTTTCTGAACACCTGTGATCATTAGAGTACGAGAGTGGAAACTCTTTTGATACTCTTCTGATCGAAAGTAGGCCCATCGGAGTCTGAGCATGACACGATAATTGGTCCAAACTGATGAAGTGAAGAAAGGGGGAAAAGAAGGACATCAGTCTCAAAGAAATCATTGAGCTCGATTTTCAACTCTCCAATCTCTTCTCTTCTGCCATCATCATCACTTCTACATTCCAACCCAAATCCCATCTCCCGACCTCGATTCAACTCACTGAAGTAAAGACAAACTCCAGTTCCCACATAACTCATAGCCACATGAGCCCAAATCCTAGCTCCTTGAACTTGAGACATAGTGATCAAAGCTAGACCAGTCACTTTATAAGCTTTACCAGAATCAGAAAGATAGAAAGTCAAATCTATTGGGATTAGAATGACAGACATCATGATGGCTAGGATGATAGTTAAATTTCTAATCATCCTCAAAAACCTCAAAAAAGCTATGGCATCTAATCCTAGGATTGGAAGAAGATCGTTTTCTTTGTATTTTATTAAAGGAGTGACCCATGAGAAGAAACCGTCTCCGACCTGAAGAAGAGAAAAGAAGAGGGTTAGAGAAAAGAGAAGAGGGGCAGGAGGAAGGACAAGAGAGAGAGCTCACCGAAGGAGGTCGCTTTGAATCTTCTGCATACTTGAGTTTTGGACAATAAACGATCTTTGAGAGGATAGAAAAAGGAAGTTGGTTCAGCAATTGATAGAAGAAGAGGGAGTGAGTGTATCTTTGAACTCACTTTGTTATTGGGTCTCAGCAGATTGAAAGAGAAGAGAGTGAAGAGAGCTAAGGCTAAGAAAGCACCAGTGGAAATTCCCACTTGAGCTGGCTTGGCCGTTGAAGCGTTGTTCTAGAGAAGGATGGGGGAAGAGAGAGAGGGGGAGAGAGAGAGTGAGTGAGCAAAGGTAGATGATGGGAGAGGGGCCCATGGTTGCTGGGACATAAGAGGGTAGCAAATGAAGTGAGAACTTACCAAAGCATCCAAAACTGTTCCAGCAGCTCCTTGACCTAATACACCACCGTCACTCATGATTTACAAAACAGTAGCGTTGTTGAGATTGGAATTTGAAGTTTTTGAGATCTTTGAGACCCACCTGGGGTTGCAAATGGTTAGTGATAAGAACTTCTAAAATGAGATAAGAGTTGAAAGCTAATTTAGTTTCTTGCTATTCAGCGATGAAAAGTTGAGGTAGATTTCAAGCAGAAGAAGAAGTCCTTGTGTAAAGTTCTTGGAGGTGGAGTAGGGTCAGTGAAAGTGGGGCCCTATAAAAGAGAGAAGCACAGTTCGCTCTGAGCTCTTGCTTGTGGAAGAAAGTTGAAGTTGATGAGTTGAATTTGTTGAACAAAATTCGATTCTAGAAGTGAAAAGGAGTAGAAGAAAGCAAGAAAGTTCTTCAAGGACTTGGGTTGCGGGACAAAGACAAAGAGAGAAAGAAGAACCAAAAGATGGAATCGCGAAACTCTTTCAACCCCCCCCCCCCCCCCCGATCGCTCTTTCGCTCATCCAAATCGGGTTGGATCTTTTAATTCACCTTTGTATCCCTGGAATGGGATTACTGTCTATCATTAGGAAGAACAAGCGTAAGTGGCAGATTGATCTCGTCTCCGTCTCCTCTCTCTCTCTCGCGTTCCATTTTGATCCCTCTTCTTTCTTTCCTTCCTCCTCTCCTGACTATAGTTAAGGAACGAGAACTCAGAATCTTATTCCTAGGACTTGACAACGCAGGCAAGACTACCATCTTGAAACGAATCAACGGTGAACCGATAGACACCATCAGTCCAACTTTAGGTTTCAACATCAAGACTTTAGTTCATAATGGGTTAGTCGACAGTTCACTCTATACCTTTCATGTAGGAATTTCTTACTGGCCCCTTTAAATCTCGCGCTCTACCTCACAGGTTCACTCTAAACATCTGTAAGATCCTCTCGACACAATTTTACGACGAAGCCGAATCTTTTGGCTGACCTCTTCGCCTCTTTTTGAACCAATTAACTCCTTTATAGGGGATGTAGGAGGACAAAAAACCCTTCGACCCTATTGGAGGAACTATTTCGAAAGGACTGACGCCGTGGTTTGGGTGGTAGATAGTGGAGATAGAGAGAGAATGAAAGATTGTAGAGATGAATTGTGGTCTCTTTTAGGAGAAGAGGTTAGTATGATTCTTTTTCGCTGTTCCAAGACTTTTCTACATGAGGAGATGAACCTTGCGTTCTTGAAAGAAGAGGCAAGCTTAAAAGGAAATTTATTCACTGATTTCTCTGGCATTGCAATCATTCCCATTTTGCTTCCATTCGATTCATTCAGAGATTAGCAGGAGCTACTGTTCTAATCTTCGCAAACAAACAAGATATCAAAGGTTCGATGAAAAGTGATGAAATTCGAGAGGTGAGAAAAGTCCATTTCGCATTTCGTATCCTAAACAAAACGCTTCTCTCGATCTTTGAGATCTTCTAACCCTTTTACTTTTCTTTCTTTTGACTCTTTTATCCTTCATCCAACTCTTCAATCCGACCTCCAACCATCCCACCCACAGGTACTAGACCTCACTTCCATTCGATCTCACGCCTGGAGAATTCAGCCCTGTAGTGCCATGGATGGCTCGAATCTTTTGACAGGGATAGATTGGGCGGTTAAGGATGTTGCTGGAAGAATGTATTATGGAAATCAGGGGATTGGAAACAAGGTGGCGGGTGGAGGGAAAGTGGAACAAGGGGAGGTAGGAGTAGGGGAAAAAGGGGAGACAGAGTCGTAGAAGTCTTTCACAACCATCTTCCAACGTAATTTTATTTCCGATTCTTTCCTTCTCTTTAATACTCTTGGAGACACAATTCTCAAAGTGATACTTGCTATTTGTTTGCTTTTTTGAAGAAGTTGATGCGATCGAGATCGAGAATCTCCTCCCCTCCCAGCCACTTCTGCCTCAAAACCTCATCTTCCCAAATCCCACCTCAACCAAGAACAAGTTTTAAGTTTCTCCTTTGAAAAAAAATTACTCCCCTTCATCAACCTCTTGAGTTCAGCTTGCCCGTCATTCCAAGACAAGTTGAAGACCTACGACTAAAGGCTGCTGCAAAGATTTTCAACACAGCTGGAGCCAGGTGAGTTGAAGGCGTCTAGTATAGAGGTGTACGATGATAGTGAAGATGATAAGGTAGTAGAGAAAATAAGGAATCGAACCAGGATTCAAATTTAATCAACTAAAGATAAGAGATAAGAGGATTGGATATAGGCAGCCCATTTGACCCTCTTCCTTCTTCTCCAATCTTCCTCTCTCTCACCATGTTCAGACCACCGTAAGAAGGATTGCCTCCTCGCATCGTTGAAACCAACTTACTTAAAACACTTACTTCAAGGCCGCCTGCCTCCAACAGCTGGGCGACCCATCCAATTCAAAACTCATTGGCTTCTCAACGAAACCCTTCCTTCGATCCCCCTCCACCTTTCTTCTCAAACTCTCCAACTCACCTTCAATTAGACTCTGCAATCTTCATTTAGAATCGTTAATTTCATTCTCGTCAACTTCCATACGTGAGTAATCCTTGAATCATTGCTGGAGAAGGGTTAGAGGACGAGTCGCAGTTGGCTAGAGAGAGCTGGACCAGGTTCGGAGCTTGACTCCTGCCATCCTGTGATCAAGTCATGAATTGAGATTGAAAGGGTATGAAAGGTGTCTCTATTCACTGAGCTCGTCATAGTTGATTAACAAGTGGTGTTGGTGGTTGTCTCACCCGTCGAGATGAGAATTCTATTAAAAATATACTTTAATCATTCAACGGCTCTGCCGTCTGTCTATGATGAAAAAGTCAAAGCTCCGAAATCTGTGGATGGCAATTCAGAGATGGTTTCAGAAATTCTTCCTGCTCCGGAAATTTTTAAAGGGAAAGGAGGAGAGGGACTCCGTAGAATTGTTGATTTGTTGTTGCCGCGCACAGAAGGAGTTGGACGAGATTGAACCTTTCCCCCCCCCTCCCTTTTCTCTGTGCCCTTTGCCCACGATGACTGACCCTCAACCCATCTATTCTAACCCTCCTACTACTCCTCGCTCTTTTCAACGCAATCCGAACTTGCGTACGGCCTCAAATCTCGTCATTCGCTCACCCTCAACCCATGGGCGTACGCGTTTCATCAAAACCTTCCTGCGCCTGTGACCATCTCTCTTACTGCCGTTGCCTTCTAACTGGTTTATGAACTATGCCTCAAATCAATTGATGAACGTCACCAAATCTTCAACGGTACCTTTGCCGCTTCTTCATCCTGCACCCTCCGACACCCTCTACCCTCTGGCTCGCGCTCATGTTGATTGATTTCCTACAATAGAACATACATAGAACCCAGTAGGTGAGTCTTCTTAAAAGGAAGAGTGAAAAGACAAGTATATCGAGTCTCCCCCACTTTCTCTGACTTTCATTTCTCTTCTTTTTCGATTCTCTCCAACCTTCCGATCTCTCTCTGAACGAACGACCTCAAATCCAAATCACCACTTCAATCTTCTCCCACAATGACTTCAACCGCTACCTCATCCTTCCTATACCCGCCCATTTTCAACAACTCTTTCGACCTCACTTCACCATCCAATTCTTCCAACGATGATTCAGTAGATCCTTTCGACAACCAGATCTTTCCGAGCAAGTCGATGGCCCGCAAACCTTCTCTACCTCTAACCGCTCCAAATTCACCGGACTCTCATGCTTTCGATAAACAAGTGAAGATGGTTGAACCTCTCAAGTCGGACGGTGGAGCTTCTTCAATCGCTTCCGGCTCAATCACAAAGAACCTTCAAGACCTCCTCAAAGGGATCGACGTCGATTCTTGTGAAGTGGATGGAGAATCTGCTTTCTTCGTAGCTGATCTTTCAGAAGTTCATCGTCAGCACGTTCGATGGACCAATGCTCTTCCACGGGTCATTCCCTTCTACGGTGAGTTCCTGTTTGCATCGTTGCCGCTTCCGAAGACTTTCTGTTCTTCAAACGTCAACGGACAGCTGACCATCTTTGTTTTCTGCCAAAATTCCCTTCGTCGCCATCACAGCCGTCAAGTGCAACCCAGATCCTTACGTCCTTCGCCTTCTAGCAGCTCTCGGAACAGGTTTTGACTGTGCTTCAAACGGAGAGATCCAATCAGTCTTGGATCTAGGAGTCTCACCATCTCGCATCATCTACGCCAATCCGTGCAAAGCCTCCTCTTTCGTTCGTCAAGCAGCTTCTCAAGGAGTCGGTCTAACTACCTTCGACAACATCGATGAACTCTACAAGATGAAGAAGTTTCACCCAAACTGCAAGTTGGTAGTCAGAATTCTCACAGACGACTCCAAGTCTGCATGTCAACTAGGTTTAAAGTTTGGAGCTCCATTAACGACAGTACCAAAACTACTAGAGAAGGCAAGAGAATTGGAATTGGACGTAGTAGGAGCTTCATTCCACGTCGGATCTGGTTGTTACGACCCGGAATCTTTCAGAGATGCAGTCTCAAGAGCTAGAACTACTTTCGACATGGGCAAAGATTACGGTTATACTTTCGATTTGTTGGATGTTGGTGGAGGCTATGATCATAACAACTTTGAATTGATCGCAGACGTTCTAAGACCTGCCATCGACGAGTACTTCCCAGACAGAGATTTCGCTCCTGGTGGAAATCAAGTTCAAGGAAAAGTCAACGGTTTAAGGATTATCGCTGAACCTGGTAGATATTACGTTCAGAAGGCTTTCGTTTTAGCAGCTAACATTATCGCTAGAAGAGATGGAAGGAAAGAAGAGGTTGGAGTGCAAGAAGATCTTCAACAACAAGAATCAGAACCTTCAACTTCTTCAGAAATCAATGAGAAGCCTCAAGTTATGTACTATCAAAACGATGGAATGTATGGAGCCTTCAACTGTATCATGTTCGATCATCAAGTAGTTCATCCAAAAGTCTTAACTTTAAACCGAGAATTTTGTTATCGTTCAGATTTAGCTGCTCCTGGTGTCGGAACTCTATCTTCAATCTCAAGTTCAGCAAACTTATCAGAAAAGGATTTAAAGCTTCAACCTTGTTCTATTTGGGGACCTACTTGTGATTCTATTGATTGCGTTAGACCTTTGGCTCATTTACCTGCTGCTACTTCCGTTGGTGATTGGTTGGTTTATGAGGATATGGGCGCTTATACTATTTGTGCTGCTAGCGGTTTCAATGGTCTCAGGAAATCTGAAGTCAAGTACACTGTTGGTGAAACTTTGGAGGAAAATCTTAATGCTGATGGAACGGCGGAAAAGGTCAAAGAATTGATGGCTTGATGGGTTTAAGATCACTTTCTTCTCAAACAAAGCTTTAATTTCATGACATGCCCTTGAGATTTCAATTTGAAGACCTTCAATTTCAATTTCCCTATTACTTTGTTGAAAAAGATACCAAATCTCGTCGCAATTTCCCTCCAACTCCTGCTCTCCTCTACATTATCTTAAACGAGTCACGATTCTTAATCTCAGAACCAAACTACCCAAAAAAGAGATCCATCGATCTTCTCAATCTCAGCGTCTCGTTTCCTTATCTCCCCACTTGCCCCCTGTAATTATTTGCCCCGTCTCTCAGTTACTGTTTTTTCTTTTGCAATGAATCTACTCTTCTCAAGTCTCACAAAACCTGGTTTGCTTTCCATTCTCGCAAGTTTGTAATGCTTTCGGGAAAGATTCTTCTTTCGGTAACGACAAAGAGGTGGGTCGAATCTGTATAGCAACGAGAGTGCAATTGAACTTCATGGCAAAGAATAGTCTACAGACATGAAGAGAAAACAAGTGTGATTTGATGGAGGAGATTGAAAAGAGAAGAGAGAGAGACAAATTCAACTTGACTTGAAGACGAATTCGAGCGTCTTTCTGCTTTTTTTTTGCTTTTTCTTTTGACTACCTGGTTTCCTCCAACTTGGTCTCTTTAACTTTAGGATTATCCAATGATACCGAAGAAGCTCTTTTTCCAGAAGAAGAACAAGAAGAAGTAGCAATGCCATCGCTACCTTTCTCAACTCCATCCAACTCTTTCTTCCCATTTCCCTGATTCATAAATTCTTCCTCTTCCTCCTGCATCATCATCTCCTCATTCGATCCTCCCTGTTGTTTTCCATTCTTGCCTTTCGAATTTCCATTCGTCTGTTGACCTTTCCTAAGGAGATGTTTCTTTTCCTTCTTAGCTTTCTTCTCCTGAATCTCATCATCAGTTCCAAGGTCCGCTTCTGCCTCTTCTTCAACGGAATCCGGATTTTGAAGTTTTTTAAGATTCCTAGCTTCCTCTCTATATCTCTTGTTATATCTCTCCCACCATTCTTTAACTCTAGTTCTAGTAACTTGAGTAGTTTCTCCCATTTCTTCCCATGCCACTCTAGCTCTTGACTCTAATTCAGCGTCTCTTCTCTTGATGATCCCTTTATGTTTCTCCTTTTGTTGAGGTGTAGGTAGTGCCGGTTGGATAGTTGAGGTAGCTTCGATAGCAGAAGTCGAAGATTCACCATTCGACTGTACGTGCTTGGAGATATTGCTTGAAGAAGAATCTTGATTTTCATTTCCAGTGATTTCACTATCTTGAGCTACCATTTCAATCTCTTGATTCAAATCTTCCAACCTGAAATCAGAAGTTCCACATAATTCAATCCCACAAACTCTAGCAGCAACCAGGGCAGAATCTCCAGCGGGGCTTATAACCGTCTTCTTATAAACACATCTCTTAATCCCAGCTCCACAAATGAGTTTAAAGCAATCATGACAAGGTGGGAAAGTGACATAAATGGTAGAACCTCCTAATTTGATTCCATTCTTTGCACACAAAGAGATACAGAGAGCTTCTGCATGAATCTCTGGAACTTGCTTTGAACTTCGATGAAAGAGAACTGGAGTGTTGTTTCCGTGCATTATCACTCGAGATTTGGCTTGTTCGATTAGAGATGCCCCGGAAGTTGAGGAAGATTGGAGATTGATGGGACAAGTTGGATTTGAAGTCGAAGGAGGTTGAACTACTATTGCTCCCATGTGACCTTTCTTTGAGAAAGACATTCTGGCTAAAATTGTGGCCCAGGTTAAGAAATTTGTATCTTCTGAGAGAGTTGGATCGAATTGGAAAGGCGGAAGTGGCATACCATCTTCCATCATCTTGCTTCAAGTCTTTGGAAGGGAGAGAGATAAATGGGTCAGGATCAGCTCAGCTTCGAGTCAGCAGAGCTGATGTGATCAGCTAGTGACTTACTTTCCTGGGAATGAAGAAGAGGTAAAGTCTTAAACACGATGTGACAGTCGAAAAGAAGAGACGACTTTGAAAAATCGAATCGATTCTTCTCAACCTCTGCCACCAATTGCTGATGATGATGACATCAACCTCAAGATGTTCCTCGAGCATAATTTTGAAATCGAGTAGGAATGCTTCATTCAATTCAATCTCATCTCTAAATTCAAATTCTACCAAATCCTTCAAGCTCGCTCCCACTCTCTCACTCAGTCCAACCAATCTCAATTCCACCAATCGAACCTTCTCAACTTCCAATGCAATCTCTGCTAAGCCTCGCAGGGCAAGGAATGCCAATGATCCTTTAGCTTTAGATAAAATGCCCGCTTTCGAATACGATGATATTCCGAGTACAGGCCATTCCATTCTCAGAGATCGTGCAAATATTCTAAAATACTATAGGTTGGCAGAGTTCGAGTTGCCAAAGTTAAAAGGTGAGCGTCTGACAGATACAAGATCAGGATAAAGATAGTTAGAACTGGTGGGAAGCAGTAGCTGCTTGGTTCACGAGAGAAAATCAAAGGTTGAGATTGGAAATCTGGTCATTCTTGAGAATAAATGAAGTGCTACCAGAGATAGCATTCCTGTCTCCTTCCAGATTCAAAAGGTACTTGCAAGCATTCTGCTTGATTCTCCCATTTCCCTCTTCTGACTCTCCTCCAAATCTCCCTCCTTTGTCCTCAACCCTGCCCCAGACTTCAGCCAACCTTTCAACCCACCTCCTCCCTCTGATTTCCTACGTCTACGATCTCTCCATTACCAAGGAGAACATCATCCAGTCACCAGAAAATCAGTCTTAACCTTTTCAGTCTCAGACCTCTTCTCTTCTGGAGTTCTCAAGACTTCAATTCAGCGAAAGAGATTCCTACTTCTCTGTGGAGTCAGATGGGATCCTTTCTCAAGATTGGATTCTAAAATTCAGAACGAAAGGAAAAGAGCTGAATTAGGATGGTATAGATATGGAAGTAGAGAGGAAGCTAGAGAACTCGTGGAAGAAAAAAATGGAGATGAAGCTGGATTGGGAGAAGAATGGAATGAGAAATGGATTTTGGAAAACGGGAAAGGGTTGGTTAAGATCAGCTGTGAAAGGTTTCCAAATCAACAAATGAATTCTAAATGGTGTGGTGATAGACTGTTGGAATTGATTAAGGAGGCTGAGGTGAGTAGGTTGACAGTTTGGGAAGGAAATGGGGGTTCTTTGTTGGGTCGCAATCAGGCTGAAGTCCGATATGTCCTTCCTTTCTTTTTGATCCTCAGAACCCAACTTCAGAAATCGACTTTGCTTCTCTTCCATTGGATCCAAGAGCTCATCTTTCGAGACAAGAGAAGAGGAACACATTCGCAAGAACTTCTGGTTTGGGAAAGAAGGATTTCCCAAAGGAGTGGTTATAGAATCAGGAATATTCAAACCCATGTATCACTAGTAAAAAAAACAATCAATTTGACTTCTGAACCTGTTTACACAAGAGCTCTTGAGGCTAATTTCTCCAAACGAAAGCTCCAACAGTCGACGTGAACCCATTTCTGTTCTCTTGTTCTGGAATGACATCGTCCCCATTCAAATCCAACATGATAGTAGTTCCAATGGTGTTGATCCCTAAGATTGAAACTTGATCTTCTCCTCTCCCACTCTCCTCTCTCTCCCTACTTTCAATTCCCAAGATCCTTCTCTGACAAGTTCTAGCTTGAATGCATTCCTGAGTATAGCTGTCGAAGAAGGAATAAAGACCTGCTCCAAGAACACAGATCGAATGACTGTCTTTGATTAGCAGACCGTAACCTTTGTTGAAGTTTGGATCCTTAGAATCATTAAAAGTTGGATCTGAAGGTAAAGCAATTGGCTGTAAATCAGTTGCAGGAGGACATTTGCTTCCAGAGAAGTACGGAGTTTCAGTTTGAAGCATTCCAATCAAAACATTCTTAGCTTGATGAATGCACATTTGATAGAGAAGGAAATGTTCGGTTGATTGTCCCCATAGCCAAACCGGTGATGTCGATTCGATTAGTATGCCTCTTCCGGCTGAGATCGAGATTTGAGATCGACTCCCATAATCTAGATCGTGATCTGCAGCCCAACACCAAACATTAGACCCAACGAAAGAAGCTGTCTTTGTGATGTGGAAAGCTGTGAAACAAGCTCTGTTTTTGTCGCCAGGGATCTCATCTCTTGGTGACGTAGCAGCTTCAAGATCCGTTCCATCGAATCCACCAAGTCTTATATGACTATCCCAAATCCCAGCATTGCCTTGCTCTGACTGAGCTAGATTCCATTCGAGAACCTGAATTAGATTTTGAAAAAAAGGAGTCAGAGACTGCGTGCGAGCTCCGTCTCCCTTTCTTCGATTCAACTCACGATTGCACCAGCAGCAGGTCCTCTCGTAGAGAAAAGCATCTCTGATATCTCACAAGATCCCTTTTCTCCGGGAAGCCCTACAGAGACTACTGCTTGAGGATTGTCCATGTCTTCAAAGTAGGATCCGCAACCCATCAAGACGGGCCAAGCTTCTCCAACTAATCTTGAGCCCTTAGGTACTTGAAGCGTCTTCGAGAGCAGATAGGTTCCATGAGGCACTGTGAAAGAAGTATTAGAGAGTTTTAAATCAGCCATGGAAGGAAAAGGGAAGATGCAAGGGATGTATACTCGCCGAAGAGAATCTTTCCTTGTGAGACTGCGGCATCTAGAGCTCGCTTTAAAGCTGTTGTATCGTCAGTCTTCCCGTTCCCAGTCGCTCCATAATCTCTAGCACTGAGTAAATCCTTGACATCGGCATCTCCGTAAAGAGGTCTAGGGCGACTAAACCAGAACCCTCTTTCGCCCAACAGAGCTGACGGTCGATTGACCTCAAGATCTCTAATCCCTTCCAATCTAGGTGATTTTCCGTCATAGAAAACTCCTTGCATCCAGTGCTCTACTTTCCTCTTCCCTTCCTTGGTTCCTGGGATGAGAACCTTCTCCCCAGCGAGAACGACGTCAGAGACGCGTTCGGTTTGGATGTTTTGGCTCGAGTGAAGAAGAGAAGGCAAGTCAGACCTCCCGTCAAATCTTCGTCTTTGGCATCTTCGTCTTTGGAATCCTCGTCTTTGGAATCCATATCATGGATCTATAATCTATTTGAGCTATACACTCACAGGATTAGAGTTCCAGAAGACTCTGCTGACATCTTGACTCCTACAGTCGTGTCTTCAATAATCCAATCACACAGGATTTCAGTAGCTACAGCTTGCGCAGTTTCGGTAGTACCAGTTTTTATCTCTAAACCAATTCCACACTTTTCTATTTTGACGTCTTGATAAAGAAAGCACCAGTTCCAAGCCTGAAAGATTGCGGTCTGGACACGAAAAAAGTGAAGGCGCTGAACAGTGAACTGTTGATTCCCTAACCAGCAGCCGAAGCGCCCCCCTGTGAAAGTTAGATCGCTCATAGTTCCACCAGATCCATTCTCCATAAAGATTCCTTGTTGCATCGATTCTGGTCCCACGTGCATAATAAAGTCGACGAAGCTGAGGCCTGTCGCCTGGCTAACTTGATGGTGAATACCTGTCCCCGTTGATCTGGGCTGAAGTCTGAGGTCGATTTTGAAGGAGCGAATTTCCCTGAAGAAGTTGTTCTGAGGTGTGTAGAAGTTAGCTCCGTTACCTCCTTCGATGTAAGGATTCTCATCTATCACTGCCATGCCTTGGAAGTTAGGGGCAGCCAGGAGGGTAGGTCGGTCATTGGCGTTTCCAATCAGACTGGTGTTGTATAATGATATGATTGGAATTGACACCAAGTAAGTTCCAGCCTGAAGGGGAGATGGCAGAACGTGCGTTAGTAGTGCAAGACGAAGTTCGTTCGAGAAGCAGTCTGGCAAGGAAACTCACAGGAAAGTAAACAACAGCTGGACTTGTGGTAGAGCTATCAACCTTTGAGAGATGTTCTCTCTGATATGAGACAGCCTTATTAATGGCAGCAGCATCGTCTGCTTTTCCGCTGTGATTGAAACTCAAAAGTCAAAATTTCCGACCTTGGCGAAGGATCTCTTTGAGTGATGATCAGAACTGGAGACTCACTCTCCAATTGCTCCAAAGTCCCGAACATTCCTGAATACGGTGTACGTCAAGGGAGACTCGTTGAAGGCAGCCTGGACGGGACGATAGAAGAGAGAATGTCCTTCATTCAGTCTTGTGGCAGCAATAGCAGAACCTTAAGGCATAGCGATTACTCACTAGACCTTGATGTTTGATTTCTTCCAACCAATAAGGCTTCATTGGGCGAGTGGTTTTTTTGGTTGAGATGGAGAAGGAGAGGGAAGAGAAGAAGACAAAAGTCTAGACTCTGGCATTCATTTCTCGCTTCAGAAGAACAGAGCTGAACAACGTACGGAACGTACTGAAACAGCATTTGGCAATTCTAAGTTTTAAAGACTCTTTCATAAAAGTTTATAATAGATGTCAACATGATAAAAGATTGGGAGAGAGAGAAAGATTGTTGAGGGGTATAGAATCTTAAAATGGAGTGAGCGAATGACTTGGCTTGTGTGAAAAGGTTTGACATGCATGGGAAGTTTAGGAGGTTTGGGATACAGAGATTAAATTGATGAAAAGAGCAGGGGGTTAAGAAGTGGGAGGGAAGAACGAACGCAAAACTAGAGGACTGCTAACTGAGAAAAGAAACAAAAAGAAAACGAAGGGGAAGGACGACGACAGCAAATGCGTGCGGGGAAGAAACAAGTAGCCCACGTTGAAGAGAGTGAGAAGAGTAATAGAGGTGACTGAACGGGAGAGGCAGATCGACAACGCGACAACGAAAGAGAGTAGCATTAGAGGTAGAAGAGTTAGAGCGCTTGATGAACCTTTGACTTCGAAGACAGAGTATATGAACAGAATATAGGACAATTAAGTTAGTCTTGAAGCAAGAAAGCAGCTTGGAGCTATTTGGAGTATTGACATTTTAGTTCTGAAGGTTGATCTTGAGGAGAGGACGAGATGCAAGTGCGATTGCGAATTCCCAGAAGGAAAGAAGTTGCAAGAGTCGGATTGATTAGAAGTGGTGGAGAAAAGAAGAGAGAAATAGAGGTAGAGAAGCCTAGAGGTGAAGGTTGAATCCTTCGAATTGTGCGTGCTTGAGGCTCAATGTTGATGCCATCTTTGCTCTTCCGGCAGATTAGAAGGCTGTCCGATAGGAGAGTCTTGAGGAGAGAATGGAGCAAACTTGCTAGACTGGACCAAGGTATAAGGGGAGTTCCTTCTTGGCTGTTCGAGTTGAGGGTAACCGTTAGATTGAGATCTCCCTCTCTCTCCGAATCTGTCCTCGGAGTCGAAGCGCTCTGTCTGTGGTAGTTGAGCAGAACGAGATCCTGAGTTGAAGCCCATTCCTTCGAAAGCGGCTCTGAGGTCCATGTCTGAGTCCAGGCCCTCACGATTGACTCCACCTTGGGTTGACTGCCCGCCACCGTAGTGGCTCATGTAGTCTGAAGCTCCGTGGAAGTTTGAGTTGAGGCGAGAGGATTGATGAGCGGGACCAATTTCACCAGAGAGACTTGAAGCGGCGGCAGTGAGCTGACGAAGAAGGGTAGAGTTGAGGTCCTGGCTGGAGAAGTCGGAATCCGAGGAGCGACTAGCCTGGGTGTTGATGGCTTTGCTGAGACCAGCAAGCTGAGCGAGTTGAGATTGGCTCAAGCTGCTGAGACCAGCGAGACCAGCCAGATGACCTAGTTGGGCAGCTCGTTGAGCAGCGGTAACAGCAGCTGCTGCTGCCTTGTCGCCTTGCGATCTTCCCCAACTTAGTCGAATCCTCGATCCTCCAATCAAGAAACCTTGCATCCTATCGATGGCTCTCTCTGCGTCGGTCTTGCGAACGAATTGAACGAATCCGCAGCCTTTGCCAGGAGGGATCTTGACGTAGGTGATCTCTCCGAAGGGAACGAAGAAGGTCTTGAGAGTATCTTCAGAGATGAGAGAAGAGAGTCCACCAACGAAGACAGTCGTGTTGGAAGGGTCGAAGGAAGAGGCTGCTGGAACTAGCGATCCCATTCCTCCTGCCGAAACGGGTTCCGCCAGAGGAGATTGAGGTCCATATCCAGCTGAGGAGAACGACCCTTGCTCGTTGACAGGGGACTGAAGAGGCATGAAGTGAGGGTTGCTGTATCCTTGAGCTGGTCTCTGAAGCTGCTCCGGAGCCTGTCCCATCCTAGAACCGACGATGCTCTGAGGTTGGTAGCCACCAGTGAGAGTTGGGCTTGGCAGAGGCAGAGCTGAGCTCATCGAAGCTCCTCCAGGAGGTCCTCCGTAGAGATTGGTTCCAGAGAGAGAAAGAGACATTCCGCTGGGAGGTAGACCTTGCGTCTCGAGACCTGAACCTCCTCCTGAAGAGTGACGATTCTTGGGAGTGGCGGTGCAGACTCTCAGTGGACGTCCGTGAGAAGCTCCATTCGATGGCATCATCACCACGCCTTGCATCTCGATGAGGGCTCGGTTGCAATCGTCTTCGGTGGAGAAGCGAACAAAGCCAAATCCTCGAGAAGAACGGTTGACCGGGTCGATCATGATCTGCAGAAGAAAGAGAGGAGGCGAAAGAACAAGACGCATTCAGTCAGTACATTGTCGAATTCTAAGACGTCAGAAACTCTGCGATTCAGGTTTGAAACGAGAGAGGTGCGAGCTCGAAGACTTCTTCCAATCTCCGTCCTAACCACTCCTTGCACCAGCTGCCTTCCGACTTCATCCTTCTACCATCTGAGCTCCCACCCAAGCCTAGCTTTGAGTATGATCATGTATCTATCAAGCCTTTCTCGTCCTTTCCCACCGTTCTCGTCATTCTCACTCGTGTCAAAACTCACCTTTGAACTCTTGGTACTAGCGAAAGGCCTAGGAGCGACTCTTGGAGGTGGACCGTAATGACCTTTGGCTTGAAGTGCATGAGCGTGAGCGATTGCGAAGGGATGAGAAGGAGGCCAAGGAGGTGGGTTCAAGAATTGAGCCACCAAGTCTTCTTCTCGTAAATCTGGAGATAGGTCTCCGACGAAGATGGAGAATTCTGGCGACTCCGGTCTCGATGGAGGAAGACTTTGAGAAGGAGAGAATTGATGCTGTTGAAGGAGAGAAGGTGAAGTCTGATGAATCTGAAGTTGAGAAGAAGGTTGCATTTGAGAAGGAGGCATCGTAGAAGAATGAACTTGCTGTTGTGGGAGTTGAGTATGGATCATCTCTTGATAATTTGGTGGCATTGAATGTTGTGCTTGAGGTCGTTGAGATTGTTGTTGTTGTTGTTGTTGTTGTTGTTGTTGTTGTTGTTGTTGTTGTTGTTGTTGTTGTTGAAGGTTTTGTTGGGTATATCCTTGGACCTGGGGTTGAGGAGTCTTGAGGTACGGTGTGAAGTTGCTGCGACCAAACTCGGTAGGGAGACCAGAGTCGACAGAGTCGCGAGTAGTAGCTTGATACTGCGACCCGAACTCATCTGGACTGCGATGAGAATGAATCAGAGAATCGGTTCTGCTCTGGAGCGAGTCGTAGGAATGGTCGCTCTCACGCCAGCTGGGCGCAGCTTGACTGTCCAAAGAAGAGTAGTTACGAGTGTCGACGCTGAGGAGGGGTCCAGGAATGGGAATGAATAGCATAAGACAGTTGGTTAGAGTTTTAGAATGAAATCAGATGGAGAAGGCGGAGAGAACAAGCTCACCTGGAAAGATCTCGATCTTGTCCTTCGAGGAAACGCTGCTCTTCGAGGCCATAGGACCCGTATTCCCCTCTGAATTCATTCTCAGGACTCTGAAAGTTAGATCCGAGCTGGCGAGATTGGAGTTGGAAGCGAGCGTTGGGGTCACTTGGGGAGAGGTTGCCTCCATGAGATCCTGATCCTGATGTGACACGGGAGTCTACACTTCCAGGTCCAGCCTCCGGTCTGCCTTCCTGAGATCCTGGTCCGCTTCCGTAAGGAGATCTACGAGCGTCTTCTCTACTAAACTGGCTATTGGCTTGTTCTGAAGGAGAGCGTAGAGAAGGACTGAGGCCTGTTGATCGATCTGAAGAAGAGCGAGGGCGACTGGTGTCAGAGTTCTGTCCGAAGGCATTAGAACCTAGATGAGCCATTTGAGTGAAAGATCTATATTGACGATTCACAGAGTTTCCTTGACCAGTTGCTCTGGAGCCATGAGGGTCGGGCATGAGATGATCGCTGGTGGCAGGACTCAGTCCTCTAGCTGGAGGACTGGTCAAGCTCCTGATGGAAGCGTAGTCATTATCGCTCAAGGCCGAAAAAGACAATGAGCTAGTCATAGCTAACGAGCCACTGCTGCGATTGTCATGAGATCCAGCGTCGTACACGCCTCCAGAGCCCAAGCTGTTTCCATCAGAACCTTCGCTTCTTGAGCGAGCAGCGATGGCGTCCAGAGGAGTGAGAGCTGGAGCGAAGGTCTTTGTTGGAGCGAAGAGGTTCGATGCATCTAGAGGACCTTTTGAGATAGATTGGAGAGAGAGACCACCAGTGTGAATAGGCCAAAGTCGATCGAGGATACTAATGTCAATCTAGAGCAGTGTTGCTTCCGGCAGTCTACTTCCAATTCTTCTCTCTTTCCTTCTCCTCTCCAAGCTGCACCTCCTCCAGAAGCAAATGAAAACCTTCCATTTTGATCTATTGATCCATTGCGTACCCAAGCCTGCTTTTCCCATTGTTTCTGTTGGAACTCACCTCTATTGTTTTGACTTAGAGCACTGTCCCCTCCGTCACCGCCTAGTTGAATTGAATGATTGAAGCTGCTGGTTCCACTCGAATTGTACTCTGAAGGGCTGGCTAAAGGAGGAGTAGAATCTTTGGAATGGTCGTTGATGTTGTTGAGGTTCAGCTGTTCTTTTGAGAGAGTGAGGTCCGTCCTACGTCCTTGGTTGGAGTGACTATCAGTCTTATCTTCCGGAGTAGGTGGTGATGGCATTAGATGGAGATCGCGAATTCGTAGGTCTTGATATCAGTAGCAGCAAAGAAAAGTCGTAGAGAGTCTTCAAGTGAAGTGTAGAGGGAAAGAAAGGAAGAAGAAGGAGAAGAAAGAAAAAGAAGGAAAAGAGGGCTTGTGTACTTTCTCGCCGTGGGAGGACAGAGGGTGAACTAGAGGAAGGTCCGAGTGAGATTATGACTTGAAATAAGAGAAGATTCGAGGGTCGTCGTGGGTCATGAAAAAGAGAAGGAAGAGACGCAGACAACCTTTATTTGACAAGGAGGTATGGTGAAGGAGAGAAGGGTAAAAAGTTGGAAAAGGAAAGAAGAAGTTAGGACTTGGAATTCGCTTGATCGCTCTGGATAGAATGCATCCGTCTGGTCCAGTCTCCGCGCCTCAGGTTCTATCTTTAAGTGGGGGCCAAAGATTGTTTCTAAAATCTCGAAAATCTCACTAAAATGGAACAAGTGTTTAATCCCAGCAGGCAGGCAGATAAGGCAGAGAAAGATTGATGGATTCCTGACATTGACAGCATGCTTGATACGCATGCACTTGATTCAAAACAGAAGCGAACCAGCCCAAGCAAGCAGCCATCATAGCTTGCTTGTTGGTGGCGAGAAGTCGAGGACAAAGAGAAAGAGGGGCACAATCAAAATTTATCCTGCTGCTGGGGAGCCACGACTCGTTTGTTCGGGTTTATATTAATTTTCCCCGCAAAAAATTCATTTTTGATCAAATTGTCTGTCGATAGGACTTTCATTTAAGGGAACAGTTGCTGTCACTTCTGTCAACTTTAACGCCACCTCTCCCCGTCCTTATTTCCTTCTCTTTTTTTCCTAGGTTCCCGCAGAACAATGTGCTCTTCCTTTTGCTTCTCTTGCATCGTCGACTCAATTGTAATGAGAAACAGCCCAATCATCCTTCTTCAGAGCCTCTATAGCTTCTTCCAGCTTTTTCACGAGAATGTAATCGGTGTCCCTAGATGAGAAATCGGTGGCATCGAAGGAAACAAGGTATTCAAAGTCAGCAGGCCGGACCTGAATTGTTTGATCATGACAAATTGCCTCTTATCTACATGGATCTCAAAGTGTTTCCTGTTTACTGACCATGTTGAGGTTGCGAAGAGCGAAATTTGGGCTTTCGAAAGAGTTTTCGATACCTCTGCCATCACTCCAACCAAGTCAAATTGCATCGGGCCTCTGATTCTTAGGCACTTCCAATCTGAATCAATCTGGACGTCCTGCAGTTCCTGGAGGTGTTCCACAGTAGACGTGGACACTTCCTCCGGAAGTGTGAGGACAAGGCTCGTCTCTCTATCGGTTCGAGTTATTGAGTTGAGGTACTTGGAGGCAGTCGGCTCTATCAGAAGCTTAGTGAGGGCAGGTGGAAGATCTAGCTTTGGAGGGAGTCTCAAAAGGAGGTAGTCTCCAGGCTGCACCAAGACTGTCGGAGAATGGGTGGAGTCATGGAGAGGTGAGTGTGGGAACTGGCCCACTGGGGTAACAAACGGGCACTAAAGGTATCATCGTCTGAAATATGACTTACTCTCTAAGAAGTCAAAATCCTTTTTATGAGAAGCCCAGTCATGAGTAGATGGCTGATCCGACATGGCGAGCGAAGGGTATGACTCTGTATGAGACGAGGTGAAGGAAGTTCAATTCCTTCATTGCCACAAGCACATCAGACTCGAGAGACAACACAAAATTCAACACACAAGATGGGAAGACACTCGAAATCGAACAACGCAAGAGCTCATTTCTCCAATGCAGAACTCGAAATGGTGAAAGATCGTTGGGGAACCAAGAAAGCTAGGCTCACTGGGGACTCTATGAGAGGCTTCGATTCTTGCTCTCTTTGTCTTAGTGTAGCAAGAGATGCAGTTTCCTGTCTAGAAGGACATCTGTTTTGCAGGGTTAGTACATATCTTCCGAGGAGAGCCACAGATGCAGGGAACAAGGAAGGGTAGGAGGGGAGAGAGAGATATAAGGAATGGATCTCTGACGACTTACGCTGTCTCTTCCCTTCTCATGTCAACAGGAGTGCATTATAACGGATTTGATTTCTCAAAAAGTAGAGATCGCAAGACAAGCTTCGGAGCTCGAAAGGTTGGAGCGACAAGAGGAAGAGGAAAGGAATCAGTCGAGGCAGCAAGCAAGAGAGAGGGTAGTCAGAGACTTCGAGCGGACTTCTGGAGCAGCTCATCGGATTGGAAAGAGCGTGGATAAGGATGCTGATGGTGGAGATATGGAATCGATGTCCAAGGATGCCGCTTCTGGTGAGTGAGGACAGGAGGATGCGGGAGGAGGACAGCTGGTGTTGGACAATGTCGATTTACATCTGCTGTTGTGCAGCCAAAGGCTCTACTTCTCAGACATCTTCAAGCTTCAAGAAGCAAAGAAAGCAGAAAAGCCATGTCCCTTGACGAGCTGCAGAGCTGATCTTCTGCTGCCTCTCCCTTCCTCCTCTTCCCTAAGCCTCAACTCTCTCGACCTCAAGCTCGATCTCACTCTCAGACCTACCGGCACGGGCTCTAGAACTCACTCAGCAAGCGGAAGAAGCAGCTTTACGAACGATAGAAGCTGAGCAGAAAGCTGCAAGAAAGGCAAAATTACCTTCTTTCTGGCTTCCTTCTCTGACACCCTCTCAGAAAGAAGGGAACGTCTCAATAGCTGATCTGAAGAAAGCTTTAACCACAAGATGCAACATCAGTCAACATGGTCATCCAATGACTTCAAAGTCTCTCATCAGCGTCAAGTTCTCGTCGTCTCCCTCCGCAACCAAGGACTCAAATCAGACCCAAAGCGTGTGTCCTAGCTGCAAGAAGACGCTGTCTAATTCAATGGTTTTAAACATCTTGAGAAGGTGTGGTCACGTCATCTGTTCAACATGTACGACCACGCTGGTTAAGCCTTCAAAGAGCTGCGTAGAATGTGATGTAGCTGTCAAGAAAGTCGACAAGGACATTATTGGGTTGGTAAGGGAAGGAACAGGTTATTCTTCTGGAGGTCTAGCTGAAGCAAAAAGTAAAGGTACCGCTTTTCAGGGTTAACGTATTGAGGCCTTCATGTCAATTTATTCTTCTATTTTATTGGCTTCTTCATTCAACAAATACTGTACTGTACCTAGAATAAACGCATCTGAAACTTTGTCTTTCTCATCTACATAACAATCTTCTTTCATTCTCGCTTACTGTATGTAGTCTCTCTCATTTTTGCAAATACTTCTTAGTCTGGTGAAGAGGGGGCTCCCCGAAATCTGAACGGATGATGAGAGGCTGGAAAATAAGGGGGGTGAGACCAGAAATTGGCTTGCAGCAAAGGGATGAAAACTTGAGATTTCCCATCCTTTCTCTCTCCTTCTCATCTACCATACATACTTCTCTTTCCCTATTGCAAGATGAGCAAGAGAGTAGTGAAGAAAGCTCCAACTGGAGTTGCGAATGGAGCTGTGGCACCAGCGCCACAGACAAATCTTCCCGTCTCCTCCAAGAGCTCCAAGGTTCCTTCCCCTCCAACCAAACCCAAATCTGAACTTTGGCCTAACAAACCTACAACTTCCAAATCACAATCGTCATCTAGATCAGTCACTCCAACTCCAATTCCAATTCCAGTAGAATCAGTTAAAGCCAAGGTGGTCGATCAGAAGGTAAAGGTAAATCAAACCAACACCACCACGAGTACCATCAAATCCAAGATGAATGGAAAACCTCAAGAGGAGGTTCAGGTCTACGAATTGAATTTAGAAGAAGATGGAAGTCCAAGTCAAGAAAAGAAGGTAAATTTACAGTTCAATTCTACTTCTTCTCTTGCTTCCTCGACTGATAATCTTCCCTCCTCCACACCTTCTGTTCCCTTCAGTATATTCGTCTTCCAGCTCCAATCAAACCTTACATTCTCAGGTTCAGCATAGATGCAGGTAGTAGTGCTTCAAAAGACGGAAGTTTATGGACTAACTTTCCAGCTCAAGGTGCAAGTTACAAGAGAGAAACTTTCATTGAAAGAAAGTGAGTTTGCAGATCGAGAGCTGAAGGCAAGGGTCTGTGGGGGAAGAAACTGCTGCAGCGAGAGGGCTCCTCGGAGGGAACTGAGATGCAATAGATAGAGATTGGAAAGAAAATCATCTCCTTGGGATGGCGGTGAAATTGCAGGAGCTGTTGTTGATCCGGAGACCCTCCTTCTTGCCCTTCTTCTTCCAGACTCCCAACCTCCTTCAGCCAGTCGATCAAGGTCGATCTTCTCATTCAACAAGCAGGAGCTTTCGAATTCTATGTCGAACACTCTGCTCCAGATGAAGATATTCCTTACCCTACTATCTCTAAGCCAATTCACATCGTAGATCCTTCTTCACGCAAAAGGGTTCAATCCACTCATGGATTCTTCAACGTGGACCCAATCTTGTCTATTCCGACCAGGTCTAGAATCTTAGACTCTTCAACTTCAACTCCTCTGCCAATCGGAAAGGGAGGTTCGATCTCCAAAGAGTCTCAAACTCTTAGTCAAGATGGAATCGTTTTACAAAGTTTCATTGCTAAATGGGCTGGAAGCTTAAGTGAATGGTCTACTTATCTTGACTCTGCTTCTAACTCTGGTTACAACATGTTACATTTCCCCCCATTACAAGTCAGAGGAGATTCTAATTCTCCCTACTCTATCGCTGATCAACTCGATTTCTCTAAAGACTTGTTCGACGCCAAAGCTGGAAAGAGTAAGACTGTAGCTGATAGGAAAGAGATCATGAAGACTTGGATTGAGAACATCAAGAACAAGTGGGGAATTTTGAGTATGACTGATGTTGTTTGGAATCACACTGCCAATAACTCCGAATGGCTGAACGAGCATCCTGACGCTGGTGAGTGACTTTCTTCTTCTCTCGCTCTTCTGGCAATTGACTTTCCTCTTCTACCCCCTCTCCCATCTATCAGCCTACAATCCGGTCAACTCTCCTCATCTGACCCCAGCCGAAGAGCTCGACGGAGCTCTACTAGATCTCTCCTCTCGTCTGGAAGAGCTAGGACTTCCATCTGATCCAAAAAATTCTTCCGATATTTCTGCAATTATGGAAGGAGTCAAGACCAGCGTGTTCTCTACCTTGAAGCTATGGCAGTACTACGTGCTAGACACTGCTTCTCACAAGGAAGAGTTCGCCAAAGCGTCTTCTGTTGGATCTAGCAAGAAGCAAATCAATTCAGTCGGAGAAGACGATCTACGCAACGCCACTCTAGAACAAGCTCCAGCTTTACTTGAGAAGTATGCTCTACGTAACAGGATGACTTTGGCCGACAGATATACCACCCATCTAGATATAGCCCTTTCACTCTCTATCTGTCAAACTCTAGGAGAAGGGAAATCTAAGGAAGAGATCCAACAAGCTTTCGAGAAAGCTTTGGACGTCATCAATGCTCCTCTTTATCAACTCTACGACGAGGATTCAAAGGCTGCTCTAGAGAACCTAAGTGGAAGAATGACTTACATGCGTATCGAGGAAGGTGGTCCGAAGATGGGAAAGATCTCTAAGAGGTGAGTTTTCCATTCAGAGACGAAGAGATCGATCGAAAAAGTTTCGAAATCATCGCTGACACTCCACTTCTTCTTCCTTTCCTATCGAATCCTCTCTCAGCTCTCCTCTCTGCGAGCCTTACTTTACTCGTCTCGATCCTTCTCATCCTGCTGCTAAGAAGCAAGATCCTCGCAAGCTCGCTTTAGCCAACAACGGATGGATCTGGGCTGCCGATCCACTCTCGGACTTCGCTTCTTCCAAATCCAGAGTCTACCTTCGTCGGGAGGTCATCGCCTGGGGTGACTGTGTCAAGCTTCGCTACGGTAGCAAGCCTTCCGACAATCCTTTCCTTTGGAAGCACATGGAAGAGTACACTACCTCTCTCGCCAAGCTCGGATTCGCCGGGTTCCGTATCGACAACTGTCACTCCACTCCTATCCACGTAGGAGAGTACTTCCTGGATGCTGCTAGGAGGATCAACCCGAACCTCTACGTCTGCGCTGAGCTCTTCACTGGATCTGCCGAGATGGACGTTCACTTCGTCTCGAAGTTGGGAATCAACTCTTTGATCAGAGAGATGGAGAACGGACACGATCCAAAGGAGGAGAGTAGACTACTTTACAGGTTCGGAGTCAACAAGCCTGTCGGCTCGATGGACACAGCTTGTCTCTCGGTCCCTGGAAAGGTCACTCTACCAAACTCAAAGTCTTCAAGCCCGTGCACTGTCATTCCTCTCCAAGGATCTTCTCCTCACGCTCTCTTCATGGATGTCACTCACGACAACGAGACCCCAACTCTCAAACGTACCACCGAAGATGCTATCACCATGGGAGCTCTTGTAGCCTTCTCTTGGTCTGCGATCGGATCGACGAAAGGATTCGACGACCTCTATCCCAACCTCCTCAACGTGGTCACCGAGACTAGGAAATACGAGAAGGACACTCAAAACAAAGGAATCAATGAGGTCAAAAGAGTCTTCAATCATCTTCACCAGGAAATGGTCAGAGATGGTTACTCTGAAGGTCACGTTCACCAAGAGAACGACTACATCATGCTTCACAGAGTTCACCCTCAAACTCACAAGGGTTATCTCTGCTTAGCTCACACTGCTTTCAACGATCGTGGAAAAGCTCGTGGTCAGATCGCTCCTTTCAAGTTGAATCGTACCAAAGCCAAATTCATCCTCGGAAAGACTCTCGAAGTCACCTCTCGTTCTATTCCAAAAGACAAATCAACTCTTCTTGGACTGCCTTCCAAGCTGGTAGACGTTTCAGCTCCTCCAATGAAGGAAGGAGAAGATCACGATGGTTTCTTCACTGAGATCACTGTTCCTGAGAATTTCCCACCTGGAAGTATCATGCTCTTCTCGACCTACATGGACGGTTTGGGATCCGAGTTAGACACTCTCTGCACTTCTGGAGCTACCGAGGCCATGGCAGAGCTCAACCTAGTTGATCTCAATGTCATGCTTCACAGAGCTGACGGAGAGGAGAAGGACGTCACCGATGGAGCTGACGGAACCTACACCATTCCAGAATTCGGACAACTAGTCTATTGTGGTCTGGAAGGTTGGATGGCTCCTCTCAGAAGTGTCATGAATCACAACGATCTTGGTCACCCAGTCTGCGCTCATCTCAGAGCGGGGACTTGGGCTTTGGATTACGTCCACGACAGGTTGCAGAGGTGAGTAGAGATTGTCCCTTCTTCGTTCACAGATCCATCTTCACGAAATACTGACTTTGATTCCCATTTCCCAACTTTACAGGCAACTCAATATCTTCCCTCACCTAGACAAGCCAGCCGCTTGGCTCAAGGAACGCTTCGACGCCATCAAGTCGACCTGTCCTTCATTCATGCGTCCAAAGTACTTCGCTCTCGTCATCAACGAAGCCTACATGGCAGCTCGTCAAAGAGCCATCTCTCAGATGTCAAGCTTCGTTACTGAAGGTCACGACTTCACTCAATCTCTCGCTCTCTGTGCGATTCAGATGAATGGAATGGTCAAGTCCGCCTCTCTCTGGCCCGACAAGGATAGCGCTTCTATGGCTGCTGGTCTTCCTTTCTTCTCTGCCTCCTGGGCTAGAATGTGGGGTCGTGATGTCTTCATCTCTCTTCGTGGACTCTACCTCACCACTGGAATGCACGGAGCTGCTCGCGAGCACATCCTCTCCTTCGGATGCACCCTAAAACATGGTCTCATTCCCAACCTTCTAGACTCTACTCGAACTCCTCGTTACAACTGCAGAGATGGGCCTTGGTTCTTTGCTCAGAACGTTCAAGACTACGTCAACATGGTTCCTGGAGGAGAGTCGATTCTCGCTGAGAAAGTGCCTAGGCGTTTCCCTCCCGACGACGAATGGGTTCCTTGGGATGATCCAAAGGCTTTCAAGCACGTCAGCACTGTAGCCGAGCTCATTCAAGAAATCCTTCAACGTCACGCTGCTGGAATTCATTTCAGAGAATACAACGCTGGACCCAAGATCGACGAGCACATGAAGGACGAAGGATTCAACATCGACATCGACGTTGATTGGAAGACCGGTCTGGTCATGGGAGGAAACGCTTCCAACTGCGGAACTTGGCAAGACAAGAACGGAAGCTCAACCAAGGCTGGCAATGTTGGAGTCCCAGGTTCTCCAAGAGATGGAGCCGCTGTCGAGATCACTGGTTTGGTCAAGAGCACTCTCAGCTGGGTCGATTCTCTTTTAAAGAAAGGAAAGTGGGCCGAGAAAGGAGTCTCTGCTACCATCGACGGAAAGAAGACTCAAGTCTCTTACAAGCAATGGGCCGATCTTATCCAAGCCTCGTTCGAGAAGTGCTACTACGTTCCATTGGATCCTTCTGAAGACTCCAAGTACAATGTCGATTCCAAGTTGATCAATCGTCGTGGAATCTACAAGGATGTCTACGGTAGCGGAAAAGGAAGAGAGTGGTCAGACTACCAACTTCGTTCCAACTTCCCGATCGCCATGTGCGTCGCACCGGAGCTCTTCGATCCAAAGAGGGGTCTCTCATCTCTTCAGGTGGTCTCCAATGTTCTCCGTGGTCCTTTGGGAATGAGAACTCTAGACCCAAGTGACATGAACTACAGAGGAGATTACGACAACTCCAACGATACCACTGACTTTCATCTCGCTCAAGGCTGGAACTATCACAACGGACCAGAGTGGGTCTTCCCAACTGGGTTTTTTTTGAGAGCCTACCTCATCTTCGACACTCTATCGAACGGTGCCGGATCTGGTGCCTCAGCCACCAAAGGAGACATCAATGAAAGTTTCCATCTCCTATCTTCTATGCTCCTCGAACATCGCAGACACATCAAGAGCAGTCCTTGGGCCGGTCTACCGGAGCTCACGAACACTGATGGAAAGGATTGTCCGGATTCGTGTAAGACTCAAGCTTGGTCTGCAAGTACTTTGTTGGATCTGCTCCAGGAAATGAGGGATAGAGAAATGAAGGACAGAAAGGCTGGAAAGTAGGGAATGGTGAACTTCATCTTAGGTTTGGAAAACATTTATCATTTGAGTTTAGGAAAGGGTAATTGGATGTCTCATATCGTTGGTTATTGTTAGGTCTCGTAAATGTAAACATCATTTTTTCCAATGTAGAAAACAAGTGAAATCGGTTCACCCAACACCTTGACCTTCTTGTTTGATCCAAAATTTACCTCATTCTGAAGTTTGTCGGCGCAAATGAGGACCGTAGTTCAGGATTCTAATGCTATACGAGATGAGAGACATGAACAACGTAGCAATGGGATTTGCCCTCAATTCGAGAACTCTGATTGGAGGTCGGGTGACGACCAAAACGTTAGTGAATCTTTAGGTGATGTGGTTTGATTTGAATGTTCGATGGTAGCAGTGTTTCTAAAATACATGTATGGAGTGGAAAGGAGAAGAAAGCTTCGAGGTAGATTTGTTTGCAAGATAGAGGGTCATCTCTTGGTCTCCTCATTCTTTTGAGTCTATCTATCTTTGCGTTTCCCTTTTGGATCTTCCATTATGACATCCTCTCCGTCGTCTAATTGAGGAGGAGAGGGCATGCCATTCGAATCTTCATCTTCTTCCTCTTCGTCGTCGAGCAGCGATGGTTCTTGGACTATCGGCTTCGAGATTTCACCTAGTGAGAAAAAGAGAAGCAGGACTAGTTAAGAGGTAGAAAAGTAGAGCGCTAGTCTTTGAAAAGACGAGAGAAATGTTAGGAGGGTAGAGTACAGCGTCCTCCTCCTTTGATCAAAGCTCCCTCTAAGCGATATCTTTTCATGATCTGAACTAATTTGGTTCAAATTAGCAACAGGTCAAGTCAACCAGGTCAAGTCAACCAGCCTGTCCTTAGCAATCATAATCCATCATTCTCACGAGCTAACTCACCATCATTCCTTCCTTTGAATCCAACGTAGACGGTCTCTTCCTTTCCTTCTTTCAATCCCATCTTTGCCACTGTTATGCTATCAGTACTTGCTTTTACCTTGTCTTCGACCTTCTGAAAGACATAGTCACTCTGCTCATCTTTCCTTGAACCAAAGAAGAGTCCAACACTTTCATTCAGAAGATTCTCATCCTTCGCTAGATCTTCTAGACTGAAGTCCACCGAGTCTGGTAAGCTCTGATGAGTAGAAGATTTCAGAAGAGCTGCAATGAAGTCTTGCTTTACGGTAGCGTAAGTCGTGGTAGGAGTGACTGGAAGAAACAAGGTTGTCTTGGAATATTTCACTTTGATGCAGAAGGTGGCCAATGACTGAGATGGAGAATGGGAAACACTAGAGTTTATTCGTGATACTGGGTTGATTACTATATGGAATGGTTCTGTGACTCACCATGTTCAAATTGCGTAAAGGGTTGGGTGGCGAAGAAGATGTTGAAGTTGAGATGAACCTCATTTCGCTTTGGGGGTCGCACAAAAAACAAACAAGATCCAGAACTGCGTTTTGTCTTTCAAACTAATTTACCTGTGTTCTATGGGAGATCTCTCGACCACTCAATTCCGCTGATCAATGAAGAGAGAGGAGATAGAGAGAGAAGAGAGATCAGGGGATTCACAAATTCTCGCACCACCCAACGGTTTTGAATCAAGACGAATAAGAGGCAAGAGATGTCTTTTTCAGCGCAACGCAAGAAAACATATATCAGACGAAAGAGAATATGTATATCAGATCAGGCTTCTATGCCGAGCAGGCGATTGAAGAGGGGGAGAACGAAAAACACGATTTTACAAATCTGTGTAAACAAAAATGAGTGTCTGAAAATGAAGTACAAAACTATGAGATGTTAGCCTTGATAGTAGCTTTTAAATCATTGAAGCCTGTGCCATAATGTTTCTTTAGTAGTTCGATGCTGGCATCATTGACGATAGTGATTCCAGCTCTGGGTGGAAAAGCAGAAACGTCTTTCTCTTTGTAGTCTGGCTTAACCTCTTTGAGAATCTCTTGGATGTCTGCAGCTGAATATAGAGATGTAGCTGCCCAGATTCTTTGGTGGTCGACGGTTTCATCTAGAAGAGCGGCAACGTGAAGCTTAGCAACGTCATCGACATCGACGAAATAGGATGGATTCTGGAGGAAGAGGTCTAGGATTCCTTGCTCTCCATTGGCGAAAGCTATGAAAGCTGATGCCGTAGAGTAGAAACCGGGGGTAGGGTTATGGATCTTTCCAAAGACTGCATCTGGGAGGATGGTGTTGACTGGAGTGCGCACGAACAGAAGACGCGAGAAGAAGGGAAGACTGAATTAGATTGACTCAAAGGGGAGGGGGGTTTCAAGTCAACTCCTACTTTTACTCACCTCTGAACGCAGGCTGAGAGAGAAAGGCCGAGGGACAAACAGAGCAAGGAAGGTGCGGTCAGACTCGAACGTCAACAGATCGAAAAAGAATTTTCGGTCACTTACCTTCTCTTTCTTGGTCCATCCCCAAACAGCCTTTTCTCCAGCTACCTTCGAAGCAGCGTAAACAATTGCTCCTTTTGCTGTTGGATCTTGGACGTGTTCAGCGATAGCGGCTGCTTCGTTGAACCAATCTTGATCGGTGTAAGTCTTGGGGTTGTTGCGATCTAAGTTGAAAGCTGCGGCTCTTGAAGATGTCAAAACAAACGACTTCACTCCTCCGGTAGCTTTGACGGAAGCCAGAACATTCTCAGTCATAGAGACAACTCCGTCCACGATCTCTTTGAGGTTTGGTGAAAACGAGGTATCGGATGCCACGTTGATGAATCCAGAGATTCCTTCGAAGGGAAAAGAAGAATCGATAGAATAGAAGATAAGGATGAAGCCTGAAGTAAGGAAAAAGAAAGCGGTCCGATTCTGACTCACCATCTAAAGCACCATCCAAGGCTCCTTTGACAGAGAGGTCTTTGACCTCCACGACTTCGAGAGCCCCTGCTCCGAACTCCTTTTCGGCTTTCTCCTTGAGTTGATCGAGCTTAGAGACGGTTCTGGTAGTGGCTCTCACTTTAAAGCCCTGGATCAATAACTGGTTCACTACTGCTGAGCCGATGAAGCCTCCAGCGCCAGTGACGAGGATGGTAGAGCCTGGAGCGAATTTAGTTGAAGACATAGTAGTTGAGTTGATGAAGTCTTTGAAGGCGAGTGGAAGATGGCAAAGAGTTGAAGACTGGTGAGATGGAGTTGGGATTTGTTCCCCCCAGAAGTCTTTCAATCCTTTTATAGAGGCTGCAGGGGCTAAAGAGCGGTTGGTTAAAGTCCGGTGGTCCAGGAAGAGTTTCAAGGTATTTCTGGAAGAGCTATGTGCGCAGCTTTGCCTTCTCAGCGGAAGTCGTGATCCCAAGAGGCGACCTGGCGACGGACTGACGGAGATAAGACTTCCGAGGCTCAACTCTCCCTACAAGTCTACAACCCATCAGTTCTCGTGACTTGCGTGACTTCTGCGTAACTTTCTTGGGGGTCTTTGAATGTCAGATATCAGGCTTTAGGACTGGTGCTCTGTTCGGTGTATGGTTCGCTCGGATTTAGCCAGGCTTCCGTGAGAGCTTCGGTTCCTCTGTCGTTCATTCTGCCTTACATCACCTCAACAGACTGATCTTAATCCATCAATATCTACTGGAGACTTCAAACTTTCAGGATAAGGAAGCAGCTCTTCCGACATGAGGCAGAAGAACGTGTCGTCGAGGAAGCCGCAAAGTCGATTCTGAACTCCAGCAGCCCAGTGGACTTCAAGTTCCTCCCGGTTCTTTTCAAAGGAATGAAGACTGTTGAGGACTAGGTCTAACTTCTAATCAAAGTCCAATCTTGTATCAAAGAGAAACTGGATCAGATCGAGCACATCGATACCGACCAGCTTTTACTATCTATCAGCATTTAGATTGGACTACCGCTCTTTGCTTCTCCGTCTACGGCTGTTTCTCACTCATCAGCTACGATCTTTTAAGTGGTTTTTCTTCGAGTGAGGGTATCGAGACTGCCTAAAATTCAAGGACGAGGGAGAGAGAGACCTCGTTTGGATCGCCACCAAGACGCCGAAAGAAGCGTCACCCTGGCGTCTCTCCTTTATAAGCACCTTGGACTCCATGGGTTGTTTTTGAATCTAGGATTTGAGGGAGACTCGGTTCTTTGGCCCATCAGGTGAGGAAAGGACTCAGTTAGACTCACTCGTCCTTCGAACATCGAAAGTTCGCATCAGTTTGGCTTCTTCCACGTTTCCGCTCTCTCTGGTTCTGGTTGGCTCAAAAGAGATGCGGAAATAAAGTGCTTTCGAGTACAGAAAGTACGAGGAAGGAGAGTGGAGAGGTGAGAAGAAGCACCTGACCATCTCTTTGCACACTAGAGAGCCTGTGATATCAAGCGTGGAGACTTGTCTTTAGATATAATATCGTCATAAGATAGTGATACACATCAGAAACTCTAATCTGGTTGAGAAGTCCCTTCAATTTTAATCGCGCTCAAGCGCTCAAGTCGTTCCATCTTCGCCAGCAGCTTCCCGCTTTCATCTCCAAGTCTCCAACTTCATCTTGGCGGGTCCCCTCTCACTCATCGTTAGTAAGCATGGGATTAACAACCAGTAAGCTAAGTGGTTTCAAGACCATTCAAATCCCAAACAAAGGTGAAATCAAAGGTCTGATCTTGGAGGATTCTGAGACCAATCTCGTCAAAGCTCACAGGTACACTGGGGTCCCTTACGCTTTGCCTCCTGTAGGCGAGAACAGATGGAAGAGTGAGTTCAGATAGCCGGAAACTTTCGCTCATGCAGTGTTCATCTGAGGAAGAGAAGCCTGAACATGTCTCTTTGTTTCGTTCATCCTACAGAGCCTCAAGCCCTGCCAACCGACTTTCAGTACGACTTTGATGGGAGACAGTATACAAACTTTGGGCCGATATGCTTGCAAGTGAGTTTATAAGATGCGCCAGTCTCCCAATTCGAGTCTATAGAAAGAGAGCAACATGTACAGCAAGACGTAAGGCTGATCCTCATGCTCTTCTCTGTTGATACTTTCTACACTGATTCATCGCTTCGAATCTTCTCTTGCAGCCAACGAACTACTCTCCAGACATCTCTCCTTCTCCGCCCAAGGTCACGAGAACTCAATCCGAGGACTGCCTTCTCCTCAATATTTGGGTGCCGCCCACTCAACCTCCTCCTCAAGGCTTCCCGGTCTTTTTCTACATACACGGAGGATGGCTTCAAGTTGGACATCCCAATCAAGATGCGATGAAAGACCCATCAGATCTCATCTCTCCGATCTCTGAAGGTGGAGCAGGGCTGAACGCTATCGTGGTTGCTCCTGGCTATAGACTCAACATCTTTGGATTTCTAGCTACCAAAGAATTGAAAGAAGAGAGTCAAGATTCAACTTGTGGAAATTATGGCTTCTGGGATCAGAGGTCAGCCCTAGAATGGGTATTCGAAAACATCTCTCACTTCAAAGGGAACCCGGACAACATCTCAGTAGGCGGACTCAGTGCTGGTGCTCATTCGACTCACTCGCAATTACTTTACGAGTACATCAAGTCCAAAGAAGAGGAGACTTTCATGCCAATCATCAAACGGCTCTTCCTTCAAAGTAACGCAGTCTGTTTACCTTCTAAGACTTTGACAGAGGTGGCTTCTATCAATCAATTTGGAGAGATTTGCTCGAAGTTAGGAATTCAGGAGGACCTAAAGAATGAAGAGAAGTTGGAAGAATTGAGAAAGGTCGATGGACAGAAAATCGTGGATCTTCTACCAGCTTTGGAGCACCACACTTTCCGTGCTGTGGATGACGAGAGTGAAAAGGGGTTTGTTAGAAGTAGTTGGATTGAGCAAACGAAAAGCGGAGAATTTGGTAGATGGTGTAAAGCGAAAGGTATCAAAATGGTTATAGGGGAAACTTCAGACGAGCAAACTCTCTACCGCATCATCAATTCTCCTACTGGCCCAGATTACGAGGCTTCTCTCTTGAATCAAGTCCATAACTACTATGTGGGTCCAGAAGCCTATCAGACACAGATCGCTTCGTCGCCACTGACAGCTTTCCTTGCCCCTTTCCAACGACGCAGCCTCTAGAAGTCTCCAAGGCTCTGATGTCTTGCCACCCGCCTCCAGAAGCCGCTTCCGAACGTGAAAAAGCAGCGCTTCGCCTAGGGAAGATTGCCTCGGATTCTCAGGTTCATGCCGCGGAACGCTGCCTTGTCGACTGGTTGAAATTGGGCGGGCTCACTAATCAAGACATTCTGAGGTACCGAGTTTCTTTCAGATCTCCAATTCTAGAAACCTATACTCCGAAATGGATGGGGGTCTCTCATTCTTTCGACGACAGTCTCTGGTGGTTTGTTGTTCGTCAAAGAGGAGGCTTAGCCTCAGCGAGCAAAGAAGCGAGGGAGATCGAGAAACTATTCAAGACTTGGCTGGAGCCATTAGCGAAGTTCTTTGAAGGTGGAGATAGTGCAGAAGAGGCTGCTAAGCTCTGGTATGGTGGCAAAGATGTAAAGGAGGTCGAGGGAAATTGGATTCGATGTCTGGAGAAAGATGGGACGATCAGTGTCAGGAGTGACGAGTGGAGGGAGGAGAGAGAAATTGTCATTCGAGTCATCAAGAGCTTCAAGGGTTGAATCGTTGAAACCGATTTTGTAGTCGGGCATTTCTTTTGAAGGACAAACTGTTCGCGTTCGTTCAATAATTGGAGGTGAACATAGTCTGACTTCCAGTCTCGCCCGGTGAAGCAAGAGGTTAACAGGGATTCGTGTTTGAGCTTCTGGACGTCTCAACCTTCGCCGATCTCTCTTCTCTGGTTCGGATGAAAGAAAAAGCAAGAGCGGAAGAAAGTCGTCTCGCATGCAGCAAAAGGTCGAGATCAAACTTGGACAGAGTCATCTGGAAAAGTCTATGCGATGTATTCGTTTCAAACCCGGAGCGCAACAAGAAGAAGAGAAACATCAAAAAGGAGAAAGAGAAGACTAGAGCAAGTTTGATGCGAAGCTTTCACCGGAAAATCGTAGGCAGAGGGGGATGGACAGGGAAGGATTTTGAGGTAAGGTCCTAAAGACTTGGTTGAATAGTCATTGAGATTGATAGACCGACCTAATTTATACAATGGGAGTTGAGAAAAAGTTAATAAAATGGCTTTCTGATGGGGCGAAAGATAAGGGAGAAAGCCCTCAAGAGGTAATTTCCTGACTTTTCGATTTGCATTTGAAGTAAGTCGTTCGTACTATCCCGGTCTTCAATTCTTCTTCTTGAGAAGCTGTCTAGTCCAGATCTCAAAGTAATCACGGAAGTAGAAGAGTAAAGCTTGAGAAAGAACGGCCTTTGTGATTTGAGCTTGCATACCCTGGTTGATATGAGAAAGAAGGGTTGGCGAAAGAGGAGATAGGTGAGAAACGAAAATAAGAGGCGAATTTGGTGAACTTCATCTCTACACAGAGCCAAGGGAGGTCGATTTTCTTCTCCTTTTTCGACATTCAAATCACTCACCTGATACCATCCAGAGATTCCCTTCTCAGCAGCGATCTTTCCCAAAACATCAAAAGCACCGGTATACTGAGAATTTTTAGCCTGTAACCTAATCTTAGAAAGAATATAAGGGAAAGTAACAATAGTAGCCAAAGTTTTAGAAACAGCACCAACCATGAAAGATTTCCAAGGAGTCATTTTCCCATCTTTTGAAGCAGCTAGTATAATACCCTTGACTCTTTCAAATACACCATAAGTGATAGCAGGATTGACAGTCAAGACCAAACTTGGTTTCAAACCTCTCCATAAACCAGTTACACCATCTTCTCTCAAAATGTCTTTAGCAACTCCAAGGAAAGAATCATCCTCCATTGCTTTTTCTGCTACTTTCTTTAAGGGTTCTGAAGCTTTTGAAGTGATTGAAGTGGAAGGATTGGTAGAATTTGAAGCTGGTGTTCCTGAAGTTGTGACTTTTCCTCTTGGTGGTCCATCCGATCCTAAATTAGATGGAGAAGCTAATTGTTGACGAGTTGCAATTACTGAAACTGGAATTGTGAAGATTTGAGCTAATCCTCCAGCTAAAGCTCCCAGTAATAATTCAACTGCTGTTGCGATTTGAGTGGGAGCTTTTCCTCCTGGTGGAGTAACTCTACGAAGATAAAGAGTTCGAACCACCGTGTACCAGTAGAAGTATGCGAATTCTGAAAATAATGGAAAGGAAATGGAAAACGATGAAGTGCATGAGAAATGGCGAAAAGAGACTTTTGTAAATTGTGAAAGGATTTGATAGAGGAAGAGATTGGGAGGGGGACTCGCAAAAGACCCTTCCCGACCTCCGACTCCATGAATTCCATTTCCGCTCAAGTCAAGAAGATTGTTTATTCCTGAAGATGTAAATTGAACCTTTTGGGATGCCAGCATCTCCTTTGTATCCACCCTCGTCCTTCTTCTTAACCCGGTTCTCTCCTTTTGAGAGGGCCACTGCTGCCTTTGCCTCCTCTCCTCTCCAGATATCTCGGGTTTGACTAATGGAGAGACTCACGAGTGCTGAAAGTGTTAACCATACTAGCTCCAAAACCCCTATAAAGACCCATGATACCCTCTTTACTCCTTGCCATCGTTATAACACCCTTGAATAGACCATCATTCTTCGAGATAGCGACCTGACCTGGGGCTAGCTTCTTCTGACCTGGCTTGTCTGATGGTTGACCAGCTTGAATACGTGTCTTGACTCTGTGAAAGTGAAGAGAAGAGAGGAGAGGAGGGGGAAGTGAGTTGAAAGATCAGTAGAAGCGGGTATCTCTTCTCTTCTGAAGTAGATACAAGATAGATACTAACGTATCAAGCGGATAGATGACGGCATTGGAGAACATTCCTGTTGAAAGTTTGAGGTCATGGGTTAGCCTTTTTGTTAGATTTCTTCTCAATTCCATCCATCTGTCAATTCAAATCCTCATCTCGAGATCGGATGCGGGGTGACCCGAGTGGAGAGTCGTCGAGTCGAGAGGAAGATAAGATGACTCACCTCCTAAAGCACCAGCCAAAGCGTTTCCGAAAGGTGTTAAAGGTTCAGCCATCTTGAATGTGTTGGATTTTAGAGGATGTGTTGGAAGAGAATGTTGGGATGGACTGACAGAAGTTTAAGAAGATCAACTTCATTTCCATTTCAATAACCGGAAACACCGAAGCAACGTGAATCGACTCGCACAAAACTTCCAACGAACAAGGCAAGGACAGATTCAAATGAAAACACTTAATATATCAATTCTAAATTCAAGAGAAACAAAAGAAAGAAAAGGGGGGGGTGGAAGAGTCGAGCAAAGAAACGGGACGAAAATCTAGAAAGGAGAGAGAAGAAAAACAGAAAAACGAGGTAGGTACTACTATAGAAATAAGAAAGAGAGAGTATCAACTGATGAAGAAGAGAAGTTGATTGTCTGAATAATTTTGGGGATTTGGTTGGGGGTTCATGAGAATGAAATTTGAAGTTACGGGTAGATTTTGGAATCAATCGTTACACGGGTTTGAAGAGAGAGAAAGAGAGCTGCATGAACGGAAGGGACGAATGAGATTTGGATTTGAATTTGGATTATAGGTTGAAGTTGATTGCATTTGTTGGAAGACTTGAAGAACGAAGTTTTGAAGGGTCTGATTTACTTAGCTCCCTTGCCCGTCAACTTGGCTTTTTCGATGGCTTCCTGTGAATTCTTCATTAGGAGCTTCTTGTAGTCGGCGATACCGATCTGTCGCGGAAAGAAGAGAGGAGAAAAGAAGAGGGAGAAGGGAGTTAGTAATAGCTCAGAGAGAGAGAGACAAAATGCAGCTCGAGGAGAGGAGAAGGAGGATGGATCAAAAACTCACGTCTTGCTTGGTCAAGTTGACAATCTTCTTGTCCTTAACTTCCCAAAGATCTTGAGCTACTTGAGAGATCAAACGGAAATCGTGCGCTGTACGTTGGAAGATTGGGGGGGAGGGAGGGAGGGGATTGAAAGAAAGAATCAGCATACATGCGAGCTCAAGACGATCAAGTGCAAGAAGATCAACTTAGATTCTCAATACTCACAAACAATGACCACTCCACCCTCAAACTCCTTGATGGCAATAGCCAGAGCGTCAATAGATTCCATATCCAAATGATTAGTAGGTTCATCAAGTAAAAGAATATGAGGATTCTCCATAGCCAATTGAGAGAAAACGACTCTATTTCTCAAACCATCAGACAAAGTTCTAATAGCACTAGTTTGATGAGCACCAGTTAAACCAAATCTACCTAATTGTTGTCTCCAATATTGAGTTTCCTTATCAGGGAATTTAGCCTTATATAAACTTTCCATATATTCCAAAGGAGATTTATCATAAGGTAATTGATCTGCAGAATGTTGAGAATATTTTCCCAATTTCAATCCAGCATGTTTTTGAACTGATCCTTCAACAGGTTGTAAAGCACCAGTGATTAAGTTTAAAAGTGTAGATTTTCCAGTACCATTTTGACCAACGATAGCAATTCTAGAATCCATATCAATACCGAAACTTAGATCTTTATAAAGGAAATCTCTTTTTTCACCAGAGTAAGAGAAAGCGACATCATTGAAAGCGATGATAGGAGGAGGTAATTTTCTAGTATCTTCAAAGTTAAATCTTAAAGGTCTTGAAACATGAACAGGTTCAATTAAACCAGCAGCTTCCATTTTATCAATAATCTTTTGTTTAGATTTTGCTTGTTTAACTAAATTAGCATAAGTACCAGCAGAAGAAATGAATTTCTTAATATGAGCGATTTCTTCCTGTTGTTTTGCGTAAGCTTTCATTTGATTCACTTCATTTTCTTGTTTGGTTCTAACATAAGTTGAGTAATTTCCACCATAATAAATCATTTTCTTTTGAGTTGTTAAATCCATAATGTTGGTACAAACTGAATCCATGAAATCAGCTGAATGAGAAGTGATGATCAAAATATGATTGTAAGTTGAAAGGTAGGCTTCTAACCAAACCACAGCTTCTAAATCTAAATGATTCGTTGGTTCATCCAAAAGTAATAAATGAGGTTTGATGAATAACGCTCTGGCAAGAGAGACACGCATTCTCCATCCTCCAGATAAATCTTTGGTTGGTTTTTTCATCATGGTGGTTGAGAATCCTAAACCGTGAAGAATTGATCCTGCTTTGGCTTCAAAAGTTGATGGATCTAGATCTTCTAATTCTTCGTATTTGAGTTCAAGTCCTACTTCATCTACTACGTCTGCGACAGACATCTCTTCAATTTCTTTTTCTAGACGAGCTACTTTTTCCTTGGCAGAGTTGATAATGTAGTCTAAAGCATTGATTTGAGATGGCTCAGCTTCTCCAGTAACAATGTAGATCTGTGTAAAGTGGAAGGGAGCGCAGCAAGATTAGAGGTCAGAAGACTCAAGGTTTCAAGGTTGCTGTCTCTCTCTCTGATAGGCAACTCACATCGATGTGCTCTGGAATCTCGACATCACGAGCGGCTAGAGCTTCTAGGAAAGTAGTCTTTCCGGATCCGTTTTCTCCCAGGAGACCGTATCTGAGAGAAGGTAAAGGGAAGCGTAGAGGGTGGGAAGAGAAGTCGGGTTGAGTCTCTCTCTCGCCAAATCGAGCTCGGAAACTACAACCTTCATTTGATTCCAGGTTTCCTAACTTTCCATCATCAAACTCAGGAAGGATCATGTAGAGGTCGGAAGTCTTTCAACTCCAAATCCCACGTTGGGGAGAGAAATTTTCTTTTTCTGCCTGCCAAAAGCTCCACTAATTCTCTCTCCCAGTAAGGTTCTCCTGTTGCCCCCAATTCCCGTCTCTTGGAATGCCAAATCTTGAATAATCCCAAAAGATCATTGGCTGCATCAGGTAAGTGCTCACCTTTGACCGTAATTGAGTTGAATGGTAGCTCCATCAATGAGAAGTCTTCCATGGAAAGACATGGTGAATTGATCGATATGAATATCTCTTGATTTATCATCTGAAGTCATTGCACCTGAAGCATTTCTTTCAGTTGCCATTGCTAACTTTTTCATGTCCAAATCTTCAACCGAGGTGGCTGCAGAAGTGTTTGTTAATGGAGTTCCAGTTGAAGATGGAGCTGTACCAGAAGTCGCTGAAGATTCTCCTTTCGCAGCTTGCTTGGCCGCCTTTTCGCTGAGGAAGAGTGAGCATAGGAATAAGCAAGAAAGGGGAGATTAAGGAATGGAGAGAGTGAGTAGGGATGATTGATTAGAGTGAGGGACTCAAAACTTGTACTTACGCTTGACGCTTTGCTTTTGAAGCAGAGACTGGTGCCATGATTGAGTGAAGGTTAAAAGGCTGTTTAAAGGAATAGAATTAAGTGATAGATTCTGATTGGAATTCCCTTTTGAAATGAATCGAAATTGGGCTCCGAAGTTGGGTAAGGGAAAGGAAGGAAGAAGAGAAGTTTCCAAAACGCACTCCACCAGCACAACCAGTGAAAAATCATACATCATAGGCCCCCTTGAGAGCTATCCAATCGCAGCCTGACTAGTCAATAGTGACTCCTCACAACAATGAGACCAACTTTAAATTTATTCGGTGCTTCAAGATTACCACTCACAAGTAAAAGGGCAAACAAGGATTTCTATAAAGGTACGTTCTACCACCACCTCTCTCTTCTCACTACCCTAACCTCTAACCTCCCCTCCCCTCCCCTCCCGATCTCTCCTCTTTCAGGTACGAGGACGGGGAATGTGATGCAAAGGAAACGCATAGCTTTGGCTGATAGGAAGGGAAGAGTTATCTATGATGAACACGGTAGACCAAAGACTTGGAATCTAAAACTTCATTCAATCGATGATTCAAGGTTACCTTGCTATGTCGTCCCTCCTGGCTTGGCTACTACGGAGGTGAGCTTCTTGACAGAATTAGACTTTTGAATCAGCTGGGAAGGGCTTGATGCAGAAGAGGAGAGAGAGAGAGAGAGAAGGTAGAAGCATTGGAGCTGCAGGACTTTCCAAGGTAATGAGGTCGCTGTGTTCAACAGCAGCTTCAAGCTCTCTCTCGACTTGCTATCTCTCAATATCTACTCTTCAAGCCAATCCGAATTCTATCTCAAAAGAGTCATACACTTCCAGCCAGTCTTCCATCTTCCAACCTCAACCATGACCCTAACGCCTATCTCTCTCTCTCCTCTCCCACCCATCCTTACCTTTACCTACTCCTCCTCCCCTTCTCCTTTCTTCCCCTTCTCAGCTACGACCCTACGTCTTCACAGGAAAATCAGGAGGTTCAGCGATCCCGCTTCCAGGTTTCCCAGGTGGACCAAAGATGACTTCTCATAGAGGTTTCGATTCAACTTACTATCAACTCATCAGAGATGAAAGTATGGAAAATAGGAAAAGGAATGAAATCATCGATAGAGATTTGAAAGAGGTTAGGAAGTTGAAGGTAGAGAGGAAAGAATGATATGGGAGTGAGAGTCAAGACCAATGTACTTTTATTAAATCGCAAAATTCAAATTCTTTGTTGGGATGTTTTCCTTTTGGCTTTCGAAGAAGGATTTTGGGTGGTTTGAAAAGGAAAATGGGATTAGAAATGAAACAACAAGGAAAAACTACAAATTGGGATGAATTGAGCTTCCACTTTTTGTTTTCGATTTACAAAAGAGGGGATTCTTCTTTATTCAGAAGGAGCAACTCCAGCACTTCTATACCATCTCAATTTCCCATCTTGACCACCACTAACAAAAGCTCTTGGAACTGAATTGGTTTGTTTTGGCATTCTCAAAGCTTTCTTTTCCTTTTCCGATTCTTCTTGGTTGGAATTGGTCGTCATTGAAGGACACCAGGAAATCGACCAAATCGAATGACTTTCAGTTTGAGTAGAAACACATAATTTAGGTGTTGATTCTAAGTCCCAAAGTTTGATTGTGTTGTCCGAAGAACTGGATTTAAGGAATTCAAAGAAGGAAAAGAAAAGAAAGGTGTTTTGAGATCTGGTTGACAAGTAGAGGGAGTAGGAGAATTAGAACTTACCTTGTAGCAACGATTCTTTCATTCAAATCAGAACTTTGAACATCTAAAATCCAACCATGATGTCCTTGTAAAGCAGCAACTTGTCCATCATCTTCATCCAATTCCATTTGTTCAATCCCCTCGTTAGTTTTTGAACTGTTGGAAATTTGTTTGACGTCGTGGATTGTTAGAAGCCTATTGTCTGACCCTATCAGAAGGTGGGAAGCAAGACCGTTGGATGAAGAGGTGAAGGAGAGAGCTCGGACTGGCAGGGAATGACCTGGTTGGAGAAGGGGAAGCAACAAGTGAACATTTGCTGCAAGTCTCTTAAAGAATTTGAACAGGTTGAAAGTCTCAATCGCTACTAACTTGAGATTGTTCGTAAGACTTGGCCTGAAGAGACGCCGAATAATGAAACCTTGGTAGATGAGAGAAAGAGAAGAGATCAGATTTATCAGCAAGCTTTACCACTGTTCTCAACTCACCTGGCCTGTATTAGTTCCAGAAGCAACTAAATTCCCATCTGGACTCTGTTTTGTGTGAGCAGAAGGTGATAGAAGGTAAGAGCAGGGAGAAAGAGACGTATACATTCAGCATTCTTCAGAGGTTCAACAGGCTTCTGGGGACGGTCTTCCCACTCACGAACACAACCTTCATACCAAAAGGAGCTTCTTTAGAACCCTTTGAAGCAGGAGAAAGATATTTGATTGGCTCTCCAAATGGCGTCGTTGAGTAGAGTGAGATTCCGCCTCCAACTCCTGTCGTCGCAAAGCATACTCCGGAAGGGTGAATAGCGGAGCAATAAACCTCTGAAAGGTAGTCACAGCACAGAACGTATGAGTTTCAGTGAGTGAATCAGTGGCAAGAGAGACTCAAAGTCTCGAGGAAATGACTCACCTTTACCTTTTCCACTCAATCCAGGAATTTTGACGTCAGACAAGGTTTTCTTACTCTCCTCCAAAATCAACTCTGCTTTCAAAGTCGGTTTCTCTGGAGGAAGCGGCTCATCATTTGAAACTTTCTGCTCATTGCCATTTACTTCTTCTGTAGGAAGTAGATCTGATTTTTCGACTCGAAAGATCGCAATACTTCCATCGAGACTGTTTGTCAGAACCTTCTGTCCATCTTTCGTCACTGATAAAGAAGTGATTCCTAAGGAGTGAGTTTGAGGTGCTATAGAGAGAAGTAGTCCATTCGAAGAATCCCTGGAAAGAAAAATGAGACTTCGTTCAGTTTGGAATTGTAGAACTTGGCTTCGCTCTTTGGAGAGACGGCTCACCACAACCTAATCTGACCGTCTAAGGAAGCGGAAAGAACTACTCGATCTATCCAAGCTGTTGCCCAGATTTCATCTTTGTGAGCTGTCAAAAGAGAAGAGATGGCCAGTCAGCGGATGAAAGAAAAGAGCTTCTCCCAAAAGACTCACAATCTGCCGATTCGAAGTCTGCTAGGTATTGAAGAGACTTTAGGAGAAAAGAATTGAAGTTTCAATTTGTAGATTAAGAGGAAAAAAGAAACTTCTGAGGAGAACTTACCATCTTCAAGAAAAGCTGCGTCTGTGGAGGAGAAGTCTGCGACTTGTTGCTGGAAAAGAAATTTGAGAGCTTCCTTCTGAACATCACAAGCCTCTCTCACCTTTTAGCAACCCCCAAAATAAGTAACAGTCATGGTAAGTTCAAACCGTTTATCGCAACTCAAGTTCTCCAGAAGTCTCAAGTAAACGCTGCCAGCTTCTGGGTCAACTGCCCTGCAATCTTCTTCAACTCCAACTTTGAATGAGCACTCAATCCTTCATCTTCTTTCTTCTCTTCTCTTCTCGCCTTCCATCCAACTCTCAGACGACAGTTTCAAAGATCAAAGAAATCGAAGATGAGATGGCTAAGACCCAAAAGAACAAGGTACGTTCATCTTCAAGTCCCTATTCACTTTTGTTTACCCTTCAAGAGCTTAACCTCTTCTTTATGATACCCTCTTCTCATCCGATCTTTTCTTCTGGAATAACAGGCCACATCATATCATTTGGGTCAACTCAGAGCTAAGCTTGCGAAGCTGAAGAGAGAGCTTATCTCTCCATCTGGTGGTGGAGGAGGAGGTCCTGGAATGGGTTTCGATGTTGCTAGAACTGGTATTGCCAGTGTTGGGTGAGTTATTCTGACGAGTTCGAAAGATAGGGATGATTCTTCTTTGACTAAATTAAATGGAGATGCAGAGGATAAGAACTGGAGATTGTGGGCAGCCTTGCGAGAGGACGGAAGGCCATCAAGGAAAATCTTCACTGCTTACACCTCTTCATCACTCTAATCTGCTCCACATCTGATAGGTTTGTGGGATTTCCTTCTGTAGGAAAATCTACGTTGTGAGTAGGCAGCGGATAGATAGTCTTGACCCAGCTCAAGGAATCTCATTTTGACTTCATTCCCCCTCCCTCGTATGCTTCTTCCAATCCTCTTCTAGAATGTCTGGACTCACTGGAACAACTTCAGAAGCTGCTGCATATGAATTCACAACCTGTGAGTTCTCTTCAACTCAATTTCGATCCGGAGTTGTCTCTGAGCCTGAACTTCTCTCTCTCAAATCCTTCTCTCAGTAACGACCGTACCTGGAACCCTCAATGTGCATGGAGCCAAAGTTCAAATCTTGGATCTTCCTGGAATTATTGAGGGAGCTAAGGATGGTAAGGGTAGGGGTAAACAAGTCATTGCAGTCGCTAGAACTTGTAATTTGATTTTCATTGTTTTGGACGTTGGAAAGCCGTTGGTGAGTAGATCAATTCACTCCTTTTCTTTTTCGGAAACCTGATCTGATGACCAGCTCTTGCATCTCCGCCACCTAGGTCGACAAAGCGATTCTCGAGAATGAATTGGAAGGTTTCGGAATTCGATTAAACAAGACCCCACCAAACATCGTTGTCAAGAGGAAGGATCGTGGAGGAATCAATGTCACCAATACTGTTCCTTTAACCAAGCTTGATCCGGATGAGATCAGAGCTGTGCTTTCGGAGTACAGGATTAATTCGGCTGACGTCTCTTTCAGACAAGACGCTACTATCGAAGAACTCATCGAGTGAGTCCATCGAGTTCCCTTCTGAAAAGACAGTCGATTGTAGCCGCTCAAAATCTGTTTTTCTTATCACCTCTCACTCTTGCTCCAGCGTCATCGAAGGAAACAGAGTCTACGTCGTGAGTGTCAGCTCCCCTTGAGACTTTCAAAGCGCTCTCTGACGTTTCTCTCGCCTTTTCCTCTCTGAATACAGCCTTGTATCTACGTACTAAATAAGATCGATTGCAGTGAGTATCCATCTTCTCCTTTACTCATAGAATTCGGCTGCTGAGAAGATCGTTCAGCTTCCCAAGTTTGCGAAAGTTCTTCTGGGTCTGTGCGTCAAACAACTTGTAGTGTAACAAAGCGCTTCTTACTAATCTCCTATTTCCTTCTCGTTTTTCAGTCTCCATCGAAGAGCTAGATCTTCTCTACAAGATTCCAATGTCAGTTCCGATCAGTTCGAGAATGTGGCTGAACGTTGACGAGCTTGTCGAAACGATGTGGAAGGAACTTCGATTGGTAAGGGTTTACACAAGACCAAGAGGTCAAACTCCTGACTATGCAAATCCGTAAGTGCATGTAAAGATGCGACGTGATCTTTCAGTCATGAGCCATTCCTTACCTCGACTTTTCATCTCTCTGGCCTACAGAGTCGTTCTCAGACAAGGAAAGTGTTCCATCGAGCATTTTGCGAACGCTATTCATAAAGACATTATGAGACAATTCAAATGCGCTGTGGTCTGGGGAACTAGCGCTAAACATGCTCGAGGACAGAGGGTTGGATCAGAGTGAGTGCCATTTTTGAAGGAAGGGAGACGCTCCCAGATCGCTCTTCTTTCAATCGTTACTCAGGCTTTCATTCTTGCTGAATCTTTCCTTCCTTTTCCATCAAATTCAGACACATCCTTCAAGATGAGGACTGTGTGACTTTGTTCAAAAAGTAGAGTTTTGTGTCCGGTCCCGTTTTCTATCTTCTAAGCTGTTCTTACCCATACGTTTTATCGAATATATATTCTTTTGTACCATACCTTGGACGCTTGATTGCATGACTAGATCAAAAGAAACTGAATAGAAGAAATTCACAGGTACCCACAGACCCAAGGGGGAAGATTTCCCATAGAGGGAGGGGCGGGGAACGGGGATTATTAGAAATGCCTTTAGCGTGTTAGGTTTCTCTCCCTTCTTTCTGTCTTTCCCTCTCTCTCTTTCCCTCTTTTATCTCATATCCTTTCCCTTCCCTTTTCTCTTCTTTGGTTCTCCTCTCATCTGCCTCTTTCCTTCGCCCTCAAGGGTCCCACGTTCTTTAAGACTTTCCAAGATCTCCACCACAGATGCGAGTCAAACTCTCTCTTCTTTCGACCCTGCCCCTATTGGCATTTGCTTCTTCTAATTCTCAACTCAAGTTCGAAATCCGCTCTGCCAACTCCTCTAATTCAGCGTCCCCTAATACCTCAACAGCCTCCAGTTCCAGCAACTCCAACAATCGAACTCCAAATGGGTTACCGTATGAGACTCCAGACATCTCCCACTTCAAACCATCAAAAGGAGCCAAAAAGGCTTCGTTGTACTCTTCCAAATTATGTACCTGGATAGGTCAACATTTTTCTGAACTTTCCTCTCAAGAGATCACTGAAGTTTTCGGGCAGGTGAGAATTGAGATCTCACTCTAGCGTGGAACGAGTAAGCAACAAACAAACATTGACCCTGACCCTTCTCTCACCTCCCTTTCCTCTTTCAGTACTACCCTGAAGGTAGTAACCCGTCCCTTGAGCTCCTGTCATCCACCTACCCGCCTGGGGTCATTCCGAATGGGACTGATGTTGCTGTGGGTATAAGGAATCTTCAAGCGGTAGCCAGCAGCAGCCGAAAGATTGGCAGGGAGACTGATCTTCCATCTTCCCCTTTTCTTCTCCAATCAGGCCATCCTGGAATCAGTTGGTCCGGATATCGACATCACCCAGGACTCTTCTTATGGTTTACAGGTGAGCAGAGAGGAGAGGAGAGAGTATAGCTTTTGCTTTGGCCCGTTTACTCACTCCCTCTCCCTTTCCCATTTTACTCCGAATTTAATTCAATCCACTTCCAGGGAAGAGAAGCTCAACATGGTCCTCTCGGAGGTCTGCCAGCCTTCTGTCGAGTTGGAGGAAACATCGCCACATCTTCTCTCACGAAGGTACTCTTTGAAGTCTGGCTACCACTCGCTTCAAACCCTTCGATAGACCTGGCTCCCATAAATGCTACCGACTATCCAACCGCCTCAACTCCTGTTGAACTGGCTGCAGATGGATCTTACATCAAGGGGCCTCCCGAGCTTACGAATCCAGATGCCTCATCTTCGGATGCTGATGCCTCTTCTGCTTCTGCTTCTTCGGATGACACTTCTAGTCATGTAGAAGAACGCTCTCGTCACGGCTCTTTCTCTGGCGAAGAGCTCCTCGGATCTTCTTCATCGTGGAATGGAAGACTTCTCTGGATCAACAACGGAGGTCAAAGGTGAGTTCTTGAAGTTGGTAGCGCAGACCCTGAACTCTTGCGAATCGCTGACGAAAACTTCCCTGCTTTTCCTTCTCAGAGGATTCGTACCCTTGACCGACCTCAAGCAGCAGATGAGTCGTCACAGATTCGCTGTTGCAGGATCAAATGCCGGGCATTTCTCGACCGCTGGAAGTGGCGCTTGGATACCTGGACCTCAGTACTACGATACTCTTTTGGATTGGAGTAGTAGGGCTAGTCACGTCGGCAAGATCGCGAGCGAGGAGGTCATCAATCTTTTCTACGGAAACAACGCTGGAACTCGAGTCTCGAAGAAAGGTCGCCATCACGAATCTCGAAAGACTGGCAGCGGAGGAGTCAATTCTCCCAAGTCTAAGAGTCGTATCAGAGCCTACGCGGCAGGGTGCTCGGTGGGTGGGAAGCAGTCTTTCGGAAGTGTTACAGAGCACTTCGACGACTTCGATGGAGTCATCAGTGGAGCTCCAGCTTTCTTCTTCAATCGTCTTAACCGAGGCCAGGTCCATACCCAAGTGGTCCATCGAAAGTCGGCCGCTGGTCTAGGTGAGTGAAGAAGGTGGAGAAGATTTTGGTCTGGTCGCAAATTGACTTCCTTTTTGTACATATCCAGGATATTTCAACATCACCTTGATGCCAGGGGCTATCCATCAAACTATTCTCAAGCAGTGCGATGAGTTGGACGGAGTCAAAGATGGAGTTATAGTTGATGTGAGTTACTGAAGAGAGAGGACAGAGAGAGAGAGAGTGTGTGTGTGTGGGAAGGGGGAAAGAGCTGGACCTTCCCAGTTTGTAGTTTCTGACGCTTTAACCTCTGTTTCTTTCACTTTTTAGCCTACCAAATGCAAGCCCAACTTCGAACAAGAGCTGCTCTGTGGAGCTCCCAATTCGATGTTCGGCGGATCGTTGGACACTTGCATGACTCAAGCGCAAATCGACAACCTCAAAACCATCTACGAACCCACTATCATCAATGGAACCTTCGTCTACGACCCCTACTACTACGGATTGGAATCTCGTGTCAGTTCTTTGACTGGAACTGCTAGCAAAGCATCTCAATACACTCAAACGGCAGTGCTTCAATACTCAGAGATCGATCCCAAGTTCGACGTCTACAACAACTTCACTCTTGAGACTGTATTGAGAGGAGAACGTCAGAACCCGAGTGGCAGCAACCAAGACGTCACTGATCTCAGTCCTTTCCTCAACGCTGGAAAGAAGCTCGTGAGTATCTTCTCCGGCCTTCCGAAACGACTCGCTCCCGCCTAGAGTCTTCTCACGCATCCCTTCTTCATTCGTTTCCCTCTCATAGATTCACTACCATGGTCTGATAGATATGACAGTGAGCCCAGCTGCCTCTGCTAGATTCCACGATCTCGTAGTCAAAGACAGTACACCAAATCTCAAGCACGGAAAGGTCTCAGATGGTTACAGGTACTTTCCTATTCCTGGGATGAGTCATTGTCGTGATGGAGATGGACCTTGGCATTTTGGTTCAATCACTCAGAATGTGAGTACTTTGAGAACAAGTCCAACGATCTTTGAGCTTCGGGAGACTCTGAACTCGAACTAGAGGTGCTCGACCTCTCGCAGTTGGCTCTCGAGGTTGCCTTCTTCTTTCACTGACACTTCTCGACCCTGTTCCCTCTCACAGGATGCTGGAAATCGTCCGCTCAAGTGGGACTCCAAACATGATTTGATCCTTTCACTGGTCGCCTGGGCTGAGAAGGACGAAGCCCCCGAATTCCAGATTGGTGCCAATTACCACTCAAGACAGAAGGTTTTACCGATCGATCCATCGTCTAATGGTGCATCCGATTTAAAGTATTTACCTACGATCTACCAGTCAAACAAATACGGAGTCGTCAACACTCGCAAGCTTTGTCCGTATCCAAAGCAGCCGGTCTACAAGGGCGGCAACATCAACGGTACTAAGGCTTGGAAGGATTTCGATTGTCAATAGTTTTGTTTCCTCTTCTGTCTCCTGTTCCCGCTTCTCCAATCTCGATGCTACTTTCTTATACTATTAGACGATGCTCTGTATTCATCTTTTCTGCCCTTCATTCTCGCTCCCTGCTTTCTCTTCCTCTTTGTGCACCTACTTTCTACAATGTCATTTTAGTTCCTTGAAAGCACCAAAAGTTGTTCTGTTTGACTGTCAGTTGGTTTTCTAAAGAGTATGTGGATTCTGAAAAGATACGAGAGACTAACACTGGGGAGGTATTCTAAGGCGTGGAAGTGAATGAGGGTTATTGAGGGAGTACAATGGTAGAAACGGAGACTAGAGGAAAGAAACTTGGAAAGAAGGGAAGGGAGACAAATCAAAGAAAGTAGATCAACAGAAGTTGAGTCGCCAAAGTGTTTAGTTCTGGGCCTTGGAGAGCACGCCGATGGCGCACAGAAGACTCTCCTTCTCTTCGTGACTATCCGTTGCCAAGATAATCGTTTCCAGTTCAGACGAACCAGTATTGACAAAACCCAACTGAAAGGAATTGAGCATCTGCGAGTCTTCTGGGTTGTCTTCTAGCGATCGCACCAAACCGCGAAGTTGAATCGTGTCGAGAATTGTCGATTTCTCCTGGATAAATGAGAGCCACAGGATAGAACAAGGTCAATGAAGGGGGCTCAGATCGAGAGTGATGCAATGCGGAAACGTTACTCACTGATTCAGACTTCGACAGTCGAAGGTCACTCCCTCGGAGTTCGTAGAAGCGACGACGCCAGATCTAAAAGTGAGCACAAGAGACAGATTAGCAAGAACATGAAGCAGACTCTAATGGGTATTTCGCAGGACCGCTCTCGTCTACACTTGTCGCCAAATCTATCTACTCACTGTAGCATCTGACTTTTGAACTGTGACGTTCCCGCTCAAGACGACTGTATCATCGTATGTTCGACTCTCGAACTTTTTCATGAGAGACTGCCTCTGCGATCTCTTCTTCTCTTCTCGCAATCTGACCTCCTCCTCCCTCTCTTTCCTTCTAGCCACTTCGGCCTTGAGCCGCTGCTCTCGTTCTTCGGCATCCTTTCGTCTACGCTGGGCCATGAGGATGGCTTCCTTCTCCTCTAAAGCCTTCTTCTCCTTTTCTTTCCTTGTCTCCTCAGCAGAATGAGCTTCCTCCCGATTTCTCTTCTCGACAGCCTCTCTACGAAGTCGCTCAGCAGACTCGAGCTTGGATCTTTCGAACGCATCCAGTCGTTCTCTCTCGGCTTGCTGCCTCGCCCACCGAGCCCGGGCAGCTGCTTCAGCTTCGTTTCTCTCTCGATTCCTTCTCTCCACTTCAGAGAGTTGAAACTCCAGAGATCTCTGCTCTGCTCGAGCCCGCTCGATTTGAGATAAAGCGATCTGCTCAGCTCTGTCCATGCTACTCGTGGCTCCTCCGCCTCCAGAACCGACCCGCTTGGATCCAGGTACGTGGGGTGACGTTGGTAGATCCTTCTCGCGAGGCAATACTTTCGAATAGGTGGATCCAGCGAGCACTCGTTCTTCGGACTGCTTCTTGGTATGTCGCGAGAGCCAGCTTTCTCCGTATTCTTCTTCCAAAGGTTTTCCAGGACGAGGGCTTGAGGCTGGAGGAGGAGAGGTTTGAGCGGGAGATGCAACTCGAGAGATGGACTCGCTAGCGCCTCTTCCGACTTGATGCGAGAGAGTTCTAGGTCTCATACCCTGATCTGAAGCCCCTTTGGAGTGTCCATTGGTAGCGGGAGCAGGTCCTGAGTACGTCCTATCCCTATCCTTCTCCGCAGCTACCAACTTGCCCGACTTGCTGGCTTTGGTGGATCTACTGCTGTTCCCTTTTTCCTGCTCCTCCTGAAGCTTCCTCATGACCTCTTCCCTCTTCGCTTCGTCCTTCTTGACTAGCTCTCTTTCTTTCCGCTTTCTCTTTTCCCTGTCTAGAGCCTCACTCCTGATCGCCTCGTTCCTTTGGAAAGCAAGGAACTCTTCCTTCTCCTTCTCCAACCTGGCTGCTTCGTACTCGTCTGCTGGAGGAGGAGGCGGAATAGCTTTGTTTGAACGAAGCTGAGGATTAGGAGTTTTTGGAAGGGGAGGGAGAGGAACATCAGGAGGTCCAGCAGAGCCGGCTTCTCCAGGGAGAGCTGGGAGTGGAATTCCTATCGGTGGGGGTCCGGGAGGACCAGCGAAAGAATTGGACCTAGACCGGGAGCTGTTAGGAGTGATGGGTTTGAGTTTGCTTTGGACAGCATTCGAAGTCGAGGCTAGAGGAGTCGTCACGCTGAATGACGACGGAGTTGAAGGTAGATTCGAAGCTGCAGCCAGACCGGGAGGCTGTGGATTGACAGCCAGGTTTCGTTTCATGATTGAAGCAGTGACATCCTGATCTGGACTTGAGGAGGTAGTCGAACTCCATTGGGAGACGTCGTTGAAAGATGAATTGGATCCATTCCTAGCCGCTGCGACTCTGCCTCCTGCTCCTTCCTGATTTCGATCGTTCTCCATCTTGGGTGAAGAGTTGAGATTCAAACCGAGACCCAAGCCTTGGATTCTTGGCCTTGAAGAGCTGTAACCGGCAGGAGAGGCATTGAGAATTGAACTTCCACTGGGACTTGAAGCGTTGGTATCTTTGAAGGGAGAGTTAGCTTCCTTCGAGTCCATCAGAGGTGTCGTTGCTTTAGGAGTTCCAGCAGGGGAGCGGGAGTCCGGATCCGGGCTACCTCCATTCAGACTGTTCCTTTGAGATGAGGGAGTAGGCCATGCTACACTAAGACGCTCCTGTCTCTCCCTTTCCCTCTCTGCCTCGGAAGTGATAGGTAGAGACCTGTCCAGCTTGAGAGATGATCGAATTAAAAACTCAGTCAAATCCTCCTGTCTAGCTATCACGACATTCGCAGAGGCGGCTGAGAACATGTTGCAAACAGCTCTGCCATGTACCAGAGCTCTGGCTCGTTTGACCCCACTGTTGGATGAAAGAGGAGATGCGAGGGTTGAAAATAAGCAATGAGGAAACTCTCAGAGATATAGAAGACCTCTCGCAAATAGGCCATGCTTCCCAAAGAGGGAATGCTGCGACCATCTGCTCCCCATCAGTCCATCGTCCCCTTCCGACGTCCCTTTGTCTGTGCTCTGAAACTCACCTGATATCTTCGCTGAAGTATTGAATGATCAAGATCTTCCTTTGTATCCGAATTAAGGCAAAGAGGACTTCTCCTGGCTTGAAGAGAGGTTTGAGTTGCTGCAACCCATCAGTTCCAAGAGCAGCCAATCTCAAAGCTTGTTGAGTCTGAAGTGAGGATCGAAAGTTGGTGCTACTAGGGTTTGGTGAAAAGGTAGAGTTGCTAGTTGGGTTTGGATCGTATTCGAGGAGAATGAAGTCATGAACAGCGATCGATTCATCTTGCTGCTGTTGTTCTGGAGGAGGAGGATGGAGCAGGCCTTGATAGGCCTGCTGAATTGCAGGATCCGAGAGATTCAAGCTCATGTTGCTCTCCGTCCAAGGTAAGAGACGATGGATTGAAATTCCTCGATATCTTCTTGCTTTGAAACGATGGAAGATGGAGTGGTAGAGGATGATCGATGAGAGAAGTCGGTCTTTGGAGAGTCCCTTCTCGCCTTCTCTCCCTTCCACCACGCTAGCCCCCCCCCTTTTCCCACGCCCACAGGGCTTGACCTTTGCCCCTGAGATTGCCTCTTGAGTCTTTTGATTTACGCCAACAGCGCAGTTATCATCATGCAATTTCGGTAGGAGAGGCGCAAAAGTACATTTCGAAAAGTAGCTACTGTGGTACAGGACAAAGGGACAGAGAATATGAGAAGTTCATGAATCGATTCGAAGATCTGGAATATGAAAGAAACTAGAGAAAGAAGGGAAATTGAATTTGACGGTGGCTTTGATGAGGAGAAGTGAGATTGAGGAGAAGATGAAAGGGAAGGGTTCCGAAAATTTGACAAAGATTGAGTACACCCTTCGAAGATCGTCCATCACTTCTGCGTCGTTGACTGGAAAGAGCAGCAATGAGGAGGAATTACGACCTGGAGCCAGATCTTTGCATGTCACTAGGTGGTAAAGAAGCGAAGGAGTAATTTGGAGTCTGAGCTCGACTGGAAGGTCTTGACCTCTGTTGAGTTCTTGTTCTTCGAGTGGTTTGACTTGATCCAGCAGATGGATGACCGTAGGCGCTCCTAGAAGATGAGTGGGCGAAAGCAGAGTCGTGAAGGGTGGAAAAGATGGTAGAAGAACTTCCTTGGTGGAACAGAGTCTCTTCTTCTTCCTGTTGATTGTCAATGGCAGAAGAAGAGCTCCTTCTCGTGCTGCTTGGCGAAAAGGCGAGGCTGGGAGTCCCGCTTGGTTGAGAGTGAGATGCACTGTTGGTCCTTGATGACTTGACTCTGCGTCTTTTCGAAGAGGCAGAAGTTCCTTCCGAGACGTTCGAGTCGGCACCAGGGCTCATTCCTCTCTCCGTCCTCGAGTCGTAGTTTCCTTCTGCATCCCAAGGAGTTGGAGAGGCCGATCCGTAATTTCCGACTTCGATTCGATTTCCGTATTCGTCTTCTCCGTCCTCGATTGCAGCCGCCTGAGCAGCCTGCTCGTGTTGTCTCTTTCTCTGTAGTCCCAAAACCCTCAATCTTTCCACCCAGATATCGGCTCTGTCCAATGATTCTCCGAAGACTACAGTGACGCTCCTAAGAATGTCCAGACTTTCGACAGCCAGCGTCAGGACTCTGTTGGCGGCTTGGGCAGTGGCGGCTGCTGCCATCCTCTGTTGTTGAGCACCAGATCCGTGGCTGAGTGAAGAAGAGGACGAAGACGAAGGGCTTGAAGAACGGGGACCGGAGCTCAGATGAGCAGGCGAGAAGGAAGGAGAGACTGGACTTCCACCGAAATTAGCTGCTCGAGCTCCAGCTCCACTGGTTGGAGTCTTGTTTACAGTGGCCCATCTTGCCGGTAGACTGAGGATGAAGGCCTTGACGCTTGATCGAGCTTGCTCTGGAAGGGCGGCTCCAGCGTACTTTCCAACGACGTCGACTACTCCTTTGATCGTGTTGACGACATCTCCCTTGATGGCAGCTAGATTTTGAGTGGCTTGAGTTGACATCTCCAGTTCTCCGTGATTGAGCTTGACGATCAAATCTCTGAGGACCGTGATCTGATATTCAATGTGAGCGGTAGCGTACTGGAGCCATTGAAGACAGTACTTCATCGACTTCATGCTCTCTTCGCTCATAGCTGCGCTCAATCCTCCAGCCGTCATTCCAGCTTCTACGATCATTGATCCCCATCTAGATCCGTTTGCAGCAGGTCCAGGCATACTGATGTTGCTTCTCGCAGCTCTGAGACCATCCGCAGCTCGAACGACCTGTCCAGATGATGTTCGGCCTCTGTTTCCGCCTTTAGGACCAACGAATCCAGCTTCTTGAGTTTGAGTATGATCTTGAATCCATCCACCAGATCCTTGACTGTGATCGACTTCGCTCATGTCGCTGTCTTCTCGAGATCTTTCTTTTCCTTTGCCTTTCCTTTGTCTCAGCTCGTTGACGACAATTTCTCTTTCCTTCTCCTCTAGTCTCAAGGACCAGTAAGCATTTCTTCTCTTTGAGATCTCTTCCGAAGACATGTCCTTCCATTCGTTTCTAGACCTCTCGTCCAATTCTTCCATGATGGAGGCCTTCTCGTCTTTGGAGATAGCATGATCGGATGCTGACGGATAGATCTGGAGGGGGAGAAAGCACAGGGCAGTCAGTACTATTGAATGCTCGATCTTTGGTGCTTCTGAGCAAGCCCAATGAAGAGGTTTGATCGACTCACTCTATCCAACTGTCTGCAAGCGAAGTCGTCTAATTGTTCGACTCCTCTGTTTCCAAGCGAAGCTCCAAGCCTGCTAACTACCGGTCTAGAAATCGATTTGACTGAGGATTCTACAAAATCAGCACCGTACTGTCGGAGAAAGAATTGAGAAGGGGAGAGTGGGAGAGGGAAGGGAGGAGAGGAAGAATCAGTCGAGAGTTCCGAACAAGCTCCCACCACTGAAAGCCCTCCTATGCGCCAAGTCTTTCTCCCTTTCACATCAGATTTTGAGTCAAAGCTCCATGAAAGCAGGTCTCTTTGGCTCGACCTATCTGATAGGAGGGTGCAAGGTCATGCACCTTAACGAGGGAAAGAAGTCAAACCTTCCTACCTCCGAGTTCCTGGCTAGGCTCCACACCTCCGTCCTTTTCAAAGATCGATCCCTGGAACATCTGTTCCGAAGGCGTAACATCTGTTTCCTATGCCTTGTCTTGTACACCACAAATGCCAACCCACCCCTTTCCACGGCTTTGATCCAAACTCACCTTGACAACTCTGCTACTCTGTTTCCCCAGCTCATACGCCCTCAATGTACTCCTAACGATAGGCAAATGACTAATCCTCCTCAAAAAATCTTCATCTTCCATCATTTCCTTGTCAATCTTGATTTCATTCCCATTCTCATCGTGAATAGTTGAAGGTAGTTGGAAGCCTTCGGGAAGATCTTTCAAGATGCTTGTAGATTGATCTAGATCAGTGCTGTTCGTTGAAGACCCAGCAACAAAATCAGATTCATCTGCAGAAGTTGAAGCAGAAGCAGAAGAGGAAGTTGGGTGTTCATCTCCTCCGTAGCCAGCTGCACCACCTCTTCCCGATCTCAAGCCACTTGTTTGAATTCCTCCTCGGTTTGAATGGGATTGAGCATAGAGTTGAGCTCTGGATGAAGTAGGTTGAGGATTCCTATTCTGAGCACCAGCAGACACTCCCGAGACTGAATTTGGTGGGGAAGTGAAGGAGGTCTGTGTGAAATCAGTAGCAGGAGTAGAGGTGGATGATGGAGTGGAGACTGCAGACGAGGTCGAGACGGCTGACCCTGTGAGAGATGCCCCTGTTTATCAGAGTAGAGTTTAGCGAGAACAAAGAGAGAAAGAAGAATCAGAGACTGAAGAGGGAATCAAGGACAGTGGGGAACATGTGGGTCAGCAGCACTCACCATCATGAGATCTCTCTTCCATCTGAGTGTCCTCTTGGCCATGACTTCCACCGCGACTTGGCCTAGGAGAAGATGAGTTTGAAGATGAGCCGTCAAGATGCTTCATTGCACCTAGAGCCAGGATTGCGATCTTGACATCCTCATCCTCTGCATCGACCCGATTCTGATTCTGATTCTGCTGCTGCTTTTTTTGCTGCTGGATTGGAGTGGGTTGATCTGCTGTTGTGGAGGTAGTGGATTCTAATTGATCTTGTTCTTCCAGGTCATCATCGTCTGTTAATGGAGCTGGAGTTGGAGCATCAAAGTCATCGGAATTTGACCGATATCTTAGCGCAGAGGAGGGAGAGGAAGGATCGAGATTCTGCTTTGAGGATGATCCCTGAGATTGATGTGGATTAGCTTCAGTTGAGTCTTCCATTTTGAAGATGGATTGAAGATCCTATGAATGAGTTGAGTGGATTCGAGTTGAAAGAAGTGTTGAAGTTGGGATCAGCAGTTTTGAATTGAATTGAATTGACCAAAATCCTTGCGAGCGCGTGAATAGAGCTTTCTGGTCCGTGCCTTCTGAGTTTGTTGGATATGATACCACAAGAGGATTGCAACTCAAAGAAGAGAAAGAGAAATTAGAGCGAAAGAAGGAAGGAAAGGTAGGTTGGGGCAGATCTCCTTTCACCAAGTCCTCTTCCACAAAGGTTCCTGGGAAGAAACTCGCAAAAGTCAGAACTGTTGTGATCGCCGTCCTTACTCGATATCCGCACCCGGAATTCCAATGCACAATGAACAAAATTCATTCCCAATCGCAGAGCCGTTTCACTTCAGCCAAAGCGCCAAAGAATTAAGAAAGGCTCAAAGGCAGATGAATGACCCCTCCCCCAACATCCCTCCTTTATCTTCATCATCTTCTTTCAAACCAGATATTGAGAACTGAACCTCATTTTTGATAGTTTGTACATATCTCGATCAGTTTCTAATCTTACCTTTGCTATCTTTAGTCGTTCATCCCCTCCCATGATTTCCACGTCTCGGCGGTACTTCAAACCCTCGAACCGAACGAAGGTGGCGGTGGCACCTGTTGAAACTTGAAACATTGAGCCACCTTGAAAGAGTACTCCTTCAGGTGACAGAGAATTTGCGAGCTTGAATTTGAGCTCAAGTTGAGCTGTAGCAATCACACGACAGTACTTCGAGAGTTCTAAGATGTCAATTTGCCACTCCAAGAGCTCTCCAAACATAATCGAACTGAAGCTTCAAGACTGACAGAAGAAAAGAAGAAGAAGGTTTGTATTCCACAGGTATACACATAAACCGAATACAGATGAAAGGAAGACGCTCCTCTCAGCGCCGAGGAGAATTAATGGCAGGACTTGCAGGTCGAGGAGAATTTCTTCCAGAGATGACTCCACTAGCTGCTCTTCCTTTTGCTGAGGCAGATGCTCCAAGACCTATGGTAGTAGCTCTTCTGTCTCCTTTCGAGGAAGCAGACTTATCAGCTCCGGCAGAAAGTCGATTTGAAGCACCCATTACCAAATCCCGAATCATAGAGTCGTACATCTCCGCGTCCGCCGAGTGAGATTCTCGAAGAGTTAAATGATGCGTGAGGAGTGATGAAGAGCTTGTAGTTAAAGAGTGAAGTTCTCGAGAGAGAGATCGTAAAGCTGGAAGGGATTGCAGAGTGAGTTGATCTGGCCAGGAAAGGGATGTGGCGAGAAGATGAGAAGTCAGTGAGAGCTGAATTATGCCAGAAACTGATAATTCGCGTCGTAGTTGATGACCTCAATTGCATAAACTCACCTTCAGTAAGAGCAACAAGTTCCTCAGCTCTCTTCCAATCCAATTCGGGAGCTGGACCCAAACCCAATTCCTCTCTCCTCCTTTCTGCCATTCTCTCTCCATTCGTTCCAGAATTAAGACCAGGACTTCCCGTTCTTGGAGTACTACTAGTACTAGCTCCAGTACCGGGAACCAATCCAGATTGAGATCTTTTTGGAGGACCTCTTGCATCGGACCCAGGAGCTGAGCTGGGACCAGGAGTTCTTGGAATAGCACTGTCCAAGGTTAGAGCTAGAGGAGGTAGTGTTGATCGACCTCCCATTCCAGAGGAAGAGACAGAGACTTCATCCAAATTGATTGGGATGCCTAGAGAAATCAAAGATGATCGACGAGTGAGAGAACGAGTCCAAGAGATTGGTTGGAGGGAGGGAAGCTTCGAGAGTTGAGAGAAGGCTTGCCGACTGGAAGAGGAATGAAACGCAAGTTATCAGATCAGTCAAAGTAGCGAAGAAAGAGGAGAGGACTTCGACTTCAGATTGGTAGACTCACCTTTTCTCACTGACGAGAACCTGCGAACTTCCTTCCACTTGTCGAAGTCTTTCCGTCCCAAGCAAATCCCCAGATCCATCATTATAAGGATAAGGTCTGGATCCAGAAACAAGGGGTGGTGAGAGAAGCTCTCTAATTTGAGCTGAGACTGACTCTGAGGTCGAGTTTAGATCCACTTGAAGGCAAGGCTGGAAATTAGATAGAAGAAGAGGCAAAAAATTCAGCTTTGGACCATTTGCAGAGCTTTGAGGAATTCTGTGTAATTCACAATCTCGAAAAGAGAAACAGAAAGGATCTTTATCAAGAACTTTGGTCCCATCTTCGATCCTGCAACCCCCACTCTTTTCTCCTCACCTGTCAAAGCTACACATAATACTCACCCAGTTCGCTGAATTTGTAGTCTGCTGTACTCCCTGAGCTTGCGTCGGCTGAACCACCTTCTCTTGCATCTCAGGTTCCAAACTTCCATCATCAAAGTCACCAAAATCTCCGAAGTCATCATCTGCCTCTCCACCGTCATTCCCATTAGTCTCTCCAAAGTCATCGAAATCATCGAAGTCATCTTGAGGAGCTGGAGGAGTGATCGTTGGAGGTTCAGTGATGATTGAAGTTGAAGCTGCTGGAGGTTCTTCCACTGCTTCTTTAGGTTTCGGACTTGGAGCTGGAGTGTCAAAATCTTCGAACGAATCTTCTTCTTGAGTCTGGTTCTGCGATTCGGTTGAGATTGGAGGTTGAATTGTAGGTGAAGTTGTGGGAAGATCGCTCTCTTCATCTCGGATGTCCTTTCCTAGGCTTTCCTCCTCTTTGATCTCCTCTCCCTCTTCTTTCTCGACAGGCGTAGGTTCTACTTCTTTTTCTTCTGGTCCAATCGTTTCCCCCTCGAGCTGAGTCTCATCGGCACTCGGTGATGTCTGTTCTTGAAGTTGAGCAACTTGCGATTCCTCTTCCTTGTGCTCGAGTCCCATTTGATCCAATTGAGGTATCGGATCTTGATCTTGAGTCTTTTCTGGTTGAGTAGCTGGACTTGATGGTTGATCCCAAGTTGGAATGGAGTCATCTGCGAAGAGTCGATTAGAATTAGAAGTTTGACCTTCTTGAGACGATAGATTTAGAGATGGAGATCCTATCGATTCTAGAAAGTCTAGCGAAGTCTTTGAATTTGAGGTCGTTGGAATTGTTGACGTTACTGGAGCTGAAGAAGGTTCACCCCAAATTGAGAAAGGATCGTCTGCCATTGAAGGAAATAAAGATAGTGTGGTGGGTGGGTTGGAGAAGGACTTATTGGAGATCGAGGTTGCTCTTTCCTTCTTGACAATTGACAATCGCACAACTATCAATTCAAAATGGCGTTGAATTGGGTTCAAACTACATCTGAAGGAGATAAACCACTTCCACTACCTCAAGAGAAAATCTTTCAATCCATAGAAGGTTGCAGTCTAAGGTGAGTGACCCACTGCTGCGACAGCTGCTGCAATCGCCAATCTCACTCTTTCCATTCATGCATGAATATGAACATGAATCCGCAGCTTAGAATTCAGTTCCACAAAAGACAAATGGACAGCCAAAGGAGCTTCCTTCGTTACATCTCAAAGGATTATCTTCTTAAGACTACCACCACTTCCCTCTCCTCAAGATCCAACAATTGCTTCTCCTCATCTACGATCTCTATCTGTTCCAATAGAGAGACTTTTAGAAGCAAGATACATGATTCCAATCTTTGGTTCCCCTTACTATGAAGCTAGAGTTCTACCAGTCAAAGATGGAGGATTACCACAACCTGCTCAACAACAAGGAGTTAACGGAAACGATGCTGCAGGATTGGGTTTGCTCAAGATTTGGTTTGAAGGTGGAGGTGGGATTCAATTCAGAGAAGCGGTGGAAGAAGTCAAAGCAAGATTGGATGAACAGGGTGGGAAGTTGAATCACCTGGAGCAACTGCGTGAGTGTGATAGAGTTGCGCAGTATAGAGACACAAGGCAGGAGCTCTGCTGTAGCAAGGAAGCCATGCTCTGAAACAGAAGTCACTCGAGTTTGGAAGAAAACTCAGGGAGGTGGAAGCAGTGCAACCTTAGCAGCAGAGCTTCTTTGACTGACTTATCACCTCTCCCATTCCCAACGCTCTCCCTCTCTCTCAAATCCTTCCCCTTTTTTTAAACATCCCATTTTGCTTCTTCAGCTTCATATGAGCCACCTCCATCACCCTCTCAAGTCTCTCATTCCGCCTCTTCCTCCTCAATCGCACCTCCAATCTCAACTTCTCCCACAACGAGGCTCTCAAACTTAGCTGTCGAAGACCCAGCACCCTCCTCCAATTCAACAACATCAGAGCTTCCTCCAAGAACAAGACCTCAAAGATCTGGAACTCTACCTCCGGATTCCACAGATCTAGAGGCAGCTCAAGTAGCTCGAGAAAACGAAGAGATGGAAAATCAAGAAAGGTTGAATAGAGATGCTGTACAACCTCCTCCTCATACTGAGGTGCAGACTGCTTCTGGAGAAGGGGCTCCTCCTGGTTATGAAGAAGCTTGTGAGAGGTAGGGGGAGGGCGAGGGGTGAGGTCACATTTCGCTCGTTCTCTTCAAAGGTTTCACAACTGTACACTTATAAGTTGATGTTTTCAGATAATGCTTCGATTTCAATAGTCCAAGTTCTTTGGGATGAGAGAGCCTCGATGGAATCAGACGTGAGACTGTCGGCAGGCGTAGTTCCGTCGTCGTCGCCAGGTCGCCTCTTGGGATCACGACTTCCGCTGAGAAGGCAAAGCTGCGCACATAGCTCTTCCAGAAATACCTTGAAACTCTTCCTGGACCACTGGACTTTAACCAACCGCTCTTTAGCCCCTGGAGCCTCTATAAAAGGATTGAAAGACTTCTGGGGGGAACAAATCCCAACTCCATCTCACCAGTCTTCAACTCTTTGCCATCTTCCACTCGCCTTCAAAGACTTCATCAACTCAACTACTATGTCTTCAACTAAATTCGCTCCAGGCTCTACCATCCTCGTCACTGGCGCTGGAGGCTTCATCGGCTCAGCAGTAGTGAACCAGTTATTGATCCAGGGCTTTAAAGTGAGAGCCACTACCAGAACCGTCTCTAAGCTCGATCAACTCAAGGAGAAAGCCGAAAAGGAGTTCGGAGCAGGGGCTCTCGAAGTCGTGGAGGTCAAAGACCTCTCTGTCAAAGGAGCCTTGGATGGTGCTTTAGATGGTGAGTCAGAAGCCGCAGCTTCCATGAGCGATTTCTTTTTGCTCAACATCCATCTCTTTTCTCGATTCTTCTTCCCCTCGAAGGCATCGCTGGAGTTGTCAACGTAGCCTCCGATACGTCTCTAACTCCAAACCTCAAAGACGTAGTAGAATCAGTTGTCTCTATGACCGAGAACATCCTTAATTCGGTCAAGGCTGCTGGAGGGGTCAAATCGTTCGTTTTGACATCCTCGAGAGTGGCAGCTTTTCATCCAGATGGAAAGTCAAAAATTTATACTGATCGAGACTGGCAAAACGAGGCAGCTACAGTAGCAGAGCAAGTTCAAGATCCGCTATTGAAAGGAGTAATGGTCTACTCTGCTTCTAAGGTAGCGGGAGAAAAGGCTGTTTGGGAGTGGACAAAAAAGGAAAAGGTGAGTGTCTGAGCATCCTTGATTTGTGTCGACAATCATGATTGTGATGTGTCTTTCCATTTCCTGCTCTCCTTCTTTTCCCTCTATTCCAGCCCGGGTTCAGAGGTCAGTAGGTTTTGGACTTCATTTGAAAGCCATTTTGCCTGTTCACTGACGAATTCGTTCTCACTTTTCATTCTCAATTCTACATTCCGCCAGTCAATACTGTCCTCCCAGATGTAACTTTTGGGAAGATTCACAACCCTGCTCCTGGAAATTACACTACTGGGTCTGGAGTCAGAGACTTTGCAGATGGAAAATCTGGACTCTTGGACTTCTTCTTTGCATATCCGTGCTGGTTTGTCGACGTCGATGATGTTGCTAAGCTTCACGTTGCCGCTCTTCTAGATGAAACCGTCGACCAACAAAGAATCTGGGGAGCTACTTCACCATTTTCAGCTGCCGACTTCCAAGAGATTCTCAAAGAGGTCAAGCCAGATTACGAAGAAAGAGATGTTTCTGCTTTTGCACCCAGAGTTGACATCACTATCGTCAATGATGCCAGCATCAAGCTGCTCAAGAAACATTATGGATCAGGCTTTACTGATTTAAAGACAAGCATTAAAGCTAACATCTCATAGAGTTACTTTCCTAAAGATTTACTTTCCTAAAGTTCAAGTGTGATTCAGTAAATTTGTGAAAAGTACTCGTTTCTATGACTTCTGTCTTCCGACGAAATTTCCTCCTACCTGTGTATCAGTGTGAGGTAGTCGTGCGGGGAAAGCTTTTCAGCGATAATCCGAGGTCTTGAACGAGCTGAAATGACCCTTCGAGATTGGATGGAATTCTCGTTTTTCAAGTTTCATTAATTCATTCCTACCATCACCTCAAACCTCGCATCCCTCACTCTGATCTACTCAAAACCTAGCTCTCCTCTTCCGATTTCTGCGTCCCACTCTACTTCACCAGGCTCTTCTCCTTTCAGTGAAGAGCTGCCTTCCGTCATGTTCAGATGCCTATGAAGCCTTTTCCCTTCTCTTCCATCCCTCTCTTTCCAAATTCCTCATCGATCGTCACTCATAACTATCCCCCTTAATAGAGCTCTAGTCGACATTGTGGTTCTTAAAGAGGTTTGGATCAGAGGGATTAGGGACGGGCAATCATGAAGTCGGTAGAAAGGTGCAAGAGATGGCAAAAGTGATTCGATGGAGGAAGGATTTGAACTGGGATAAGAGATGACTATTGTATGGAGATCTCTGTCAGTTGAACTTTGTATTCGTAGACACACCACACCCGCTTGAGAATTGTGATCTGTTCTGCCCAGAGAGACTTCATACCTATTTTTGTGAGGAATTAGCAGAACTAATTCTCTTGAAGATTGGCGATCAAAAGATTCTATATCTGCTCTGCATCTTTCAAATCCAGTTGAGCTCAAAGGGATTCAGAAGGGAGAGAAATTTGAGAAGGCGGTGGACTCGTCTCGGCGGTGACAGACATGTGATGGGAGAGATAGAGGGTGAGAACCTTGATGCATTGTACCGTAGATTTCTCGATTATAAGTGAATGAAAAGTATCTGGCATTCTCTGTAGACTGAGAAGATCCTTTCAAGGATGAAGTGGAGTTGCATGGAGCGGAGAAGGGTCTTCTTGTCTCTTTCGGAAATTTCATCTCTTTACCCCTCTCAGCTCTGCAAATCTTCCTTTCAAGAATTCAATCCTAATTTATGGCAACGTATTTGGGAATAACTTCCTCTAAATCTATTCAATTCATTCAAGGTACATCTTCTGGATTCATTTCAATTCATTAGCAGGCTTGCATTCACTGCTCTCTTGCATCAACCAACCGACTTCAAGCTATACTCAATCATTTCCAATCCTGCCAACATTCTTCTCTTTTAATCATCAATGAGTCAACCAGCTACAGCAGGAATCATAGTTGGCTTAATCTTTGCGATTCCATTAACTTTATTCCTAAGTTGGAAAGGTTACGTTCGATATAGGAAGCACAAACAGCTGAAGCTATCAGAACCATTGCCTCCAATCAGAGAACCTTCAGCTATAGGTTATAACAATGGTACAAGGGATGGGTATGCTAGTGGAACGATAGGGAGTAGAGGATTAGAAAGTAGCATGGGTTTCAATTCACCAAACTTGACTCCTTTCACTTGGAGGAATTCAGTCAGTAAGAACTCTTTAGGTGGAAGTTCGATCTTCAATGGTTTAGCTGAATCAGATATCAATGGAAGTGGGAACAGAAGTAGAAGAGCCAGTTCTCAAGGATTGGTCAGTCCAATAGGAGGAGGTTCACTTTATGGAGGTTATGGTTTACCTCCTCCAATTGGCGGTGGGAATGGTGGTGGTTCAGGTGCAAGCTCAACAGAAGCTCCTGCTTCTCCACTAGATCCAACTTCAGCTGTTGATTCTTTAGAGATTCCGCCGGAAAGCTATGATCACTCAAGAGGTGCAGGTGGAATGGTTGGTTCTTCTTCTTCAACTATGACTTTGAAAAGAGCTTATGAGAACTCAAGCAATCAGATCTATCATCCTAAAGGTTTAACCTCTTCTTCTTCTTCATCTAATTCACCTAACACTTATGATCAATCTTCGATAGGGAGGAGAAGAGAATCCTATTTACCTCATAGTCCTTTAAACAGGGACTCGATTCAGAGTGAGTGTCAGGCCAAGAGGTCCTTGCTTTTCTTTTTCTCTTCCTTTATTGACCTCCTCGGTCTCTCTGTTTGCTTTTGGCTACTCAGTTGTTCCTCCTCAGCCTCTTGGCTTCGGACCATTAAATGGAATGGCAACTGCTACGGATCAGCGAACCTTGGCGTTCTCAAAGACCTCTGGAGTCGGAGGTAATGAAGACTGGAGCACTGGATTGGTTTGGAATACGAATGGAGAAGAGCTGAACAGGCCATCAAGTGCAGCTCGAGTGGCTGAGGAGCAGAGGTTACGCTATCTGATGCAAGGTCCAACGACCAATAATTCAAGTCTCAGTGCTCACCCAACTTCAGGTTATGGATCTGTGAATGGTTCCAAACCTAGTAGCTCCAGATCTAGATCTCCAAGAAGTGAAGGAAGATCTGATTCCAATTCGGATTACCCTGGAATGAAACCTTCATCTTCAAACTCCACCTCGAATTCATCTTCTTCCTTCCGAAACTCTTCCAGTAACAACCCTCTTCCAATTCCTCCTTCCACCTCTAGTTCTGGGGAATCGAATCTGGTTAAACCAGTTGCTCGACATCCATTAGAAGCTCCAGGTACTGCGGACTCAAGCTCAAGTGATGGATCTCAATTCAATCGAAGTCAAATCAATGGAAAGGGAAACGAGAATTCTATCGGAAAATTAAACAAAATGCATAGTAAGGAAGAAGTCATGACTTCAAGACAATCTCCACTTCAACAATGGGGAGATGCAAGTGGAACGGGAAAGACGACGACGAGGAAATCTAGTAAAGATGCAAGTCTCAACGGAGGGTTTAGTCCTAAGAAATCGAACCTCAATTCCAATGGAAATTCTAATGGATACAGACCTTCCTCCTCTGGAACTACTGGAACTGAAGGTGATGGTTCTCCAATTCTTAGCGCTTTCAAAGTTAGCATAAGTGGAACTCCATCAGATTTCGAAGAGAAAAGATCTGGAGTTGAAGAAATGCCTTCACCTAGGAATAGATCTATGGTCCTTGGAAAAGATGGTCAAATGAAAATGAGAGATCTAGATGGAGATCAAGGAGATCAAGGAGGAGAGAAAACTGAAAACTCGAAGGGGAAGAAAGGTTGGGGAATTACTTCACTTTTCGGTTAGAAGTTTGGATGCAGGCGGTCTCTATTCGAAGACAGACAGGTTCCCCACATTCTCTCCTCTCGTTTCAAGAGATGTACAATTATTCATGCAGATGGAAGATCATCTTTCTCTACCGTTTTGCCTCATGCTTCATCTCATAGTTTTCCTTTGAGTTCCTATCATAATCTTAAACTATACCTTCTATGGTTTTCGAGATTTTCTTGTAAATAACGATGTACAAATACTCAACCGAAATTCAAGAACCATCAAGGAAACGTTTCACTTTCTGTTCTGAGCGAGATCTTTTGTCCTTCTGCTTGAGATGGAGGGAGATGTAGTGGCTGGATATTGGATCTTCTGACCACTTCCATGATTGTCGAGGATTGAACAAAAACATCTATTTCCAGCTCCTGTAGAATCTCAAAGGGATGAAAAAGGGGTTGATCATATGATCTCTCGACTTTTGCCACATGATTCAGGAGGGGCTGTGGAGACCGCGCCGCTCTGCATTCGTGTCTGGAATCGACTGGATTTCCATCTCGATGACAAAGTGTTTGCAGGGGTACGTTGAGTAAAGGTAAGAAGATGTTGGAGGTAGAGTGAACGGTGAAAAGTGTTGTTCTTTTTGGATGAGGTTCGCGGAGAATTGGAGAAGTCCAATGGAGGTCTAGAGGTTCTCGAAATGAAGGAGAGGTTCTGGATCCGCGTCTGCAATCAGAAGCGAATTAAAAAGGGGCTGAGATCGAAGCGATTGAGAGAAAGGTTGGAGGTCAGATGGTCTGTTCCTTGGGTAATTTGTTATCGCTGGCTGACCTATAAAGTCAAAGAATTTCCTTCTTCTCTCCCAATCCTTCCCCCAAACCTTCTTCCTTCCTCTTCCTCTTCTTTTCCCTCTCAAAACTTCCTATCATAATGTCAGTTCCTCAATTCGGTGGATTCAAGGTGCCACACATCGAGAATGAAGTCATGGTGAGTATCTCCTTCACTTCCCTCCTCTTCTTTGTACCCCATGACCCTCTCTTTCCCTCCCTTGACAACCTACCCCTTTCCTTCCCTCCTCTGACTCCCCTTTTCTTCCCTCTATTCAATCTGTCTCACAGCGTAACTATGAGCCAAAGTCAGTCGATCGTCAAAAGCTACAGGAAGCAGTTGATAAGATGATGTCCCAAGCTCCCTTCGAAGTTCCATGCATAGTCAACGGAAAGGAGATCAAGACAGGTCGTCTCAACAAGCAACTCAACCCTTCCAATCATTCACAAGCTCTCTGTAACTTCCACGAAGCAGACGTAGAACTAACCAACCAAGCCATCGAAGGTGCTCTAGCAGCAAGAGAAGGTTGGGCCAACATGCCTTGGAACGACAGAGCAGCTATCTTTTTAAGAGCAGCTGATCTAATTGCTCACAAGTACAGATATGAACTCATGGCTGCTACTATGCTTGGACAGGGGAAGAACGTCTGGCAAGCTGAAATCGATTCTGCTGCTGAATCTTGTGACTTCTTGAGGTTTGGAGTTCAGTTCTGTGAACAGCTTTACTCTCTTCAACCTGGTAAACATGCTCCTGGTGTTTGGAATAGGACTGAATACAGGCCTCTTGAAGGCTTCGTTTTGGCCGTCTCTCCTTTCAACTTCACTGCTATCGCTGGTGAGTCATAACTTTCTTCCTCTTTTCTCTTCCTCCAACCTGAGCGCATTCTTACCAACTCTATCTTGTCTTGTCCTATTGCTCTTTCAATTTCACAGCCAATCTTCCAGGTGAGTAAAACAGGTATGATGGAGAGCTTGTGTACGGGAGGAAGGGAGAAATGGGATTGGAGAAGAGAGTGGGAAGGACCATAGTGAAGCCTGCAAGCCTGCACTCTCTCTCATAAGAGAATCATGAACTCAATCTGTATCATTCCATGAAATGCTAACCACTCTGATTCCTCCATCTCGATCGACAGGTGCTCCCGCCATGGTTGGAAACGTTGTAGTCTGGAAGCCTTCTCCAATGGCCATCTACTCCAACTACCTAGTCTCCAAGATCTTCACAGAAGCCGGTATTCCAGCCGGAGTAGTCCAATTCATTCCTGGTCCAGCTGAGCCAATCGTCGGAGCAGCTATCGCCCACAAGGAATTCTCCTCTCTTCACTTCACTGGATCCACCCACGTCTTCCGTTCTCTCTGGAAACAGATTGCTCAGAACCTAGATGTCTACCGTCAATACCCACGTATCGTAGGAGAGACTGGTGGAAAGAACTTCCATTTGATCCACAAGTCTGCTCACATGAACGTCGCTGTTCATCAATCCATCAGAGGAGCTTTCGAATATCAAGGTCAGAAGTGCTCTGCTCTTTCACGTCTTTATGTTCCAGCTTCTATCTGGAAAGGAGGTTTCAAGGACGATTTGATTAAACAAGTTCAATCTATCTCTGTTGGACCTGTTAATGAGTTTAAGCATTTCGTTGGACCTGTTATTGCTCGTCATTCTTATGATAAGATCATGGGTTTAATCGATGCTGCTAAGAAATCTGGAGGTGAAGTTTTAGTCGGTGGAACTGGAGATGACTCAAAAGGTTACTACATTCAACCAACTGTTATCGAAACTAAAGATCCAAAGAGTGTCACCATGGTTAATGAAATCTTCGGTCCGGTTCTTACTGTTTACGCCTACCCAGATGAAGAATTCGAAAAGGTCTGTGGAATCATCGATACCACCACCGAGTACGCTTTGACTGGATCTATCTTCGCTACCGATCGTAACGCCGTCGTTACCGCTAGCAACCTTCTTCGTAACTCCAGTGGAATGTGAGTATCACCTTGAACATTTGCAAACTACAAAACAAATCACTAACTGATTCATCTTTCCAATCTACTTATCTCAGGTTCTACATCAACGACAAGTGTACTGGTGCCGTTGTCGGACAACAGCCTTTCGGAGGAGCTCGTGCTTCTGGAACCAACGACAAGGCCGGCAGCATGTCTATCTGTGAGTTCATAACCCTTCCAAAGAGCTGTGGCTCTTAGAAAAGCTCTCGATTTTGTTCGACCTCCCAAGCTGACGCTCTTGCCACGTCTTCACTTCCTCCCTCCTTCCTCCCTTCCTCCCTTCCAGTCTACCGTTTCATCTCCGCCCGTACCATCAAGGAGACTATGATCGACCCAACTCACTACTCATACCCATCCAACTTCGAATAGACTTTCGAATTCTGGTTAATGAAAATTCTACTTTAGACTCTTCTCTTCTCTTCTTTCTCAAAACGTCACGGCTTCGCATTCTCAATTGTAACACATCTTCGGAGTTCTGGCCGAATTAACACATCCAGATATTTCTTTTTCTCTTTCTCTCTTACACCCATCTTTTCATCAGTTCTATTTCGCTCTCTTTTCTCTTCAACCATCATCTCACAATTGTAATACTTTAGCACCGCCTTGGTCTGGGGGCATTAACACACCAGACAAATCTTTCTCGTTCATGACATTTCAATAGTTAAATCAACTTAGAATGACAGGTTGTTGTGCGAGTGAAAGAGGGAGCAGTAACGCTTCTCCAGAAGGAATCAAGGCTACCTTTCTGCTTTGTATTGAGAATCGGAGGAAGCTTCGAATACTGTAATTCGATCCGTTTATCTTTTTTTCGGCTTCTTTTGCAAGAAACAGAAGGGGGCTGATTCGTGGAAGATCGAGAGAGACAGTTGTCCTCCCCCCTGATCTTCCACATAGAGGTTCCACAAAGAAATGCACATGTCAAACTTGCCATTAAGGATGGCTTTTGGAAAAAAAAAAAAAAAAAAAAAAAAAGACTGAACGTACGGAATCAGCTACGATGAAAGCAGAAAAAGCTGGAATGTTCGGCGGTGGAAATGGTTATCAACCCTTGAATTCCGAACAGTTTGAAAGGTTGGGAGATGGAGACAACAATCATTTCGAATCTTTCGGAAATGGTGAGTGTCTATCGGTTTTTCTTCCTTCTCGGAGTGGCAGCAGCTTTTCGACCTCTCCGTCGTTGAATTGTTTTAAGGTACTGATATGCATTTTCTTCTTCCTCGACAGACTCCGACGCCTTCAACGCAGCTGGATTGCCGTTCAAGGAGAAGAAGAAGCTGCCAAGCAAACTCTCTTTCGCATCTGCAAATAACGTGATTTCAACAAGTGGATCTCCCATGCAGAAGGCGAAGCCAAGAGCAACTTCGAAAACCAAAAGATTCATCGCCAGCGGTCTCGTATTCGATTCAAGTTCTCTCAGCCTGGTTTCTGAAGATGATGCTCAAGTTGTTTCATTTGGTCCTGGCGCTTCAAAGGCCTCGGTGAGTTCAATTCCTCTCCAACTTTCTGAGAAATCTAATACTGACTCTCGGGTTTCCCATTTTTGCTCCTCTCCCTCAGTGATCTGATTCTCTCATCGTCTGGAATTCTTCAAGATAATGAAATTTTACTAGCGATTCTTTCAAGCTAGGTACTTTTTCAAGACTGCTTCTTCCTTTCCCTTCTTTTCTTCTCGTTTCTACTTTTCTGCCCGTTTGGATTGTCTCTATTTCCATAACTCCTATCTTCATCGATATTCTAGCGTCGTCAAAGCCAACTCAAAATCGATCTTCCTTGCCATGAGCTGTAAGCACGAGACGAAAGGAATAAGCCATGATGGATCCAGAAAAGGTTTGAATCGAACTCTAATACAGTGAGGATCTCCAGGCACTGAATCCCAAATCAACTGAAGTGTGAAGTGGGACGAGAACCTAGACGGAGGAGCTTCGAGAGCGTTGCGAAATAAAAGTAGACTTGATGAGAACTCCATCTCTCTGAACGGGAAAGGCCTCCTTTCAAACCACCGCACACCGTCCATTTCTCAAGGGAAGGCTTGGAATCAAGTATCGTGGTACAGTATGGCCGCGGTTGGTCAAAAGGTGAATGGGAAGGCCTTAGGTAAGTGGGACACAAAGACGACGGTACTCGAAAGAGGTTTGAAAAGAGCCTTGACTAGTAAAGAAGGCGAAGTTCTGGGCGTTGAGGCCCTGAAGTGAGAGAGCTGCTTAGAAGCAAGAAGCGAAGTGTGTCGATGGCTCCAATCCAAAAACAACCCAAGCCGGCCTGGCCAAAAAGCGCGAATTCGAAAATTCAGCCTGGTCTGAAGGTGAAAGGTGGAAGAGAAAGTCAAATCCAGCCTGGCTTCAGAGGGAGAGAGGCACGTCGATTCCACTTTCCGCCTCAATGACATCCACGGAAAGAGGGGGGAAGATTGCATCCAAATGCTTTGTATGATTTGCATTATTTCTTTTCAGTCGAGGCGACGTCCAGGAGTGATACGGGGAAGAGCAAAAGTCGAATTTTGATTCCCATTGAAGGATCCTGGCAAAAGAGAGCAGATGGCGCACAGCTACTTCGGCTGTGTGAGAATGAGGCAGGGTGGGAAGGAGACGCTCTTCTTCTTCTTTCTTCTCTTCTCCTTCTCTCCGCTCCACTCTATGATTTCGAAAACTAAAACAGTACTTCACTACTTTGAACGTTAGAATTGATAGTTGGAAGAGGAGAGGGAAAGGTGCGTGGGCTGAAATGTTGCAAGTCCTACTCTCCTTCGATCAAAGCAGATAGGATTTCTGTTAACCTCCCCTGATTGAAAGAAGGCAGAAGTCTTTTTTTAAGATTGAGAAAAGATGAGGACGGCAGCGAGAAGGAAATTGATATTACAGAAATAAAATACAAATGTTGAGAGAGAGAGGGGTGTAGCTCTATGACCAAGAAGATAGCGGCTAATCAGCTAGAAGTAAAAGTGAGGAAGCAGATTAGACATGGTTGTTCCCTAGATTCTATCTCGAACAAATTCACTCAAACCTGGTGATCCACATCTATTTTTCGCTTCTTCTTCCCTCTCTCCTCACCGCCTTTCTTCTTCTTCTTCTTTGAATCAGACTCTAGTTCTGAATTGTTCTTCTCCAAATTCCGTTTCTTTTTCTCTCCAAATCCTTCGTCTCCCATCTCCATCGAGGCCATTCTCTTGGCCTGAGATACTTGATTTAATCTAGCAAGGACCGTCTCTTCTGGAAGCGACAACTCTGTGAGGGTGTGGTCTTGAAGAAGGTAAGTCAGAAGTAGAGTAGAGGTAAAAGAGACGAGACATGGATAAAGTGAGATGAAATCAGCATCGTGTCTTGAGAGGAATAAGAAATCGAATCCTATCTCTACTACCACTTTCCCCATTCCATCCCCCTCTCGAAGCCCACTTTCAGACTCACTAATCTTTCCTTCAATCCCTTTCAAAACTTCAGTATCCCTCTCAGTAACAAAACTAACGGCCCAACCCTCCTTCCCAGCTCTAGCAGTTCTACCAACTCTATGAACATAATCTTCCCAAGCGGCAGGTAAATCCCAATTAACAACCATTTTAACTTCAGGTACATCCAAACCTCTAGATCCAACATCAGTAGAAATCAAAACTCTAACCTGACCATTTCTGAAAAGTTGAAGGTTTGAAAGTCTGACGGATTGAGAAAGACCTGAATGAAGTGAAACGCAAGAGATTGAAAGGTTCCTTAACATTCGGGTCAAAAGTGAAGCTGTGAAGGTTTTTGAAACGAAGATTATTGTAGATGGGACTCGAGTTGGATCATCTTCATCTTCATCTGAGGAATCGGATGGATCTTCGTAGAATTTTGAGGATGAGGAATTGGAGTGAGAACCTCTACCTCCTCTTGATCCTCCTCTACCTCTACCTCTACCTCTGGTCGAAGTTGAATATTCTTTCCTTTTGACTTTAGGTCCCTTTTCACAAGGTGGATGAATTAAAAGATGATAGAGAAATGGCTCTCGAATGTGAGATGGAATGAAGAGGTATTTTTGAATGAGGGTTGAAGGTGTCGTCGTGCTGAAAAGAGTGAGAGAGAGTAAAGGAAGTGTCCCAGTTAGATTTCTTGCTTGCTTGATGTTGCTTGAACGCTGCCATCTAGGTCAGATACTCACTCTTGTTCGATTCTACAAACAACAGGTTTCAATTTGCCTTTTGCCTTATCTTCTTCCGCCGGCTCTCGATTCACTAGGGTCTCGATTTCTTCAGTCAAAGTGGCTGTGAATAGAAGTGTTTGTCTTGAGTGAGCTGGAGGCAAGATCGAGAAGAGGTAGGAAAGTTCAGGAGCGAAAGTTGGGGAGAGAAGTCTATCGGCTTCGTCCAGAACCTGGGAGAGGTCGAAGACAGATGAAGAGAAATCAAAGGAAAGAATCAGTAAGACAGAGGATAGCCGGATGATAGTGAAATTAGCAAGAAATTCTTCTTAGAGAAAGGCAGAACGTGGAATGTCAGACCACCCTCAACCTCCCCAGGTTCATTCTCCAATCGATGAGCACAAGACCAAATAAGATTATCCATCATCGTGATTCTCCCTCTTGCGTCAAAAAAAGAAGCGGAAGGCTCTGTACTCACCACGAATTTGCATCTGCTCAATCCAATCTCATCTCCATTACTCCTAATCAAATCGACCAATCTACCTGGAGTAGCTACAACTACATGAGGTTTCCTCTTATTGATCTCTATAGCTTGATGTTGCATGTCCATTCCACCCAGAATCAAACTGCAAACCAAATTGAAACCCAATTGATTAGCAGCTCCAATTCCAACAGCTAAGAATTGTTCATGTAATTGAACTGCCAATTCTCTTGTTGGAGTCAAAACGATTGCGAATCCACTAACAGGATCCAATGACAACTTTTGTAAGATTGGTAAAAGGAAACACAAAGTTTTACCTGAACCAGTTTGAGCTCCTCCTATAACATCTCTACCTGACAAAATTGATGGAATCGTTTGAGATTGAATTAAAGTTGGAATCGTTATTGAAAGAGATTCTAATGATTTTATTAAAGGTTTGGAAATCGAAAGTGATTGGAATGAATCATGAACTTGATTGGCAGATGGTTCAATGGCTTCAACTGAAGTTTCTCTTGTTGCTTCTGCTTCGACTCGTTTGATTGAAGGTGGGCTTGTGATTGTACTGGCTGATTCAGTTGAATTCGATTGAGATGGCTTTTTCTGTTTCTTTAGCTTGGAAGCTGCAACTCGAGATGGCAAAGGTGAATCCATCCTTGTAAAGGTTGAGAAGAAAAGGTGAAGAGAGGCAAAAGTTGCACAGCCTTGTGTTCAATACCTTCATCACTTCCGAAACAGCGTTTCTTTCATTCGATTAAGAATCAAAGGACAAGCACCCTAAATTTGACCTCTGACTCACTATCACCAGCAAAAACGTTTGTCAAGATGGCAAAGAGAGTCAACGAGCATTCTTCCCAATCCGAAGCACCTTCTGCCAAACGCAGTATCACTTCAGAACAACAGCAAGCTCTCAAAGTTCAAGAGGCTCAGGATGCTTTGGATAAACTGGACTACAAGACTACAGAGGGATTGTGCACAAAGGTGAGCGAACGAGAATGAATCGGACATGTAGATTTACTTGGATTGGGTCTTCGTTCTACCTACGTTTGCTCTATCCTTTTATCCATCTTCTGACTCCGGTCCTTCCAAATCCAGGTGATCAACTCCAAATCTACTGATTCCATTCAACCGTTGCTCATCAGTAGCAAGAGTTTGGGATCAAGAGGAGAGGCTTACGAGGCAGTGAAAGATGTGGAAAAGGCGTTGGCAAAGAGAAAAGTCTTCAGGTGAGTTTGGCAAGTGGTCTGCCTCTTGGCCTCTTCTGAGTTCTCTTTAAGCAACTGTAATAACGATTTATTGACTTTCCTGTCAACTCCCAGACTCACTCCAAAGCTGGATTCGCCTACCTCAGGCTCGCAATTCACCACTTCAACCTCGCCAGAAAGCAGCAGAAGAACACTGAGGCTTCCGACCATCTCCACTTCATCGACTACAAAGATCTAGCGAAAGAAGTTCAAGCTTCAGCAGCCAGAGGGAACAAGAGTCGCTTCAACAGAGGTTCTCCCGACCTCTTCCTCAAGCTCTTCTCTTTCGCCGACGCTCCATCTCTAATGAGATCAACTTCCGTCTCCAAGGCTTGGAAAGAGCAGATCGACGGATCCTCGGAACTATTCCGCTCATTCAATATGGCAGGGAAAGGAGAGCAGATCTGCAAAGGATTGGGGGTCTTCAGCAAGAAGTCCAGGGATTCGATGAAGAACATCACACTCGGGGTGACAGATTATCCCGATGCATCTCTCCAAGAACGACTAAAGAATCTCCTCAAGGCATCATCCACGAGCATCAGAGTTCTCTCAATTGGTCATCAAGCAGATCTGTCCAAGCTGATAGTTGACGTAGGAGGAGAGTGCAACAACCTGGTCGTTTTAAAATTCTACGTCGAGGGGAGTGAGAACAACTTATTCGACCCAAACAAGGAGGAGGGAGTCTTGGAATTCTCGTCATCTTGGAAAGCCTCACTAAAGACGCCGGAATGGACATCAGGGGATGAGAACTTGGCATGCAACGATGCTCTCTTGGAACGACTTCGAGGAGCAAGAAAGGTCAACATCAGCAGCACCCAGCTCACCTCCGCCTGGGCCGTGAAGCTTCTATCATCAAATCCAAGATTGAAAGAATTACGTCTACTTACGGGAGACAGCAGCCAAGTCGATAGCATTCCACCAATGAATCTTCCCAACCTCACCCATCTCTTCCTCGGCCCTCCCCCAAGATCAACTCAAACGGGTGACTCAAGCCTCTTCTTCCAGGAACTCAACACGCCCCATCTAAGGGAGTTGCAAGTCTGCAACATCAACCCTTCAGACCTTTCTCATCTGAATCCGGAGGTTCTACCCGAACAGCTGGTCATTGAAGATCTACCAATCACAGACGCGGCCAGCGCGAAAGGGGTCGCCTCGTCTCTTATCAACTCAATCAGAGAATGGAAGGAGCTTTGGTGGCTCACTATCCGGCTTCCCGGGTCTGCCTAAACTTGAGGCCCCTTCTACGAGCACTTAATCTCTCTTCTCACTCCTCTATCGAAGACGAGCCTTCTCTCTGGATTCAAAGACGAGGTCCCTCTTCCTAGCCTCAACTTTCTCAAGTTCGGAAATCATGGCACGTCTGTCCATTCTACAGTAATCGACGGGTCTGAATTGGCAGCTATGGTTGCTGGAAGGAATGCAGCAAGTCGTGGGCTTCCTTTCAAGGATGTTGTGCTCGCCGCTCAAGGACTATTGGAGCATGCGGATGCAGCGCCTTCAGACGAAAGACCAACTTTCGACTCACCTCAGCTTCCGGCCTGCATCGTGGGAAAATTCCCGTCAAAGCAGATCTGTCCACCAAATCTTGGCTGGAGAAGCATGTTGAGGTGGTTCTTGAGGCGAAGGAGTGGATTTGATCACACTTATGCTTTGTGAGTGCGCTTTCTTCGACCAAATTGAGCAAGTGCTTCCCGGTTGATATGTTTGCTGACGATGACTCCAGAATTTCCACGCGGGAGATCTTCTCAATCTCAAACTAATTACCAAACTCGTTAATCGGTCTTGAACTCCATATATGACCTCTGCATCTTTTCCGAGCAGACTATATTGACCTGAAGAGATTGTTGGAGACGGGAGCTCCCCCACCTCCAAATCGTTAAAGACGCTCTCGTAAAGGATGAGATTCTCCGACATAGTTTTGAGTTTTGTAAGAGAATAAAAAAGAGAGTCAAGCTTGTGTAAAAAGTGGTTCAATGGATGGAATTGAGAAGGGGAAGAAGTTGGATCGATCCACGATGGATCGACCTTTCACAACTTTCGAGAAGCCAACCACCGGCAAGTCTATTCGAACCAGACTCATCCTTCAACCAAAATCCCAATGCGGAGTTCTCGAAATAGTTCTTGAGGATATTTGTGCCGTATGGAGGATCAAGGCTTTGCTGATAACGTAGTCATGAGCAAGCGAGCGACGGTGCGACGGATCTCTTGGAGTCGACATCTTCAAATGTGAAACGGGGTGGAAGGCTGGAAGGCTACAGCATTCCAGAATGGAGATGAGCTCTTCAGTACTGCATTTCGAAGATATGGTTCCGACAAGAGCCACAATCAAAGCAGTTTTTCTGGTCCCATAACGAGAAGGAGTGCTGCAGAATGAAAAGACTTGAGACTTGAAACAGTTCAAAGCCAGAGAGAGGCGGAGACGAAATTGAAAAAGAAAAAATCGGACAACATGGGTCGTAAAGTACTCTTGGGGGTAATGGATCAGACGTGAAGGAAAATACTGAGACTGGAACTATTGAGTGGCGACTGGACCTTTCCCTCTTTTTTTGGAACTTGATTAGACTTCAACCTTGCTTTGAGGCCACGTACGAAGCTACAGCTGGCAGCAAACTTTCTCCGTGTTCGAGACTACGATCTTGATGTATACGCAAGATTGGATTGAAAGCAGCTAGGGAGGTTTGATGGTGGGAGAGCTTGAGCGGAGGTGATGGACGAGCGCTTATTCCTAGTAGACCCAAAACAAGAACTGATACAAGGAGAGCTACCTGAGAATATTAAAATTGAATTGGATAGTCAGCCTGTCTATAGAATAGAATGCAGGGAATTCCGAAAGAGCGAGTGCGCCGAATCTGAGATGAGACTTACCAGAAGGTACCAGGTGACGCTAGTCTTGACCACCTGCCTATATTTGAACTCCAAAGCATAAATTCTTCCCGTCCCAACAAAGTAGGGAAGGGTATATCCCGCATCAAGTCTTCCAATCATAGCCTCAAGATTGGGCATGCTGAAGTAAGAGAGATCTCCAGCACGATAGCTCTCGTTTCCGAAGCTGGAGGAGAAGGGATCTAAAATTCTATCAGGAGTATTGGAGTTTCTGTCTGCATTCAGAGAGCTAAAACAAAGGAGTGGGGTATAGAGGTTCTATCAGCACCTCCCCCCGAGTTCAGAAAAGTTCAAGTCTCACTCTTCTTTCTCACCTTGAGATTCTCGATCTAACCTAGGTACTTACCCTGCATCATTGATCTTCTTCCTTGTCTGTCTGAAGATCCAATTTGTTAGATCTGGAGGGACCAGCCCTCCGTTTGGCTTTCCTTGACTAATTGAGCCGGAAGCGTGCAAATCATGTCCAGAACTCTTGATACCAACTGTATGAATCTCTGAAGAGGTATTCTGACCTTTGAAGATGTAGGTCTCGATCAAAGACAGGCAAACAGCGCAGTCTGAGAGAGTAGGAGACTAACAGGTCAGCGTTGATTCCTTAAGATCACTGAGAAATCCAATCCCAGGGACTCACCCCATCTAGTTTCTCCTGTCTTGTCTGTCCAAGTAGAAGAATTCCATTTGGGACTCTCCTTGGACGTCTGAGCTAGTACGACATCAATGGAGCCTGAGCCCTATTCCAGTGGCTGAGTTTCAGAATCCATGTTGAGATGAGTGCCTCTTGCTACACCGTCAAAGGAGATGGCTGTCTTCATGAGGGGACCTATCATTCCTGGGATTGGCCAAGGTTTCTCGCTGTTGGAGAAACGTTGAGGTGAATTGGGATCTCCATATCCATTAGCAAAATCGACCTTGTCCCAGATCGACTCTGCATCTAGATCCAAGAACAGCCCGTGAACGAGGCTTATGGGAATGAAGAAAAAGGCGTAGAGGCTGCTATCCAAGGCAAAGTTAGTTTGAAAAAAGCTTTCATTTAGAGCTAAGCATTTGACTCTCTGACCCCAGCGAGGCCAAAAGAGATCTGAGACGTCTTGATGATCAACAAAAGCTGAAGAAACGCTGTTGCTACGTAGACCCTGATTTGGATTTGGCTTGATCTGTTGGAGAAAGAGTTGACTTCAGTGGATTCCCGTCAAACTTGAGCTCAAAGCCGAAGATCAAAGTCGACTCACATCTCTGTAGGCTCCATATCCATAGCCTTCTGGCTCAAGCACTGCTATGAAAATCTCTGGAAAGTAAACAGTATGATTATTCTCTGGATTCAATGCTTCTAAAGCAGCAGAGGGAGGGTCCGCAGGTCCATAAGGCTTGAATTCATCGACACTTTGCTCTGCTTGAGTCAGAGTTCCTAGAACGGGTTTCCAATTGGAAGACGTTTCTTGAGGAGCATATCGAACATTCAAATCAACGCAACGAGCATAGAAGAATCCGATCCCGGTAGAGAGTAAGAGTGAGAGAATGAAAAGAAGTAGGCACCAGAGTGACGCGAGATTGGAAGATGATCTCTTGCCACTGCGATAGCGAAGAACACGGAAAGCTCCCATAAGACCAACGCTTTCAATCCAAGAGTCTAGAAGAGAGATAGAAATAGGAGAGGGCGGAGAAGAGCCATTTTGGACAGCTGCTTCGACGAGGACCGTCCATACTGCTATCTCGAAGTGAGGTTGAGCGATCTTCTGAAGTACGAAGGTGCATGAGAGACCGATAGCTCCTCCAATCATACCAACAGCCGCACGACTTGATGAAATTAGAGAAAGAATGGATCGACGAGGAGAGGCGTTTGATCAGTCCCAATGTGGATGAGGTCGAGAGATCAGTTTCAAGTTCGCTCACCTGATCGTCAAAGATTGGTGGTTAAGAGCGGTAGCTGGAATAAAGTATCCTACAGTACCGGATACAGCTGATGGAGGTGTAAAAAGAGAGATAGAGGAGGGAAAAGGTCTAGTTTCTATGAATGTGCTCAAAGACTCTTGGAGCGTACTCACCTAGAATGACCACAAGAAGCCCGAAATCAAGCCAGATTGATGAAACTCGCTGTGAATTGTAGATGTCTTCAGGAGAAGTGGTGTGGAACAAAGGTTGATATAGAGGGACTTGACTAGAGGTGGAAGTTTCGGTAGGGAGAGCTGGACGGTGCTTAAATGTCGTTCCAAGAGAGTCTGGAGATGTCTTCAAGGGGATCGAATTTGACCGATACGACTTGGATTCTTGACCAAACATTTCGATAAAACGAATGGGAGTGATGGGTGACGGGTGACCAGAAAGAATCCAGATTAAGATTGCCAATCGGTCAAGCTTTGAACCTCTCGATTTTCTTAGGATCGCTTCAAAATTAACATCAATTTGAAGATTTCTATAGATCAAAGAATTAGAAAAGTGTGAAACCACATCTAGGACGTATGCAAATGACACGTTGACGAGACAACATGGCAACTTGATGGTCTTTCTGATGGTCTTTCGTCACCCTCGACTCAGCTATATCTTCCTTCGAGAGCCACTCAAGTCGGCACACCTACTGAGCCAGCTCAGAAAGTCCCATAAATAGAGGAAGAATCTCTCTTTGCCTTGACAAGCCTTGAGCAGTAGAACTAGGCAGGAGATCAGAACGCAGGGTTGAAAGACCTTCGAAGGCTTCACTTCCTTCTTGGACTTCGAAAGGAAAGAGAACTGATATTTGATCAGCAATTTGAAGCTATGAAACAGATACGAGAGTACAAACAGAACAGAAAAGACAGCTTAAAGAAGAGATGAGGATGCGTTAAGGAGAAATGTTGACTACCACTTTGAGCTTCCACCCTTCCACCTTGGAGGTCTTGAAATGGCGGGTCGAGAGTTCCAATTCGAAGGTTTCGAAGGTCGAGACAACATATGTTGAAGGAGTAGATTGGCCGCTGAGCTGCGAGTTCGGAGAGAACCAAGACAGCTGCAGTGAAGTGAGGATGAGCAAAGATACGAAGAAGTTTCCTTAGTTTAAATAGTCCAACGAAAAACCAGAAATCTTGACTGAAATCACCGGCTCACCTCAGAGATCTGAGGCGTCTTGGACCTGCGGCATTTGATGTTACTATGTGACTGATGAGCGCGATGAGCGAGGGAAATCGAGTGTTCAGTTTGATGCTTGGAATGAGATCAAACCTCCCGAAGTTGGTTTCAGAGGTAGATGTCAAGACCCAGATTACTGAATTAAGGAAGGAGATCGCTTGACCATTGTTTTCGTCGGAGATAAGGCTCAGTACGTATTGTACTTCTACAGATAGATTGGAAATGTATTGAGCATCCAACTCCCAAGAGCCGAGCTCTCTCCTCTCTTCTCTCTTCTCTTGCCCTCACCCTACTCCAATTACAACTGTCAGGGACAGCGGAAGTCTGGGCTTTGATAAAGTCGTTCGTGATTCGTTAGAATCAGTTTCCAAAGGAGCTAGCTTTCGAAAAGTCAAAGAAAGTGATGTCTAGAACAAGGGTTGGTCTCTGGTCATCAACGAAGAGAAGAACCAGAATCTCATCACTCAATGTCGATTTGGAGCGGGTGGAGACTGGTCGAACGAGTTTCCTCAAGTCGAGGCTCCGCTTGAACAAGCTTTACTTGGTGCAATTTCAATGACAACTCAAATCGCCTGGCAAACTGGACCACCAGGAGATATTTGTGACCCGAAAGGATTAAGGAAATCTCAAACTCCTCCATCTTCGATTTCTCAATCTTCAAAAAAATGTCTCTCAATTCAATCTCAAGTTTCCAATGTCTTGTCTATTCGTATCTCTCATTCTCTGTTCCTACGCACCGCTTCTTGGGCCTTGTACTCTCTCTACGCTCTCCTTCGAGAAATTCCGTCGCTCACATTCTTTAATCTCTTTTGTCACATTTCCATCTCCATCCCACCCCAATGCTGTCCTTTGAGTTTCGTACTTTGCTGGAATGCAACTTCCTCCACCCTCCCCAAGTCTTGTCAACCCCCCCCCCCCCCCCCAACTTTATCTTGCAGAATAATCTCCAGTGCCTGAGAAACTTATTTCTGTAGGTCTCTCGGTATCTCCTTGTTCTACTTAGAGTCTATTTGTTTTGAACTCAATGGACAATCCTTCTCGGATCTTCGCCACCCATCGTCATAGAGTCAGTCATAGACCGAGAGTAGTTCGTAGACCAGCTGTCGAGACTATCACCTCTGGCCAACTCAGCTGAGTGAAGATGAACAACAGAACGTCGGAAGTAAGAACGGATCTTGGTGAGGTACTGAGCTGGTCAGCCATCTTTTGAGTGACAAAGGAGAAGGGGGAAAGGTTCAAGAAGACAGTCAGTAGAGTCAGCCAGAGATTGGTTCTATTATTCCTGTGTCCGAAAGGGTAAAGAAAACTTTTCCAAAGCAAGAAAAGCTGACTGTATGCGTGGAAGAAGTGGAATCAGAACGCTTGGGAGTGGTGGGAAGAAGGAGAAGATGAAGCAGAGATGAGAATGTTTCTTAATACTTTCTTGACTGCAAACCACCTCCTCCCGGTCATCCTGAATGTGGAATTCAGCTTAAATGATATCCAATTCAAGTGGATTGCAAGCATCAATCACAAATCAGAAGCGAGGTCTCATCAAATCGAAGTATCGAATTCATCTCTCACTCTATCAATCCAAAGATAAGCAACAATCATTTACATTTCCTTCTGGAGACATCTTTGGTTCTTTACCTTCACATCGAGACTCACTGGATTCTGAGGGAATTGAGAAGCTCAGAAAGGCTACTTTAGCTAGGAAAAAGAAAGCAATTGTAAAGGAGGAACATCTCAATCGAAAGAGAGGTAAAAGTGTTGGTTCAAGAGAAGCAGCTCAAGATCCTCCTCCTTTAGATCCTAGATTTGGACCAATTCAGATAGATTGGGCAGACAGAGTGTTTGATCAAAGTTCAAGTTCAAATCAAGAGGGAGAGGAGATGATAGACAACTCTTCTGCTGCTTCCAATCCTCCAGCTACTCCTTCTTCTCATCATCCTCAACTTTCAGCTCCAGTGGCCAAGTTTCTGAAGAAATCATCGTTCTCAATTCCAGAGAGGCCGGATCCGAGAGATTCATTCAAGACTGGTGGAACTGAGGTTTCATTCGGTATAGTTCATCTATTCAAGGATTTGGATGAGGTTAGAAGGAATGAGGACATTCAGAAGGATGGGAGCAGAGACGAAGATGGGAGCTCGAGATTGGATCAGGAGGAGTTCCCACCTTTAGGAAGAGAGAGAAGCAAGAGTGGTAGTGGCGGTGGGAATCAACCTGCAACTTCAGGTTCAACTTCCAGATCAGATGAAGCTTCAACCTCCGCAGATCCCATTCCGCCTCAAGAAGCTCAGGAGGAAGAATCAATCATCCTAGAATCTGATGACTCGGGATCTATCCTGGCAGTGCTAGCAGTTCCAGCTCTGATGAGTGCAAGTGACTTCTTAGCTTTCGTGGAACCTGCTCTCGATGCTATCTCTCATGTGAGAATGTTGAGGTGAGTTGCTGCCTTCTCTTTGAGTTTTTGAAACCTGAATCTTTCTCTTTATCCCTTCATCTTTAATCGAGAAGCTGATTTTCATTGATTCTCCAATTCACTCAATCATAGAGAACCTCAACCCAACCGATGCTTAATTCTAATCAAATTCCGAGATTCAAGAGATGCAGAAGAATTTCACAAACTTTACGATGGGGAACTATTCAACGCTATGAATCCAGATGAAGTCTGTCAAGTGGTCTACGTCACTGAAGTCACAGTCAGTAGGAATGCCAAATTACCTTTTTCATTCTCTGCTGGAGGTGGAGAGATAGGTTGGCCTGTATTTCCATCTTTGAACTTCGTAGAGAGTGGAAGGCCAAATGGAAACCGAAATCAAGAGACTGAATCTTCAAAAGCGGAAATGATCTTGAAAGAGAAATTGATTCAAGAATTACCAACTTGTGCAGTTTGTTTAGAAAGGATGGATGAAGCTATCACTGGACTCATGACTGTCACTTGTCAACATACTTTTCATTGTAGCTGTCTTAGTAAATGGAGTGATGGGAGGTGAGTTTCTCTCAGTCTCGATAGGTTCCTCGACTTTCGACCTTCGGCTCCTGACTTTCTTCTATTGTCTCTCCCTTCAACTCTGATTTTCAAATTCTGCAGATGTCCAGTTTGCCGATACTCTCAATCTCGACAAATCTCGAATTCCAGGCTGCTTCAAGGTCAAGGTGGACCTTCAACTTCGAATCCAAATGATGAGGAAGGAGTGGCAACCTGTTGTACTGTCTGCAAGACGGAATCAGATCTTTGGGTTTGTTTGATCTGTGCTACTGTAGGGTGTGGAAGGTATAAGGAAGGTCATGCTAAACAGCATTATAAGGAGACCAGACATCTTTACAGTCTTGAGGTGAGTACATATTCTTCGATGAGGTTGAATAACGACAGCATTTTCATCTGACCTTTGGTCCTTTATATTCTCTCTCATCTCTAATGTTTTTAAGCTCGAAACCCAAAGAGTCTGGGACTATGCAGGCGACGGCTACGTTCATCGACTGATTCAAAACAAAGCCGATGGGAAACTGGTCGAATTACCTTCTTCTTCATCTTTAGGAGCTCTGGCCCCAAATGCCTCGACTAGTAATGGTGGAGATGGAAACGGAGTTTCGAATACCTTTCATTCAGAGAAGATCGAAGCCATAGGCTTGGAGTTTTCTTATCTCTTGACTTCTCAACTGGAATCTCAAAGAAGTTTCTATGAAGACAAAGTCAAAGCTTTACAACATGAACTCGCATCTTTTTCAACTCAGTCGTCATCTTCGAGGACCACTTTTGAAGCTTTGGAAAAAGCGAATTCTGACCTTTTGAAAGAAATCGGAACTTTGAAAGAAGCTAGAGAAGAAGATGGTAGAATCAAGATTCGAAATGAAAAGAAATTGGCCACTAGTTTGGATCTCATAAGAAATCTTCAGAAGGATTTGGGGAATGAAAGAAGCGTCACCAAGGGTTTGATGGGGAATTTGGAGAGATTAAAAGAGAATGAAAGGGAAATGCAGGGGAGTGTTAAAGCATTGAAAGGAGAGATTGAAGAATTAAGGGATCAAGTGAAAGATTTGATGTTGTTTGTTAGTGCTAGAGATCAAATCGGGGATGGTGAAGGAGCGGGAGGTGATGTTGAGATTGGATTGAGTAAAGGAGGGAAGAAGAAAGGGAAGAAGAAGTAGAGCGCTTCGTTTATAGGTCGCCATGTTGTAGTTCATTCTGTATCAGTATCTCCAATTCAATTCTTGTTGACATAACCCTTGTGAAAATCTGCTTTGAAGCAGATGACATTCCTAGTCTTGGAGAGGTCATGGGAGAACTAGTTGATGTCGATGACTATCGAGAAGAATTCGAGTTGGAGTTTTAAAGGTTGTAAGTAGCTTGTAATCTCCTCCCCTTCACACTAACTACTGATCATCTCTCTGTCCCTCTCTCTTCGATTTCAGGACTTCCTTCATGACTTCGTTCGTCATATCATTTAATCTCTCTGAGTTAGTCCTCATTACATCTCTACTTCAAGCTCAAGTCCTCAAGTCTAATTCATTTCTTCGGCTTCAGATTGACCTGGTTACACCTTTTAATTGTCGTCTAAAGTTTTCAATCTCTCGCCTGATTTATAGCCATCAACTTACCATCCTAGACTACATGCTGTGGTTTCAATAACTTGTCATTTCCCAGATCCCTCAGAAGCAGATTCGAAGGTGGCGATCAAGATCGATGTCACTCTTTCCTTCCTCTCTACCTCTATCACTAATCGGATTTTGTAGTAGTGATATTGATTCAACAAGAAGAGAGAGCTAATGTTACATTGATACTGCAGGGAGTCTAGATGGGAACTTGAAAGAGGATGAGATGTTTCGATCCTTTCTGTTTCTATTTTCACTTTGATCCTTTCTTTTCTTGAAAGAGAACGTGTTTTCGAACTGATTTGAAGTTTTCAAGAGGTTGAGGTTCAAGAGGAAAGAGGGGACAGAAGGTTGGAGATTGAGAGAATGGAGGAAGGAAAGGTGAGGGATCGGCGAAGGGTGAGAGAAAGATCAGTTTACTGAGAGACAGCACTGAAGCTAGTTTGGAAAGCAATCGATTCAAAGTTCTTTCTTGGGAAATTCTCCACAGAGAGAGAGAGAGGGGTAACTTTAGCTCAAAAGCTCAAAGGAGGTAGAGACCAGCTTCTCCTAGGTCATCGTACGTCCAGCCTCTCCCTCTCCCTGCTCACCTCTGCTGTCCACATATTTGATTAAAAACCGTCCCGTATTGGAATTGAGACCATCCGAACTAAAGCAGAAAGTATCCAGGAGCGTCCCGACTCTTTGCTGCTTCTAGACTCTTTTTTTATCTTCCTTCAAAGCATCGCAATCTTCGAGAGCAAGTAAATAGACTGATTCCTCTCTTTCGAGTCTTGACCACTTCGTTGTAGGCTGCCCTGACGGCTCTATCGATCCTTCTCTTCTCATCATCTCATCTCAGTGTCACCTCTGGTCTCTCTCTTCACCTGGCCGATTCCGACTGTTTGAGACTGACCTTTTGGATCATATTTCATCATCTGCAATTTCTCAGCCACTCTTGGTCGTCGAGTGGTATAAACGTAACCTGTTCCAGCAGTTGAGAAGAGTCTAGCGATTACGATTCTGTGAGGTGAAAGTGAATCAGAAGGAAGAGGAAGAGTTCAGCCGCTGGACTGGAAAGCCTCCCCTCTGTGAGAAAGTAGTGATCTGTTGATCTCACCTTGCTTTTGCTTTGGCTGCCATGTTTGAATCGGAGGATTGAGAATTGGACTGTGATACACTAATGATGGTTCAAAGAGGAAGATGAGTCTTTTGCATCTCCCCTTGTTGCTCTCTCCCTCAACCTCTCAAAACATGTCAGCTCAAGAAGACGTGAAAGTTTCATCATCTTCATCATCCATTCCAAATTCAATTTCAGAGTCAAGCGAGATCAAAGATTCAGAAATAGAAAGTGAGACAAAGAGGAGTTCATTGGATGGAAAGAGAATCACAGCTCAGAGGCACTTGAGAGATGCAAGTGAAGGTGAGTATTAGTTATTCGACTTAGAGACAGAGCGTACTACTCGTTAAAAGTAAGGTCTGAAGATAGATCGAGAGCTATTCAGAGCTTGACAAGGCAGATGAGCCGAGTGAGAGGCTGGGAAGAGGAGGTGAGGCGGTTAGAGAACAGATAGCTCTTGTCTTGAATGGAAGCTTCCTTCTTGATGATCATGATGCGGTAGTATTAGATCTACTTATCTTTGACCTAATTTCAGTGCTCTTGCATCTCTCAGGTCGTCTCAAGGGACGCCCGTGCTGATCTCCCTTCATGTCCCTCCCCTTCTACTGCTGCAGATGAACATTCTACTCGAAAGAGGGAACGAGAGGGAAGTCTAGAGCCAAGTGGCTCTCAGGGGGATGGCAATCAAGTGAGTTCTCATCTCACTCAATCCTATCGTGACCAATGGTAGCAGAGCTGGAGGAGAGGGCCAAGAGGTAGTTAGGTTCAAGTCAGCAAAACAGAGAGAGCTGCCTTCAAGTGGATCTGCTCTCGCTATGAGATTCAATGATCGAGTTGGATCTCTATATAGCTTCCGGAATGATGACGAGCTCTCCAGATCCCGCTGAGAGAAGTTTGATTTCTGACCCACCCTCTGTTGCTCTCTCTCTCTCACTCTCCTCCGCCTCCAGGGTTCAGCGCCACCATCAACCGAAGGAGTCCCAACCAAGAAAAACCGTTTAGGAGATGATGGCGATGATAAAGAACCAATTCCAACTTCCAACACCAATGATTCACAAGCTGAAAGAGTGGGTCATATCAGACAAAGAGTTCAAGATCTAACTTGGCAAGAACAAAAGGAAAGAGAAAAAGAATTGGAGAAGTCTCAAGGGAACGCAATTGTACCTGAAACTTTGACTACTTCAACTGAAGCAATTACATCTGCCGAGGAAGTTTCATCAAGTCCTCCAAAGAAACAACCGACTTTTGCTTCTTTCAGTTCTTCTTCTTCATCTCCTTTCGCTTCTGCAAAGCCTTCAAAATCTGATATCTTCTCTTCTTCAACTTCAAGCGCAAGAGTTTCATTTTCAGATTCGAAAATGGTTCAAGCAGCTCCTGCTTCTTCTGGAATTAGTAATGCTAGTATGGACGATGCAACTCCAATTCCACTTCCAGCTAAACTACCCTCAACTTCTTCAACCACTCAACCTACTTTCTCATCCTTTTCCTCTACTTCTTCACCTTTTAACTCTGCTTCTCCAGCTGCTGGACCCAGCTGGTTAGGTTCTAATAGCAACAATTCAAGTTCCAACTCTAAATCAGGAGGGTTTGGTGGAATCAAGCCTAGTTCCTTAGGAGCTTCAGTCTCTTCAAAAGCAGGGATTCAAGATCCATACAACCAATCTTATGCTTCTTCGACCAGCGATTCAACTTCTAAACCTAAACCTAAAACTACTACTCCCTCTTTAGGTTTCGGTGCTTTCGCAGGCTCAAGTCCTTTTGCTTCAAAGAACAGTACGAGTCAAAATAGTCGATCATCCTCTCCAGCTAATCAATCAGAATTAGATAATGGTGCAAAGAAATCGAAGAGTGTTGGAGAGGGCCGGGAAGGAGAGGAAGCTGAAACTGAAAATAAGGGTGAAAATAGTTTCTCTCATGTCCTCAGTCAAAAAGAGAAGTCTGAAGACGAAGATTCGAAAGAGAATTCTGGATCGAATGAAAATGGATTTGTTGGTTTGGGTGGAAATAAAGGAAAGGGAAAGGAAACTGCTGCTGCTGATCGTGAGTTTTCAAAAAAGAAACCATCTATGAATCCACTTACAGAGAAGTCAAGACCGCTTTGATGTCTCGTGCTGATTTCTATCTTTCTTTCTTCAACTGGAATTTCTCGATTTTGATACCCTTTCTTCTAGTCACAACGGGAGAAGAATCTGAAAGGACAGTTCATTCTGCAAGAGCTAAATTATACGTCATGTCTTCTGATGCTAGCAACACCTGGAAGGAGAGAGGTACTGGAACTATCAGATGTAACGTTCCAAAGAAGAGTATGCTGGATAGAGGATACAGAGATGACGATAAGAAGGGAGCTAGACTTGGTGAGTAAAGCTCAGGGTCAATTCTACAATAAAGCTCGGAATGTTTGCGCTTGCTCTTTAGTAGCATGCTAACAGTTTGATTATTTTTCTTCTTCGACTTTTGTCCTGCTTTCGTCTTCAATTTGCATCTTCAATCCAAAAAGTGATGCGAGCAGACGGAGTTCTAAGAGTCATCCTGAACATCGCTTTGTTCTCTGGAATGAGTTTGGAATTGGCTCAAGATAGATTCGTTAGAGTTGTGGCTCTGGAAAATGGAGACTTGGTTCATTTTGCTATCAAGGTGAGTTCTGAACAAGAAAGTGAAAGCCGGGTCGAGTCGAAAAGCTTACTGTTTCCTTAGTCGCGTCCAAGGCTTCTCTTGAAAACTCAAGTCACTGATTCTACTTCTTGACATCCCTTTTCTTCTGTGATTTCCCGAACTCCACAGCTCAGTAACGCAGCTGCAGCAAGTGCATTCTCTTCAGCTGTATCAGCTCATATCCCAAAAGCAGACAAACCAGCCCCTGTTGGAGATGATGTCGCATAGGAAACCTTTTTTGAAATAGAAGCAAGGAATAAGAGCAGGAGTCTTTGGAAATCGGGAATCAAGAAAGAGAAAGAAAGAAAGGGAAGGAGAGCGGTCTTCTCAGAGATTTTTGAACGAGCTGCAGGCAAACATGACTTTTGAATCAAGCAAGAAATGTGGTCTATTCTCTCTGATTTGTAGCAAAAGTTAATATTAACGACACCGTTGAATTTATTACCTATGTCCTTGAGAATTCTCGACTTGAGTTGTGTGTAGAGGATCGATTCTTCTCCGAATTCCAGATCAAAGTTTCAAACGGATTGGAGATATACATGAGTGTGATACATATGTTTAAAGGATAACGAGAAAAAATATCACGAGTTGAGATGAGCGATGAGCAATTCAGCTACTCTGTCCGAATGACTCGAGACGATCATATGTCCTCCTCCTGGGATGACGTGGATCTTCATGTCTCCAGCAAAATCTGTAAATTCACGAATCGAATCAGTCAGGATCGGAGGCGAGATCACGGACTTTCTTGCTTCGGTGGCAAAACCTCTTGCCTATTTCTTATACTCACATTCCTTCGTCTCCATCTCAACAGCATCATCTTCATCTCCCCAAACACATTCAATTCTACCACCAAACTCTTTACAAACTTTGTTCATAGTATCAGCTTGATCGAAAATGGCACCATACTTGACTGAAGATAAGAAAGAGTGATAGAAACCTGGATGGTTTTTAGCTTGCCAGTAAACTATGGATTTCACGTCTTTTGAAACTTGAACTGGCGAGAGAAAGATGAAAGGTTTGAGAAGACTTGAAGGTAAAGATCGAAATAGTCTAGTCTTGAAGTCAGCTTTGTTAGCTGGAGTACCTCCAACTGGACAAATCAAGAAAATCTTTTCGATCCTTTCTGGGAAGTAATGGGCGAAAGTGGCGACTAGATAGGTGAAGAAATGATTTTAGTATAGATTTGAGATGGAATCATTTAGAGGACCACTGGACCAACTACGAAGAGAGAAACCGAACTCACCAATAGGCCCGCCAAAGCTCATGCCTGCCACACTGAATTTAGTCCAATCAGGTTTGGCAGCCAACACGAAAGCCAATTGGGCGATAAACAAAGGAACGTCATGAGGCATTTGAACCGAATCAGATCTGCCTCTGCCATACAGGTCATATAGCATGACCCGAAAACCAGCTTGAACGAGTTTCTCGACGACCTCTTTGAAAACTGGAGTTGGAGTCGTAATCCCATGAACTAATATAACTTTCATTCCATTAGTAGGTCCAGTTTCATAAACTTTAACTTGCCCGTATGGCGTATCGACGTAGCTGAAAACGTTTTTGAAGAAGTCAGAAGATAAGCCTTTCAAAAAAGCAAAGATTCATGAATCTTTCTACTCACTGAGCTCCATCAAAGAAATCTTCATGATAAAGGTCATCTTCTTTGGAACCTCTTGGAGCTCTTTTGATGAGAGGATAAGAGGTAGTCTCTTTGGAACGTGGGAAGTTGGAGGGTAAAAGATAAGAGAATGCTAGCATTGAGAGAGCAGCGGCTGTGAAGATTGGAAAGGCATGACGATGAACTGGAATATCCAAAATTGAATGAGCGGTTGATGATAGAGTTGAAAGAGCTTTGTCGAAAGGAGACGACATGGTGGATGAGGAATAGAACGAATTTATTTCAACGAAGAACGAAGGCTGAAAGGACGAAGAAAGAGGCTGCGTGGCAACCTATAAGTACTTCGTTCCCTCAACATGATTCAGAATCCAGGCTGTGCAGAACAATTCAAATGAATCAACTTGAGTGGGACACAGCCGAACCAAAGTTAGCAAAGAAGGAATTACCATGCATCTTCGGCAGGAGGTCCGACGACTAAACGTAAATCCAACCCTAGAAATGTCGAATCGAATCATTCCTTGAGAGCTTTACGACATTTCAAGACCTTATCAAATTGCGATACCTTTTGAAGTAGACAAAATCGTAAACAAAGCCTGGTGGTCCATCTCTCTTTACCCTTTCTTTTCTTTAATACTCTCTTAAAATTCTTTGCCATCTCCAACATTGACTGAATCAAGCCCCAAGTTTCTCATCCAAAATTTCCTTCGTCAGTTCTCCATCTCTGATGTCCAAGACCTTAGCCACGTCAGATTGAATGCTGAAATTTGAAAGAGCTGAAGCGTAGAGAGTTGAGAGTTCCATTGAAGAGGTTTGAGGAGCCCAACTGCGGATTCGGTAGAGTTAAAAAATATGATGAAACGAGAAGGTAAAAGAGATGGAATGAAAAAAAGAGGGGGAGGATGAGTGAGAGAAGCAAGAGAGAGTGGAGAACGGCGGGATTGTTGAAGGTAAGACGCGAGGTAGGATGATTGACTTACTAGATGATGATGAGAGGCTATCCAGTTTGAATAGAAAAGTAAGTGAGCAGAAGAAAGAGGATAGTTGATTGTTAGGAGAGGGTGGAAGGCTTCTTAACCTCGTTCGAGAAGGGAGGGAACGAAGAGAGAGTGGAGTTCTATTCAGTAGAATGCAGAGGATAAAGATACTGACGAAACTTGTCCTTCCATCTTTGTGATTCAATTGATAGCTCATGACGATGAACCTTGGGGAGTTCTCCGGCAGTTCTGGATGATGTCAAAATGAAAGGACAGAAGCTGTCAGGGAACGGGATCGTTTATTATGAAGTCCTCTCGAAGCCTAAATCTAGAGAATTTTAAGAATTTCACGTGGCACTTGTCACTTCCGATGAACTCTCGTTGAACCAGATTGGTAGGAACGTCTTGAGGGCAGAAAGTGTTGATCTCCTTCGCTCTTGGAAAACTCTCCAAAGTCTCACCTTCAACCAAATCTTCTGGAGTGATGCTGTCGAAAGATTCTTCTTCAAGCTGTTTAGTATGTGGATAGTCATGCAAGCATCAATTTTCAATGAGAAGAGAAGAAGAGAGGGCCCACTCAAGGGGAAGAGAGTATAGAGACGAACTGACCATTAAAAGTTTTGCCTTATCGATTTTGACGACCAGAGCTGCACTTGAAGCTTGATTTTTTCCCAACCTGAACTGTTTCAGAGATGCTAAAAGATTTGGATCAATATCAACTGTAGACATCTTTCAAGACTAATGGTTTGGAGAAGGAGAGATGATGTCACTTAAAGTGTGTGGAGCAAGTTGTCGCGATTCCTCTTGAACTTCTCTACCCTCCTTCTAATTCAGTTATGTTGAGATCTACTCAAACTTTAGGTCGCATTGCCACTACTGGCTTCAAGTCACAAGCTCTTTCTTCTTCACTTAGAGCTGCTACCACTTCCACCAGAGCTTTCTCTTCCAAACCTACTTCTACCTCTACCTCAATTCCTGCCACTCGCCAGAACTATTCCACCAGTGCTCCAGGTCCAGAATTTGATCCAAATGCACCAACTGCTATGGACAAACAACTTCCACCAGCTCCAGGTGACGATTTCAACGTGGTTATCGTAGGAGCGTGAGTATCCAGTTTCAACCCTTTTGATGGGGGTAGGACGAGATACCTTCTCATTCCTCAAGCTCTACCGACCTCTCACTTTCCTTCTCTTAATCCTTTCTCATTCTTTTTGATTATATTCATTACAATTCTCAGTGGAAACATCAACGTGAGTTCTACTGACCTCTCTCACTTCAAGCTCCAGCCCCACCATAACTGACCAGCACCTCTTCTTCTCATCACCCTCTCCCAATCGCACCTTATGTAGTTCGGTGAGTAGAATTAATTCTTTGAGAAGCTTAGGAATGCACTCGTGGGACTTGAAAGGGAAATTTTGATGGAAAGATTGCAGAATCTGCTGGCAGGAAAGAGTTCTGGAAGTCCGAAACTCGAGCCTCTCCCTCTGGGTGGAGGGAGCACTTCAACCTTCCTTTTGAAGCAAGGTCTCATTCCCAACTTTCCTTTATCTCAATTCTCTCCGATAGGATCTGATGAAGGTCCTTGGAATCATTCTTTCCGTCTCGAACAGTGAGTTTGGGAGCTTTGAATCCTTATCTATTCTATCTCTTTCACTTCTCCTTCTCCCTCTCCGCCCTCTTCTCGAATGAACTGCAACTGACCATGTATTCTCTTGGCTATTGTTGTTTGCTCCTTTCTGCTTTTGACCTCTCCCAGCAAGCTCGGTCCTCGTCTAAAAGTGGTAGCTCTAATCGATCCATCAGCAGCTCGTGCCGATGCAGCTTTGACTGTCAAGCGTAACTCTTTCGTATTAAGCGCTTATAAAGACACCGTTGTCTATCCAACCTTTGAGGATTTCGTCAAGAAGATGAAGCCAGAACAATATCCAAGGTCAGTGTCTAATTTCCCACCTCACCCTCTCTCTCTCTCTCTTTTCTTTCCTAAAAGCATGCAATCCTGATTTCTCACTCCTTTTCTTTCTCTTCTTCGTGATTCATCTTTTCAACCATCAACAGAGCCATTTGGGTAGGATCTCCACCAGCTTTCAGAGGTCGTGAAGAAGCTGGAAGAGATTTGGAACAGGCTTTAATCAAATCTTTCCCTGACACTGCTCTTTTCATTGAAAAACCAGTCTCTACTGGTCCGGTTGATCAGGCTATGCAGGTTGCTAATGATTTGAAGAAATCTGGTAACTTGGTCAGTGTGGGATACATGTTGAGATATTTGAAGGTCGTTCAGAAGATGAAGTGAGTAGTTCAAATAGCATCTTCCTTTTATTTCTTCCTTTGGGGTTTTGAAACATTTTGAGAGAAAGGGTCCTCCTTAACAAAGAAGCCACTTTGTCTGATTTTGAATCTCCCCTTTTCCAGACAAATTCTGGAAGAAAACAACCTCAAAGTCATGGCCACCAACGCTCGTTACATTATGGCTTACGAACATACTGCCAAACCAGATTGGTGGGACAAGAATCAATCTTGTGGTCCAATCGTTGAGCAAGCCACTCATTTCTGTGATCTTTCAAGATACTTTGGAGGAGAAGTTGATCTCTCAACCGTTATGGCTCATAGTTTGGAACATTTCGAACCAGCTGGTAAATTGAGTAAAATGCCAATTGATGAAGACAAAATTCCTGAAGATCAGAGAATTCCAAGAATCACTTGTGCTACTTGGAAGTATGAAAGTGGTGCTGTTGGGTCTTTGACTCATGCTGTTTCTCTTCAAGGTGAGTTTTGAGAAGGAGGATTTGGTGCAAGTCGGGAGTATCGTTGGCTTATATCGCCTGTAAGGCTGAGAACAGTGATTCGTATCTCGATCTAACACCACTCTCTCCTTTTCAAACCAATAGGATTCAACTACTCTACTGAGTTGGATGTCTACGCCGATGGATACTCTCTACGTCTAGTCGACCCTTACAACGCTCCAGTCCTCTACTTCCGTAGACCAGGAGATGACCACGAAGGTGAGTAGCTGGAAGATTCCTACCTAGAATCCAAAAGACCTTTTGCTTTGAAAGTCGATTCCATTCCCTCTCGTCTGACCTCCACTCTATCTCCCGACTCGTTCTCTTCTCCTATCATCAAACAGAGGTCGTACGATACCAAAACGATGATCCATTCTTCTCAGAAGTAGCCAACATGATCGACAACATCGAAAAGGGACCTGGTTCAGCTCCAATTCTTTCAACTTACGAAGATGCCGTCAAGACTTATGCCCTCACTTGGACTATTCGTGAAGCTTCTGAGAGAAGTCAGAAGAAGAAGTAATCAGTGATCTTGTGGTCTGATACTGCTGAAGGAACCCACTCTCATCTAGAATTCCGATTCTTTTGTCTCGCTATCTCGCTCTAACAAAAGAAGGTGGTCAATGTATAGATAAACAGTAAACAAAACCCTCTTGTTGTTCCGTCTCACACCTTTCGCGACATTCTTGTTCTCGATGATAGTTGATGGCAATGAGGAGCAAAAGTTCTCCGTTCCGGTTGTTGGCGAAGAAGGACGTGGCAGCGAATAACAAAGGAGCCGATTGGAATGGATGGAATAGAAAGCAGAGAAGAGAATGCGAGACATGAGAAGGTCGAGTTTGAAAGGAACGCGTCGAGCTAAAGAGTACAGACTGAATGACTGTGAAGTGGGACGAACTTAGAAACAGAGATGTAGAGAGAGAAGAGAAACGTTTACAGTTGGTTACCGATCAAGATCATAGTAACACAAATGCCAAAATAAAGGGTGGAAGAAGAAGAGACTCACCTTTACATCATCAAACGCAATTGCCGATGTGAAGGTCTTCAACAATTCATTTCAGCCAAAAGATTGTGGCCTTATCTGCTTTCACAGGAATCTCAGACTTCAGGTATCTTATCACCGAACTGGGATGAGAAGATCTGAAAGCTGGTTCCCCCTCTGAAGCGGTAGCGTCCAGAAGGTCGAGGAGTCCGTTAGCGATTGCAGCCACGTCTCCAGATGAGCAACCTGTGCTTGCAGCTTTCCTTGCTCCGACCAGTGCCGCTAGATCTGAGTCTTCGATGACTACAGATGCGTTGAGACCAAGTCGCGGTTCTACTCTGAGAAACTTCAGCCCTGGAAGTGGAATTCTCTCTCGAAAGCCGGCGCTGGTGCTCCTCCCGGGAGAGCGGCGTGAGAAGCTGTAGTAGATGTTTGTAGAAGACGGAAGGAGTTGATGGCGGAAATGGCGGAAGAGCGACTACCAAGCACCATAGCTTCGGCAAGTCCTTGATCGAGTCGATAAGAGCGGAGGCAGCTGCTTTGGCAGAGGCGTGATCCGTGATCCGTGATTTGAAGGTCGTAGAGAAAGAGCTGCTCGAGAGAAGATGTAATGCTGAAGAAAGAAAGATCTTGGGGATTGACGCGAGCAACTTGAAGATTTCTCATTCTTGGCGTGTTGAGGTTCTTGAAAAAGAGACTCGAGTCTCCAGTTTGAGTCGATTTTGGAGGCGGATTGAGGAAGAGATAGTTGAGGTTGGGCAGATTCATTGGTTCAATGATGTTGACCAGAGTCGCCTCTTCCGTACGTAATGATACCTTCTGAAATCTTGAATTTGAAGATAGAAGCTTCAGGGCCCAGGCGGAGGTGAGCTGGGTGCTGCTGATGTTGACCTCTCTTGCTCCTCGATGCCGATCCAATAAAGCATCGTCGCATGACAAGTTCTCATCCCCTGATGTCCATTCCAGAGTAACCAGTGAATCTTTCTAGTCAGAAGGAACTTCAAGAGTCGTTTTGCCTCTGTTGGTGGGGGGGGGGGATTTTCTTTCCCTTTCTCGTGGAACTAAGCACGACCAACTCGTTGCTTTCACCGGCCACCCCATGTATCAGCTTGCAGAGATCTCCTTGATGACCTACTGCGAGAACCTGGAGACTTTTGAATGATTTCTTGTGAGATTTCCCAGTCGTTTTTGTAGAGGAGCGTCCAGCTTGTCATCAGATTCCAGTTCCATTCTTCGAATCGAGTCCTTGCTCCGTGCGATGAAAGCAAACCCAGGCAGAACGAACACTCAATCAAGTAATCTCCTCGATCCAATCTCGTTTGCTTGCCTTGGTACACATCTCTTCCGTAGTCTTGTAATCCAATCTGTCCAAAGCATGTTGAGCTTCCTGTAGTTTGAGGGCATGTTGCTGTTCTGAAGTGATGCTGCGTTTGGCAACTGGTGCTTCGGATTGAGATGAGTACTCGTTGGCTCTCTTGTTCATCTTGATGATTGAAAGATATCCGTTGAATCTGAGACTGCAGAGCTGATGTAATCTGTCTGAGAGGATGTAGGGATGGGTAGAGAAGGAAGTCGGAGAGTCAGAAGGAAGAAAGCTGAAGAATCAGAATGTTGAAGAATTAGGAATTGAATGAATAGATTAAGTTTGATCGCGATACCCACTCTCCAACAGAGATGTTCGTTCTTCAAGCCTCAAATTTGAAGCCTAGAAATGGCCTGGTTTCAGGAAATCACTTTTGGATGAGAGTGAGGGAGGTAAGCCTATAAGATGAACTTCCAACTCTCTCTCCTAACCCCTTCCTTCCCCTCAATTTCACCAGTTAGAGCAAAATCCAATACATACTAGCTTCCGCCTTTCAACGATACCAATCACGAAGAAAGAGTGGTCTGACAGCCACTATTCAGCTAATCAGCAGCTGGAAGAAACGGAGAAGACATGTCGAACTTGAACCACGTCGCTCTTGGAGGATTCAATCGCGCAAAATGCCGAGAATGAGAGTCGAATTTCTCAAACAAGGTTTCGATCTATTGGGAGGCAGACGTAAAGGATACAGAGGACGGAGAGAGGCAGAGGAGGAGACAATAAAGGTGAACCATGAGCAGCAGCTGGTAAGTCGCGAGAGAGCGTGAGGAGGTTAGCTCCTTAATTGATAGAGATGGAATGGGAATCAATCCAGTAGATTACCAGGATTCTGGAAAAGCAGGACTAGTTCAAATGTTGAGAGGAGGAAGGAAAGTGATGGTTGATAAGAGTTAGACCAACAGCACCTCTTCTCAATCTTCTGCCTATGTGTCGCTTCAGATAGACTTGTATCTAGCAAATTGAATCCTCTTGTCTGGAACAAAGAGCTGGCAAGGCGTTGGCATTATTTGCGCTCGAGATGTTCTGCCATGCCCTATCTCTCTCCAACAAGCGGCATGAGGATCAGCAGTCTCACTTTCACATTCCAACGCCAGTCTAATCGGTTTGATTGTGCTATTGATACCCGAAGAGATTAGTGATTACGTAGAATTGTTTGTTTTGATTGGGGTATTCAGATTCACGCTGTCGCGTCAAAAGCACGGCACACGGCAGGAGAAATGAGACTGACTTCCAATCTCGGATTGGAATGAGTCGATTTTCTCATATCTCATATAAAGGGTTTGTTGACAACGAAAGAACAAGTTTCCTCATCTTCTCGTCTACTCACTCGACTTGTCTTCTCCTCCCTCGACTTCTCTTCTCTCTTTCCGGCACACGCTCTCTCTTTGGATATCCCTCCCTTCCCCTCCCCTCCCCTCCTTAATTCGCGACTTCAAAGCATGAAGAACCTTCTTTTGATCTCAATCGTCTCTTCTATAGTTTGCTCCACTTCAAGTTCATCAACGCCGATTTCAATTCCAGCTCAAGCAATTTCGAAACGAAGAGACTTCCCACCTTCACCTCCAGGAGCAACTTTCGAGCAATTCAAACCCTGTGACTCTTCTTCCAGAACCATTCCAGTCTTCGTTAATTCGGCCTGGACAACTGATCCTCTTCAGCCGAGCTCTGCTACCCACGCCTTCATAGTCCAACATGGCTTGGGAAGGGACTTCAACACTTGTGAGTTCCTCGATGGGAAGCAATTCTTTCTGCCAAGTTGCTGACCCAGAGTCCCCGATTTCTTTCCTCAGCTTTCTCTGACGTCTCAGATCTAATAGGTCCAAACCGAGTCCTAGTAGCTCCTAACTTCTACAAGAAATCCGACAGTTCTTTAGAATCGACGAATTGGTATCAACCTTCTATCAATTTAGGATGGAAAGAATCAAATTCTTGGGTCGGAGGTTACGATTCAGTGGATGCTGAATGTTCAACTTATGATGTCTATGATTCATTGACTTCGAATTATCTTCGAAAGGATCTTTATCCAAATCTGGAGAAACTTTACTATTTAGGACATTCAGATGGAGGTGCTTTCATTTCTCGCTATTCTTTGATATCTGAAGAAACGACAGAATTGGAGATCAGATATATTGAAGCGAATGCACCTTCTCATGCTTATTTGACGAGCAATAGGCCAAGTGATATGGATTGTTCTGGTTATGACAACTGGGAGTATGGAGTTCATGGAACGTTACCTAGATATGTTCAGGATCATTTCCGCACTTCTGAAGAGATTTTCAGGTGAGTTCTTTTCTCTGAATTCCGAAAACTCGAAACCTTTCAGTTGAAACTCTTCAAGCGATTTCCTCTGACATTCTTTTTGTGTTTCACTCTCTTTCTCAAACAGACGCTACGTCTCCAGAGATGTCGTCAGTCTCACTGGTGATCTCGATACCTACAAGAATGGACCATTTGGGGATCAGAGTTGCAAGGCCCAAAAGCAAGGAGGAGTCAATCGAAGAGATCGCAACTACGCTCAATGGGCTTACAAAAATCTTTTAGCTGGAACTAGTGAAGATGTCTCTGATTACTATGGATACAAGGAACTCAAGACATCTCATGGAGGAGTCGAAAGCTTGGATGTTGGAACTTTTAATCATAGGAATTGTATTGGTGAGCTTGCCAGAGAGGGAGAGGTATTCTCAAAACTGGGAATGACCCCTGATCTTTGCTTCGATTTTGCTCTCCTGAACTTCTCTCGACAGTCGCTGGAGTTGGTCACTATGCTCCGGCGATGTTTGGCTCGGACTGTGGAATGGCAAGTCTGTTCTCGGATCAAATTCCAAAAGGTTCTCCTCCGGATAGACCTGACGAGAGCTACGATACCCCCATCGTCGAGATTCAGGACTGATAACACTTTCCCCCAAAACTTCAATCTTCTCAAATCTTTCAATCTCTGCTTTTTGTGCACATTCTGCTTTGGATCTCATGAACATTCGTCTTTAGTCACGTTGTTTTTCTCTAATCCTTTCATCATTCGAGAATCTGTGTTCGAGTGGAATGTCTTACATCCTTTTGAACTGAATACTCGGTCTCCTTTGAAGATCAACCAATTTGGTGAAATCAAGCAATTGATCAAATGTACTGAGAGAGCTTCAGGAAAGTTTGAGCTCCTCTAAAGCTTTGACTTTGAGCGACAAGCAAGGAAGATGGCGTAAAGCCCACCATCTCCTACGTATTTCGATCCCCATATAGCTTCTTGTATGAGATTCTAAATAAAATTGAATTAGGATTCTGCAAGTGCTTCAAAGCTTGGTCTGACGTCTCTCATGCTTCGCCATCAAATCCTCGTCGCCTGCGAGGCTCCCTCTGTCCTGACTGTCACCTCGTCGAGTCTTGATCTCGTCTGCTTCCTAGCAAGCACTGGGTGCCCTGCAAATATTGTGAAACTGAGAACTTGAAATGATATGAAAGAGGGGCGAAAAGAAATATCCCTCCACTCCAAACCTCTTGCGTCTCTCCGCCCGTGTCGACCATTCCGCTTCTCAATCTCCTTTCCTCCCATTCTTCTCTTGCCTTCAGAGGCAAAATCAGATACGATCTTATCCGAGGCATCCATTCTTCTCCAGTTCACGAAAGATCAACCTCAGACCCTTCGAACTCGACTCAAGATGGGAACCAGGGGTCGCCGATCGAAGCGACAAGAATGTCTGGGAAGGATTCGCTGGAAAGCTCCCAGGGTGGCAAGAACGGAGGGAACTCAACAAGGAGAAGCCGCATCAAACAAGATCAGGAGGTGTTCAGAGCAGTATTGAATCCCCAAGATAATGGAAAACCTCAACTTTCAAATGATCCTCCAAACGTCCAAACCTCGAATGACAAAGCACCTCCTGATCCCCCGATCTACCTTCTCACAGTCGCAGAGCTACTTCAGAAGCATGCAGAAGACTCTCAAATTCAGGCTTGGGGTCAGATCTACACCAAAGTCGAGTTCTGTGGGAGTAGTAATTTTTTAAACCGAACCGCTTTACTATACTCCCATTTTCATTTGTTCCTTACCTTCTCGATTCCAAATGTTTTTAAGTTTTGTACCAGCCTTCTTTGGAAATATAATCACTCACCACTCACCAAAATGGACTGGGAAAAGCGAAGACTTATATGATCTTCTGTAGAATAATTAAGGAGTCTGATGAAACCCAAAGTAAAGTTTTGCAGGAGAAAAAGAAAAAGATTTGAAGATTGTTCAGTGTTCAGTGCGTTCGTTCAGTGTTCAGTACGTTCCGTGTTCCCCCAACAAATTTAACTCTCTGTTTCGATTTGCTCTTTTGCTTACCCTGCCTCCCAGTCGGCAAATTCGAGAAGAGAACTTGCGAAGAGAAACGAGAAAGTTCTAAATTGATGATCGATGTAAATAAGAGCGTTCGAAAGATTGAAGAAGAAGCATCTTTGCCTTCGACACCTCGTCGCTGCCGCGTTTAGTTGATGATGAGCGATGAGCTCTGACAATGAAAAAACTTCCCTCATCCATCAGTGAAGGTTTCAAGTTCTTGACTCTTCTAACCAATCCATTCCAATCAGTGTATACTTCGTTCTTTCCTAGACTCATCGTAAAGGGAACATATTGACCACAACCTCTCAAGATGAACAAAAGAGCCAACGAAGACAATCAATCCGAACAGGAAGCATTGCCAAACGCAGCATCACTTCAGAACAGCAACATGCTGTCAAAGTGAAGGAAGCTCAAGAGGCTCTGAACAGATTGGAATACAAGACTGCAGAAGAGCTGTGTACCAAGGTGAGTCTTGGGACTCAGATGCTGGAAGGAGAATCGACTGGCTAAGAATTAAGATTGAGTCTTCGACTCTTCGTTCTGCTCGATCCTTATCCGCTCCCTCCCTCCTTCCCGTCTCTCCCAATGCAGATGATCCATTTCAAGTCTATCGACTCTACTTAACGATTGCTGATCAGGAGCAAGAGTTTGGGATCAAGAGGAGAGCCTTGCGAGGCGGTGAAGGATGTGGAAGAGGCGCTGAGAAAGAAGAAGAATCTACAGGTCAGTACAATGAAGGTCTCTATACCCTTCGATTAGCTGTTTACTGATGAAAGGATTTTCGAACCATGATACCTCAAACCAATAGATTCATCTCAGAGCCATGTACGCCTACCTCGGACTAGCTCTTTATCACCTGGAGCTCGCGGAGCAGGGCCGCTACGACGACGTCGGAGGTGAAAGACGCCCTTCCATGGGAAGAAACTTTGAAGAATTGAGAGAAGGAATCAGCGCATTCAAGAAAAGAGAGCTCAACAGCCGTTTCGAGAGAGTTTCTCCCGACCTCTTTCTCAAACTCTTCTCCTTCGCCGACGCCCCTTCTCTCGTTCGATCAACTTCCGTCTCAAAAGCTTGGAAGGAGTCGATCGACGGATCTTCGGAGCACTTTCGTAGCTCTAGAATAGAAAGGAAAAGGAGAGCAGATATACAAGGGGCTGGAAGTCTTCGGTCGTAGGAGCAAGGATTCAATTCGAAGGGTGGAACTGGAATTCAAGAACGATAATGAGCGCGAGCTCGACGCCTCTTCAAAAGCAGCACTGCGCAAAGCCATCAAGCCATCTTCTCAACACATCAAATTTCTCTCAGTATCCCATCAAGCTGATCTCTGCGACTGGATAGTCGACGTTGGTGGAGAATGCGATGGAGTTTTGGTGCTGCGTTCTTTAAGAATAGACGAGGAAGAAGACCGTTTTAGACCCACGAAAGGGCAAATCAAATTCAAGTTTCCATCTCATTGGAAAGCACCACTCTCTCAGTTTAAATGGATGTCAGGGAGTGGGAATCTGGTATGCAAAGATGCTCTAATGGAGCGTGTTCAAGGAGCAAGTGAGGTCAAAATCGGGAGCACCGAGCTCACTTCTGCCTGGACAGTCAAGTTACTCTCCTCGAATCCCAACCTGATTCAACTGGACCTAAAAGCGGCCGGAAATGGGGAAGTCGGGGAAATCTCATCGATGAATCTACCGAATCTAATCTACCTCTACCTGGAACCGATTCCCAAATCGAAAGCGACAGGAGACTCGAGCATTTTCTTTCAGAACCTTGAAACACCTCAACTGGAGTTTCTCGACCTCACAGGTCTCGATCCCAAAGACCTCGCCTTCATGAAAGTAGAATCGTGCCCTGAGCAGCTCTCAATCTGTTATCATCAAAGCAACAAGTCAGCTCACGGCGGAGCAGCCGCTTCTTTTCTCATTCGGTCAATCAAGAACTGGAAGAAGGCTAGACAGACAGCTAGCAAAAGCCATCACCTCCAAGAACACGCTGCCGAAAGTCTTCTCAGCGCTAAAGACGATTAAAACTCTAGTATGGATTCAGTTCTTGGTGGCCCAACGCCGTGCTCAGAAATCGAATGTCTCTACTCAGAGATCCCAGTCGAAGCGGACGAATCCACCAGAACTTGGCTGGAGGAGCAGGTTGTTGAACTTGAGGTAAAAAATTGGGTACAATGCGTGGTGAGTACTCTCCCTTTTTGAATGGCTTATTGTCTATAGAATGATACGAACGCTTTTGCAGATTGGTTCTCACCCTTCCTGTTGTTTTCCTTCGGCCTTGCTCGAATCGAGGCTCGGACCAATTCCCTGGGTCACCTTTCTCAGACACAGACTCAAAGAATTCGTAGTGATGCACAAGATTCGAAGAAGTATTTACAAAGCGTGGCATACTGTATATCCTCTCTGGGCCTCTCCGCTTCAAAAGTTCATTTGACGCCCTTTAGCAATCTCAACACCAACTTTACTTCCCTTCTGCTTTCTCTATCTCTTCTGTCGCGCTCTGATATTTTTTCCCGAGCGAACTTCTTTGAAACATCAAAGCGTTAAAGATGATGCACAAACGGACTTCACTTCACTCGTCTTTTCCTCATTCCTGCATTCTTGACTTCCTTCGATTCTCTCTGTTTTCTGTTTTCACTGTATATCGCCTAGAGGAATAGTCAAAATAAGGCCAAAGATGATCATGTATTGGGACTTCTCTCAAAGCAACATCCCTGAAATGAACAACTTGAAACGAACGACCGCTAGGCTATACCTTCTATTCCGGTCCCCCGGAACGTTCTCTCTCTAAGTCTCTATCTTCCATCTCAGAAATGACTTCGCCTCTATCTGAAAGGTTCCCTGGAACTGCACGTTTCTACGTAACTCCATATCTTCCATCTCCTTCAGATCCTTCGGGTCCTCCAGCTGCTCGCCGCTATCATTATCATGACATCTCACCTCCATCCTCAACTCCTCAAAAAGCAACTCTCTTACTTCTACACGGCTTCCCTGACTTCTCGTATGGCTGGAGAAACGTAATTACTCCCCTAATAGTATCCGGTTATAGGTTGATCATTCCGGATATGCTGGGATATGGTGGTAGCTCAGCTCCAGAAGACCTGAATTCCTATTCTGCGCTTAGCATGAATGAGGACTTGAAGGGTCTGCTCGACCATGCGAGGGCTGGAGAGTCCTGTAAATATGGAAAGTGTGGGGCAGATGGAAAGGGTGGGAAGGTCGTTGTCATTGGGTGAGTACAAGGAAAGGGAAAGAGCTCACGGAAGAGTTATCTCCGGGTAAAGCGGAAGCTCGTAGATGGTCCACTCTTGACTTACTTCCTAACCATCTCTGACTTGTCTGTGACGTAGCCATGACTGGGGCTCATTCTTGGCCTGGGTATTTGCCCGACAGGCTTCGGAGAGAGTGATGGGGGTGTCCGGAGTGTGTGTCCCATATCCAGTACCTCACAAGAAACTTTTGGACATCAATACCATCGTCAAACTACTGCCGAACTTTGGCTATCAAGCTTTCTTTGCCAATTCAGCCAGCACCAAGAAGATTGAGGAGAATGTGAGTCTCTTCCCTCTCACTTTCTTCCCTATGCCTTTCAGCTCCTATACCTCTTGTGATCGAGAATCCTCTTTCCTACTTTTCGAGAGCAAGGACATGGAACTGATTTCAGCTTTATCACTCTCCTCTCTCCCCTCACCTCGCAGCTTGCCCTCTTCTTCTCTTTGACCTACAGAGCTCCAGGTCTCTTCACAGGTTTAGATCCTTCGAACGATCCCTTCGGTACACCGGTCGCTGAAAGAGATTCAACAAATTGGGTTCTACCGGGTAGACTTGAGAAGCTACTGAACAATGGGAAATTACCAAAGGAAGCAGAAATAGGTGCTTCTGTTCTGACTGATCAAGAGATGAAGGTTTATTTAAATCAATTCGAGGGAAAGAACAGGATGAATGGACCTTTGAATTGGTATAGAACCAGGGCGATCAACTTTGAAGATGAGAAAGGTAGGTATACAAGTACATGCCAGCTTTACTTCTAAAGCTTCTGAGGAGTCGTGACCCGAGCTGACATCTCTTCTGATTTTTCACCAATCTCTTCTGCTCGGTTCTAGACTTAGCTACCCCAAATCTTCCAGCAACTCTTCCTGCTCAACTTCAAATGGCAGAGTTAGATGCAGCTCTGCCGCTTTCTATGGGAGAATCTACTAAGAAATACGTTCCTTCGGTTAGAATGGATGTCTTGAGAGGTTGTGGCCATTGGGCAATGGCTGAAATTCCTGGAACCGTGGTTCTTAATTTGAAAAACTGGTTGGATGAAGATGTTTGGAAGAATGAGGACAGAACTTGGTTGGAGAAATTGGGAGTCAAGTTGTAGTCGACGAGAAATGCCGAGCTGCTGTATATTTGCGTTTACGAAAATATAATGATTTTGGTTTTGAATCCTTTCAGAAAGACTTCCAATCGCTCTAAACTTTCGAGAATAGTTGGATCATTACAATTATATGAAAAATACGAGACAGATTCGACAGAATCAAACTACAGGAGGGAAGCAGTTAGTCTTGTTAGAGATCTTAATAGCTCTTTGGAACTGGAAGATGGTATTAAGATAGACAGGAGAAAGCGGAAGTGATAAAAAGGGGAAGTCAAAAGCTAGACAGAGCAAAGGAATGAGGAAGAAGGGGGTGACGACGTGCGATGAGAAAGGAAAGCAGGAGGGCAGGAGGTCAAAGTACAGAGGATAAAGCAAGAAGAATAAATGAGAAAGAGGTTTCCGATGTAAGTTAGAAGTTGCCTAAGCACTTCTTCCAGCTGTGAGATCCTTGACGATGTTCAAGAACTCCAATTTACCAATGTGAAGTTCATCGTCATCGATCTCATCCTTTTCATCTTCATCATCGGGAGCACCTAATCTATCGTCGTCATCATCTTGACCAATTGGTAAACCTTTGCTTCTCATACTCTGATATAGATCTCCAAGACTTTCTTCGTCATCTCCGTCTGGAGCGATTGAACCTCTAGACTTTGCACTTGCTCTTAATTTGGCTAGAGCTTTGATCTTGGCTTTCTCAATTGACGGACCTGTGTCGAGCTTGAGACCTTCTTCATTAGCTAGATGGAGTAGACAAATGAAACAGAAAGAAGTTGAGATTTCCTCCATTTTGTCTTTCGGGTATGAACGACGAAGTCCAGTTAGCACTGAATTGAAAGTTCTTGAAGTCGGAGGAGTTCCATTTGGAGTATCAGGTCCGTCCTGTGAAAGAGAAGAGAAGAGAAGAAAAAGAACGAGTCGAGATCAGACACCGAGAGAGAAGCTGACTCACGTCATTCAGAAGCCTTTCAAATACTCACCTCTTCATCAGTAGTATCAGGTTCACTCTCCGATCTTTCAATCCCCAATTCCTTCCAGATAGTCTCTTTCAACTTCTTGACGTCGACTCTCTTTGCTTTCTTGGCGTAGTTGACGAATTCAGGTCTGACTCGAGTGATAGCAGCTTGAGTTGCTTGTTCCATTTCTTCATCATCCACGTCCATTTCAGCTTCTGGGAATCCGTATACATCTCCATCTAGAGGTGGCATATCTCCTCCTCCATCAAAGTGATCGATTCCATCGTCGTGGAAGAATTGAGGATCGAACGGAGCTGGTCCGCCATTGTCTGGAAACGAGAAGGAAAGAAATCAGCAGAGATTCGGAACAATGTGAACCTCTCGCACTCACCTTCATCGTCATCGTCCATTCCCATCAACATCTGACCAGTGGGTCTAGAAGCTGCTTCAGCCCAGAACTGCTCATCAATTCCGTTAGCTTGATCAGCTCCATCTTCACCAAGTTGAATCGGGACGGCTCTAGTCTTCCTCCTTCTCATTGGAAGTTTAGCTCTTGGTTTGAGGAACAATCTCAAAAGCATCTTGGAAGAGAAGTGATGATCCTCTGGAAGTAGATGAGCGTCTGATTTTCTGTTGGCTTTGGGAAGTGAGATTGAAGTTGATGAACGTGGAGCTTCGAAGAGTTCCTTTGCTGTGATCGTAGTTTCAGATTCGAAGTCAATGAGAGTTGGCTCCTTGGTCTTCTTTTTGGTTCCAGAGGAAGCTGGTTCGTCATCTGGAGAAGGGCGTGAAGGAAAAAGAAGCGAACGCAAGATCAGAAAAAAATAGCCCTTTGGACTTCGGACCGAATCCGAGAAGAACAGAAACGAGACTTCGATGCTCACCTTTTTTCTTCGATTCAGCATTAGCTCCGAAAGCTCCAACCCTCTTGTTCATCTTCCAATGTTCAGGTCCAGCCCAATTCTTCATCATCTTTTGATCGAAATAATCAAATACTCCTTGATTGACTTCAGTATCCTCTTCCTCATCTCCAGGTCCAGAAGGAACGTGGAGAGCAGCGAAGAGATCTCTTTGAACCGGTCTAGCTGAACTTCCAAATTCATTATTGTCTGGACCATCATCCCCTCCGCCATCGAAGAAATCGATTCCTCCGTCTTCTGGGAAGTCACCGCCATTGAAGCCTTCTCCATCATAATCATCTAATTGAGGCATATCTCCCCCCATGTCGAAATCTAAACCGGCATCCATGTTGCCGTCCCAAGAAGCACCTGAAACAGCTCTTCTACCAGATTCAAATTCAGATCCAATAGCAGCTTGCTGAGCCCAATCTGCTACGGTACCGTGCTCTTGATCCATTACGTCATCCATCTCAGCTCCGAAGAGAGTGTTGTCATCCTTTGAGAAACGGAAAGATCCGAGCGTTGGACAGATTGATCTGGATTGAAGTAGAGAAGTGATCGTTGGAGTTGAAGAATCGTCCAGATCATCAGTGAAGAAAGGTCCTGATTCTTCACCAATTCCAAACAGTTTAGCTCTGAGTTTAATTAAATCGACTAGATCGTTAGCATTTGTGGAATTTTGATTTTGATCTTGATCTTCAGGAAGAGCGTCTTCAGCTTGAGTATCGATTTCTTGATTTTGGTCCATTCCCTTTTCTCTTTCGTCTGCTTCTTTGTCCTCAGCTACTGCAGCTCCATCACCAGCATCAAAGACTACTCTGACTTTGCTATCCACTCCTAAATGATTCATCAATAATCCACCAGCTCCACCTTCATCGAAATCAGCCGAAGTTTTCTTGAACAGAGGATCCACTGTGAACTCTAAATCTAGCTTCTTGGTAGCGATAGCATTGAAATTCTTTGCTAGAGTGACTTCCTTTTTGTCTTTCTTGTTCTTCTTTCTTTTCCCACCTGGACCAGAAGACATACCATCGAATCTCTGACGTTCTCCATCTCCATCTACATCTTCATCATCTTCATCTGAACCTAAATCTTCACCAGTCCCGGCTTTACGAGTTGCAGCATTGACCTCATCTCTTAATCCAGATAGAAGTTTTCCAGTTTCTACGACTACTGAATCTACTCTTGAAGTCCAGACTTTAACACATCCATCTAGAGTACAAGAAGCTTTCGTAAAGTTGATAGTTCCATCTCCCGAGTCGGATCTGAGAAGCGACATGTCGTGGAAGTAGTCGATAAGAGCGAAAGACCAAGTGTTGGTGGCATTGATTTTCTGAGAGGGAGGAGAGGGAGGAAAGGGAGAACGTCAGCTCTAATTCCTCAATTCGCGTCCAGATGGAGTCCAAAGCCTCGTAAAATTGCTAGCACTGTCTCAATCTTCAAATTGAAGAGCATATAGACAGTTCAGAAACGCGTTGAGATGGCTTTGCGAATCTGCCCTTCCTCGAATTCCAACTCCTCTTCCCTCCTCAGCTCCACCAAGTGCTCCTTCCCTGAATCATACTCCCGGTACTCACATTATCAGTGGCCATTTTCATCCATTCCTCGAAAGAGGTGCTATCAACATTGATAGGTCTATCCGGAGCTCCCAACATTCCAGCTCCCATGCTCATGTCTCCAGGACCCAGCGTGACTCTACTTCTAGCCAAAGCAGAGACCTTTCCCGTCCCAGTAGTACTAATTGAAGATCCCAAATTACTGTTCCCAACTCCAACAGAAGAGTTCAAATGACTTGCACTGGCTTGATTTGGATGAATTGAGACTGATTTTGAGCTCATAGGATGACCATTCCCAGTTGAAGATCCGAGTTGTTTCATTGATGACTTGTTTGGTTGAAAATGACCTGAAACAGTTGTAATGGGTCTCGGTTTGGCTATGGCCGCAGAGGAAGGTCTGGAGGAAGGATTGAGGTTCTTGGTAGAAGTTGATTGTTTCGAACGTGCTGCTGTTGCTTCTTTAGATGGGGCAGTGGTAGAATCCGGATCGAAAGAATCTGCACTTTCATCCTCTTTCCCATTTGAAAGATCTTGATCACTTCCAGATTCATCGTCACTGTCTTGAACTACTGGTTTCTTGGTGGCTGGTCTCTTGGTGGGAGCCATGCTTGATCTGGCAGCACCACCAGCAGTACTGACGCGAGCTGTGGTTGTGGGAACTGCAGTTCTGGTTCCAGAAAGACTGCTCCTGGGAACGGTGGTGGAACGCTTGACTGGGGCAGCTGAGGTAGGATTGGATGTTGGCTTTGAGATGGATTTGAGTCTTGAAGTTGGAGAGACTGAGGGAGAAGGACTCTGAGAGGACCTTGTGCGAGTCAATCTGGATTTGTTTGTGAGTGAAGAAGGAGATAGAGGATCCCTTTCCGTCGTTGAGGTTTGAGTTGGACGTCGGTTGGCTGCTGCACCTGTAGAACGAGATGTACTTGAGCTGTTTGCAGAGGAAGACGTGGAGGAAGACTCGCGCGCTCTACCCGAAGAGGACGAAGTCGGTGCCATTCAAGGGCTTGAATTTGAATTTGATGGGAGGATGAGAGGAAAGGCAGAGATGGAGGAGAGGAAGGATGTTGAGATTGCATCTCTCCTCTCACTGAGTCGCGAAGTTGTATCACGTGGAGAGAACAACATGCTACAAGCAAAACCATGGAAAGAAGTTAAGAAGGTCGCTTCTTCTTTTTTTTGTTTTATTTCCATCTATCTACTTTTCTATTTTGACGTAGAGTCCCGAAAAGTTACGGGGAAGGCGAGTGTTTCCATCCTCATATCCAACTCGCTCGCTTTCTCACTTTGTTTCAAGCTCTGATACAGACACTCACTCGCATTCGAAGTACGAAAGTGCATATGATTCTAGTTTTCAGAAGTAAGGCATAAAGAGAGAAAGGGGAGGAGAGAAATAGAAGATACAGAGAAAAGCGGGAAAGTCTTCCATCCTTTTGTGAGTTTTTTGCTTATGTACGAAGTACATAGTGTAAGAGAAAGCTCGAGATGAAACTTTCGTTTTGAATGATTTAGAGATGTTGAGAGATGAGAGAATCAAATTGGATAAGATCTCGAAATAAAAGAGTCCGAGAGGTCCTCTTTACTCTTCATCAACATCCTGTCCATCTAGACCATCAGCAGGCCAATTTGAAGGAACAGCGTAGAGACGAATAGAAGGCTGCAAAGAAAAGGGAACGAAGTTGTTTTCAAGGAAATGTCAGCTCGAGGTAGGCCAACTCTTAGGTCTGCTTTTTCTCCATCTTCGTGAGTCTCTCAGTTCAACTAACCTTATTTGGATCCTTGACCAAAACGAATTTCTCCATACTTTCCTTTGAGTTCCTAACCAAATCAACGACAGTTCTAACGATACCCCAGCCGTTTGAAAGGTTCAAGTTCATCTGAGAAGCCAATTCCTTTGGCTTATACCATTGAGTTCCAAGAATGGAATGACGAGAAGTATCACGAGGGTTAGCACGAGAAATGTATCTGTGAAGAAAAGAAATAAGAAGAAAGAAAAGGTCAGAAAGAAGTAGAAAGGCCAATGATTTCCAAATCGTAAAATAACCGCTTTGAAACTCACCCCATCTTCATACTTTCAGCTCCAGCCAAAATACTCTGAACAGCAAATCTAGCCAATTTGCAACTATTGTTCTTCATCTCAGTAGCAATGACAGCACCTCTTTGAGAGTCCAATTTAATTCTCCAATCCGGAGCTCCACCAGCCCCTTGAGCTCTACTATCAAATTCATTTAAAGTTTTAATAGTGACGAAGCTTTTTTCATCAACTGGAGTGTCCTTATTGACTTTAGGAGGCTTCTTTCCAAATACAGTAGGAGGAGGTAAAATCGCATCAACCTCAGTTCTGACAATCAAATTAACGCTTGAATTTTCACTAGAAGATAAATCGAATTTTCTATACCTATAACCACAAGAAGCCACTGGATCAGATTCTTCTTCCTTATTATAGAAAGGATTGGATCCATCTTTCAAAGTTCTTGATTTCTTATTCTCATCAACCACTTGGAAAGCAAAGTTTTGATTAACATAAGTAGCTTCTAAAGACAAAGCACTTGGAGTGTTGATAGAATTTTGTTTAGCAGATGCAGCAGCTTGATCAACGATTGAAGCCGCAGTCTTATTAGTTTCTCCTTCTTTAGTTTCTGAAATCTCCATAGGTGGATCAGAAGAATTTTCATTGACAGTTACAAAATCAAAAGATCCTCCATCTCTTTTATCGAAGTAGAGGGAATGATTTTTCTTAGTGATGATGATATCCCAAGGATAAATTGAACGTGTTGAAGTCATTAAAACTGAAAGAATGGCATCTGTCATGTAGATGTTTAGATTACTTGAGGATTCCTCAACTTCTGGAATTGGAGCTGGAACGGCTGGAGTTGCTTCTGAATCTTCTCCTTCTTCGACTTCAGTTAATGCTGGAGTTGCAGCGGCTGCTACTTTTGGTGGAGATGGTTTAGTAGATGGATTTGAAGATTCAATGGAAGTTGCAATTGATGAAATGATTGGATCATCAGAAGTAGTGATATTGTAACGAACTCTATCGGATGGAACCAATGGCTTTTCAAATTTGATGGAAGAGATTCTATCGTAGGCTCGATCGTATTGGTAGAGAGTTCCGAAGGAGGAACTGGAGGAGGGGGATCACACAAATGGTAAGCGATTAAAATCTCGAGGTTTGAGAAAAGTGAAAGGAGAAAGACAGAACTCACATTTCTTCAACTGCATCTAGATCCACGTCCAATCTTAGTTTTCCAAGACGAGTAAAATCAATCTCTTCAAGGGATTGCCAGTCTGATCCTACTGCTACTGAAGCTTCACGGATACGTTGAGGCTGGGGAGAAAGGATAGGGAAGCAGTGTGAGTTTTAAAAGCGGAACTTTGAGCACCAGGTACAGAGGGAACATCGACTCCGTGGGATGAAGAGTTCAGAGGAAAGATCCTTCTCGAGAAGAGAAGGCAGGAAGAAATCAAAGAAGCTCATGATCTTCCACCACTGACCCCCAATCTCCAAAGACTTCGGAACTCAGCTTTCTGATTCGACCTGATTCAACCCCATCAGCACCATGTCTTACCAACCCTCCTCTTGTCCCTCCTCATCTTCTTCTTCCTTGACTCACCTTGTCCCAATCCCTGCCACCAAATCTACCACCTCTACCCCCTCTAGCAGCCATTCCACCTCTAGGAGCTCCTCTACCTCTACTGCTAACGTTAGGTACAGCCTGAGCTCCTCCCATAGCAGGGGCTCTAGCTACACCTGAACTTGCACCTCTACCAGTCGAAGCAGTTGAACTTGAACCACCCCTAGTACCACCTCTAGTAGATCGATTCATTCCACCAAGACTTGGACCTTTTCTAACACCACTTGAGGCAGTCTTTGCACTGTTGTCAACCACTGAGAAAGTGGCTTCATCATCTGCGTGATGGTAGGAAAAGGCTTGTCCATTGGAAGAACCTGACTTTGTTGGATGGGAAGAAGTACGAGATTCACCTTCACGACGTGAAGATGATTTCCTGGAATTGGAATCTGGTAGGACTGAGGAAGGGGAGAGAGAATTCCAATCGGCTATGCGTCCGATCTTCTCGGTCTGGGAGGGGAGGGGGAGGGGGAGAGGGAGAGGGAGAAGAAGGAGGAGAGAGGAGAGGTCAGGAAGAGATGATAAGGATTAGATGGGAGATGGAATTAAAACGGAAAAGACCAATGGTAGATTCAAGATCAATGAAAAAGATTGACGCACCTTTGAGAAAGTAGCGAAAGGGATATCTCTGAATTCATCTGGTAATAATCTGGCTTGACTGGTTGAAGCTGAAGAGGATGAAGCAGAAGGAGAAGGTCCCCATAACTGGTTTTGATCTGGTAGACTTGGTAAACTGAAAGACGCCATAGTCAGAATAAGTAAAGTTGGATCCAGAACAGTTGTGGGGCGGTGATGATGAACTTGGATTCCTTCTGAACTCGTCCTCTACCGCGAGGTGACAGCGCACGCCTCTTGAATGGAAGACCTTCTCTTCCATGGGTTTCAAACTAAGGTGAAACCGGATCTTATGATGATCTACCTAGCTTTGCCATATCTTGATGGACCCTCATCGTCGTGAAGTGGCTGGTTCGAGCGTTGCCACTCACACTCTTCTCCAGACTCGGAGCTTGTCTCCCCTCCTTCGTGCCCCCCTATCGACTTGACTGAACTTCAGAGTTCTCTGGTGACTCATCGAAACCCAAGATGAATCCAACAAAGATCGGGGATGCTGCGAGCTCCTTGCGCGGATCCTCTTTACCTCTACGCGTGGAGGAGCAACACAACAGGCTGAGTTTCTTTTGGCTCTCTAACACCACACATTGTTTTAGCTCTGTTTCCTACTAACTCTCCTCCTTATAGCTCTGTGGATCTGCGATCTAAGAATTGAATCATGTCATTCTTCAGCAGTCGTAAGTCAACCTTGCTCCCTTTCAATTCTCATTCTCGGATGGCTAACCTCTCTTTCTAATCTCTATCCTTCTTTATACGCTCAGTCTTCAACAAAATCTGGTCGAACACCTCGAACCCATCGTTAGTTCAATTACCATCAGGTTCACTTTACATCAGATCCAACACCACTTCCACTTCAGAATGCATCTTCAATGATTGTATAGCTGAAATACGCAGAACTTCAATCCCATTCGCCTATCAACTTGTAATCACAAGAGCCTATCAAGAAGGTGAAGAACCAGATACTGAAGATGATAATCTTGAACTAGATGATGAAAAGGTCTTTCTCATAGACGTAGGATTGGAATTTAGAGCTCAAGAATCAGAGGATGCTCATTCTTTTGTTTGGAGAGATTTAGATGGGAGTGAGGAGGAATTGCTGGAATTCAGATGTGATGAGAAATTGGTCAACAAGGTCACTAGAGAAGTATTTGAAAGAGCTTTCTTACAATGTGCCTATGAGAGGAAATTCGAAAGAAGTCATGAGGAAGCTGGGGAGAAGGATTTGGAGCGGCTTAGGTGGAAAGCGTGAGTATCGCATGGTTAAGCTTCTGTTGGGATTCTAGATGCTGAATAAGAGGAAGCCCCAGGTCTTGTTCTTGGAGAGCGAGAGGCAGGCAAGGAGGAGGAATGCAGCTTCAGAAGAGGGAATTGTAAGCTAGGATCTATAGATGCTGCGCTCCCTTCTGGAAGATGAGGCAGCTTCAGAGGTTGGAGCTTTGGTCCACTGATTAGTACCTTCATTCGATACTGGGTTCTTGCTCCGTCAATAAGCTCATTTGGAAAGTGGCAATTCTCTCCTCTTGTTGGGGTCACTAATCTCTAACCTCCCCCCTCTATCTCTCCTCCTCTATCATCTCTCCCCATCCTACTGTCCTCTCATTCAATCTCACTTCTCAGTGACGGAACCAACATCTACCCCTCAACTCCAGCTTCAGCTCCACGTTCAACTTCTGAAGAACTCTCTTCTCAACTTGATAACCTTTCAGTTTCCGCCTCGAATTCCAAGGGTAAAGGAAAGGAAAAGTCAAAGTCTAAGTCTACCAATCCAACAAAAGTTCCAGCAGAGAATTTCTCAGCAGAACCGAAGGCAGCTCCGACTTCAGTTTTAGTTCCATCCTTACCAAATGATGAAGAACCGCAAGTGAAATTGCAAGCGGTTGGAGATTTATATCTTTATGATCAAGGGAATGGATTGTTCATGTCTCAAGAAAAAGGAGTGGAAGCTAGAGTTTTGGAGGCTGGTAGATTTCTTTGTGAGTAGGTTTTGGGTGAAATTGGAAGTTAGGAATTGAACTGAAGGGGGTATTGTAGGTAGAAGGGTTATGATTTTTTTACCTGACCTTACTGACCTGTGGGTGTTCCCTCGAACTGCTACGAATTCAGATTGGCTATCTATCTCTTCAACTGAAAACGGTCGTACTTGGTTATCTCAACAGCTTTCAACTTCAATGAATCTATCCTTCTCTAGAGAATCTCTCTCTGCTGTTTGGAATTATTTCGATGAGGAAGGCCATTGTTATTCTTGGTTACTCAGGTTCGATGAATTGGAGAAGTACTCTGAATTTATGGAAGGAGTCACCAGATTGATGTGGGAAGGGATGAATGAGGAGAAATGGGTCGAAGGGAAAAACGCCAAGGTGAGTTTTCTCGAATTCGAACCGAAGAGGTTTTGCTTGCTGACTTGCTTCTCTTTTTCTAACAATTGATGGATCTCACAGCCAGCGGATCAGAGATACCTTCAACAAGCTTATGAAGAAGATTCTGAAATGATGGAGTTAGATCCTCAAGAAGAAGAAGAATTGACGGAAGAAGAACTGAAAGCGATTGAAGAAGTTGAAACCGCTGATGCTGCTGCTAAGCAACAGAAGACCAAACCAAAGTCAAGAAAATCCAAAGGAAAGAAGAAATCCAAGAAAGAAAACGCTTATCTTCTTAATGATGTAGTTGAAGAATCGGAAGAGGAGGAAGAAGTGGCTAATGAATTAGGTTTAGGGTCAGATGATGAAGTCAATCATTCTTTGAGATATGAAGAAGAAAGTGAGGAAGAGGAGGAAGAAATCGATCCGAATCAATCTAGGCAGATGCCTAGTGAAAGAGGAGATGTGAATTCTCATTTGGCTGTGGGTTATAATAAGGATAGAAGTTTCGTGGTTAGAGGTGAGAGGATTGGTGTCTTCAAACACACTGAGGATGATAAATTGGAGTTCGAAACTACTATCGAAGGGGTCAAAGGTAAAGGTGGGAAGAAATTCAAGCCTAGTAAGGTGAGTAGGCATCTTGAAAGGAGTTTTTGACCACTCTCTTGAGCTGATTTCTGTTTCCTTGCTCTCTTGTTTCACGACTTTAGATCATGCTTCACGATCAAGATTCAACTATGATTTTAGCAGATCCTTCAAATACGTCTTCACTCTTCAAAATGGATCTAGAATACGGGAAAATCGTTGATGAATGGTCAATTAATCCAGATATCGCTGTCAATACTTTCTTACCTTCAACCAAGTATTCTCAAATGACTTCAGAACAAACTTTGGTTGGAACTTCTCATAACAGCATTTTCAGAATCGATCCAAGGCTTTCTGGAAACAAATTAGTAGATGAACAATTTAAGCAATACGTTTCTAAGAATAAGTTTAATTCTTCTGCAACTGATGGAAAAGGTAGATTGGCTATTGGAAGTGAAAAAGGTGATATTAGATTGTTTGATACTATCGGGAAGAATGCTAAGACTGGTAAGTTGTTGATTCTTTTGTTTACCTCTCGCCCTTCGCCTCCGATGACTTTAACCCCGACCTCATGACGATTTCTTCGATCAGTTCTACCGGCTCTTGGAGATCCAATTTTGGGAGTCGACGTCACCGCTGATGGTCGTTATATCGTTGCAACTTGCAAGACTTATCTATTGGTCATCGATACTTTGATCGGAGATGGAAGGTACAAAGGTTCTTTGGGATTCGACAGAAGTTTCCCTGCAGAGGCTAAACCTATCCCAAGAAGATTACAATTGAAAGCTCATCACGTTGCTTATATGGGACAGGAAGTTAGCTTCACTCCGGCTAGGTGAGTTCGTAACTTAAAGTTGAAGAAGGGCTAGAAGAGAATCAATGTTTACTGACTTGACTTTACTTTTTCCCTACTCGAAACCCTCAGATTCAACGTTGGAGATAACGACGAGACCAGCATCGTCACTTCAAGTGGTCCTTTCGTTGTTACTTTCGATCTCAACAAGGGTGAGTTCTCTTTCCTTTTGCAAATATCTCTCTCTCTCTCTCTCTCTCTCTCTTTCTTCACTCGCGTGCTCCAAAGAGGAGACTATTCTCGAGGACTTTAGATCTTTCAGAGACTGATCTCTTAACTCTTTCCTTCTGCTCCTTCTCTGCTAACCTTCTCCAGTCAAACGAGGAAACCTATCAGCCTACTCTCTTGTCAAGTTGGCCGACACTGTCGTTCAAGATCAATACGGCTACGGTTCAGAAGGTAAACGAATCGTGGTTGCAATGGCTTCTGACGTTCAAATGACGAAGAAGAATCAGCTCAAGAAACCAACTAGAGAAAGTCTGACTGCTACACCTAAAGGTAGTAGATCGAGCATCGTTGATGAGAGATATTGATCTGAGGTGGGAGTTAAAGGAGTTTCCAACTCCAGTGTTGTGTAGGATATACCCAAAGAAGAACGGCTTTCAAATTCTTCTTTTTCTGTTCCTCGATTCCTGATCTCGAACTTTGCTTTGTATTTTGATTGATAGAATGAGGCGTTGACATGGCCAAAAAAAGTTTTTTTTCTCTGATTCTCTTTTGATATATTTGATGGTGTGGCATCTGATCACATTCAACAAACGCCTTTGGAGATACAATGAAAAAATTATGGGCAGAACGTAAACGTCGAAGTGAAGGACAGATTCACCCCAAGACAAGAAAAGAAAGAAAGGATTCGGATTTGGTGGGTCTTGTCAAGCTCCAGACGTAAGGAAGATGAAACGACAGCTGACAGAGGCTGCAGATAGTTCGGGTAAGAAAAAAAGCAGGCGGAATAGATGATTGAATATCAAAAATCCCTCCAAAGGAAAAAACTTCCCTCCAAAAGAGGCAAGCCAAGAACTAACACAGGACTCACCTTTCACAATCAGACCCACTCGACTGCCTCGAGACCTTCAACCTTCTCCTCCGGCCAAGTGATCGTAGCCTCGTCTGCTCTCACTGGAATTCTGATCTCCAGAGTGGTGATCTTCGAACATGGCTGAGGAGATCCAAACGCTGACTCCTCCCCAGAAGCCGGCGCCTCTGAAGCTTGGAGAAGACCGTTGGCGATGGATGTGACTTGTCCTGATGAGCATCCCTTCGAACATGCCATCCTGGAGCCAACCAATGCGGCTAGATCCTGACCGTCGATCACAGCAGATGCCGAGAAGACATTGTGACGTTCTAACCTGATGATCTCCAATCCTAAGAGCGGTATGCTCTCCCAAAAGTCTGCCCGAACCCCCTCCCTGGAGAGTGGGGTTAGAAGCTGGACCAGATGCTCGAAGAAGTTAGAGGAGATCGAAGATGAATAATAAAATGATAGAGTCCAGAGTTTTGACCAATCTTTGATCGATTCGATAAGGGCAGAGGCGGCTGCTTTGTCGGGAGCAGAATCTGTGATCTGAAGGTCGTAGAGGAGGAGCTCCTCGAGAGAAGACGTGGTGCAGAGGAAAGTGAGATCTTGTGGTTTGAGGCAAACAACTTCGAGATTTCTCAGTCTTGGTGCCTTGAAGTTCTTGAAGAAGAGGCTCGAGTCTCCTGTTTGAGTCGAACTGGAAGGAGGGTCGAGGGAGAGATTGTTGAGGGTGGGCAGATTCATTAGTGGGATGCTTTCGACTTGAGTTCCTCCCTTCTAACGTAGGCATACCTTCTCTAGTGCTGAACCTGAGGAAAGAAGCTTCACAGCCCAGGCGAAAGTGAGCTCGGTGCTGCTGATGATGACCTTTCTTGCCCCTTGAAAACGTTCTAAGAGAGCATCGTTGCAGACCAGGTTCTCACTGCCTGATGTTCATTCCAGAGTATCGAGTGAAGCTTTCCAAGATGACGGGAACTCCAAGGCTTCATGGCCTTCGTCTGGCAGAAATACCATTGACTCTTCCTCCTCTCTACCAGATCTGAAAACAACCAAATTGTCGCACTCTCCTCCGACGTCGACTATCAGCTTGCAATTACATCCTTGATGGCCGATCGAGAGAGCTCGGAGAGTGCGTGAAGAGAACTTGATTGCGTTGCTGAGTCGTTCTTGGAGAGAAGCATCGAACACATCTTTGACCCCGAGTGTGATGTTCTTCATCGTTCTTCCGCAGTCTTGTAGTCGAATCTTTCCAGAACCTCTTGAGCTTCTCGAAGTTTGGGCATGTTGCTGTTCTGAAGTGATACTGCGTTTGGCAGCTGGCTCCTCGACTTGAGCGTCTTCGTTGGCTCTGTTGTTCATCTTGAAGTTGGAACTTGATGTTTCTTCAGAACGCAGAGAGAGAAGGCACCAATTGATAGAATGTCCTGAGAGAGATAAGTTCGAGACGAATCATTTAGCGAGTCAGCGAGTCTAACACAACAGCAGACTAACCGCCTGAAAACGGTTAAGAGACTCACCTGAAATACTGAATCTATCTACAAAGTAATGAGGTTTTCTGTTGAGGCTTCGGTCTCAAATCTGGGGTGGTGAGAGGGAAGGAAAGAAGAAAGTTCTTCTGTAGGGAAGATTAGGAAGACCGAACCTGCACGCCTGCACCGAACCAAGATGCAATCTATGTATCAACTGCTTGAAATTTGAATCGAAATGCACATAATGTACTACCATAATGTACATGCACTCATTTTTTTGGGTGAAATTCAATTCAAATCAAAGTCAAAAGAAACGAAAAGGAAAACTGATTGCTGACAGAACTCTATGAGCGAAATGAGATGGTAATGTAAATGGAATCATATGAGAAGAGATGAGAATGCTATGATATAAGGAATTAAAGATGATTGATGAGACAGGAAAAGGCGCGTTTGAGATGAGCAAGAAAAAGCAGATGAGAAATTGTCAAGAGCAGGCGGGAAGGCGAAAATTGGAGAGACAGAGAGAGAAACGAAAATCTTGAGATGAGTGCGATTCCCCTGTTTTTGAGACATGGAGAGTAATCTTGAATGAGAACTTAAAGGGAAAGCAGCAAAATGAGAGTGGGTGAGGGGCTAGGGGAACGGACAACAAACAACGAAACAAAAGGACAATGGGAGGCTTGATCTGTCAAAACGGAGACTGAGATTGGAGAGAAGATAAAGAAAGAGACAAGGAAAAGAGAGTGAAAAGAGACAGAGAATTGAAGATAGAAAGAGTGTGTTGTTGCAGTTTAGTTCTTCTGTTGACCCGACTTGAAGACCTGAAAAGATTCTGCATCCTGTCTTAAATCGACCTTGCTTCCTCTACCAGTGATTTTCATCTTTTGACCCAAAGACTTCAATCTAGCCCCAAAACTTCTAGAATTCTTCAAAGTATGAAAACTCTCTCCAATTCCACTTTCTCTATTTGAAGGCTGATTCAAAGTTTCTTGTTTGAAGTCTGAGTTGAAATAAGCTAAACCATCAATAGATTTAGTAGAGCGCATTTTTAGGAAACTTCTGGTCTTGGCTCTTGGTTTTGGGTTTGACTTCAAAGTAGGTCTTGGAGTAGTTGTGGCAGGAAGATTTGAAGGAGATGAAACTTTTTGAAGAGTTGGGAAGACGATCTTTTCTTCTGAAGTTTGAGTTGAGTCAAAACCAGTCTGAATGGCAATTGATCTGCGAACTAATTGGTTTTTACGATTAGATCTAGGTTCGAAAATGTTTACTGGAGCTGAAGGTGAGGAAGTTTCGTAGAAAGTTGATCTGTTAGATTCGACCTGAGAACTTGAGATTCCATTAAGGTAGTTAAGACTTTTAGAATGTTTGAGTTGATTTTTTTCATTTCTCTTGATACCTTCCAGGTCTCTTCTATCATTTCTGACACCAAGTGAACTCTGGTTCTCATTCTCATTTCTAACTCCACCGAAATAACCATCTGTTAATGACTTCAATATCTCTCTAGTCTTGGACTTTGATTTACTAGAAGATAAAGTTCTAGCTCTTTGATACTGATTTCTCAATTGAGATCTACTACTTGATCTAGAAGAGAGTTTTGAAGTTGACTTTGGAGTTGAAGGTGAAGGTGCAGAAGAAGGTTTTGAAGTCGAAGAAGTCTTTCTACCTTTAGTATTGATTTTCAAAGGTTCCGATTTTTCGTTCCCATTCTTCAACTTCTCGTCTTTGGAATCTCCCAAACTGACCAATCTCAAATCCAGTTCAACAGCTTTAAAGTCTAACCCCATCAAACTTTCCAAAGCCCCATCTCTATTCATTTGCATCTTCTTAGCTTCAAATTGTTGAATCTCTTCTCTCCAAGCAGAACCAGAGTTGGTATAATAAGCTCTCAAATTCTGACTAGATTTGACATTCTTGAGAGTACGAGATTCTTCAGATTTAGAAACTGCTTGAAGAGAAAAAGACAACAAGAAGTCAGGTCCAGCAGAATGATGTTTCCTTTCTAAAGTCTTCCTTTTGTCTTGTCTTCTCCTTCTCAAAGTATGTTGAAGCTCTTCCTTTTCTTTCTCCTTCTCCTTCTCCTTCTCCTTCTCCTTCTCCTTCTCCTTCTCATCTTCTTGAGCCCCCTCTTCTTGTATTCCGGCCTCTTTTCCAGAAACCACTGAAAGAGGTCTAGGCATTCTAAGAACTTTCATTTCTCTTCCATCACCATTTCTTCTGTCAGAGAATTCTCTTCTTAAACCTCTTTGATTCTCTTCAGTTTTAGAACTCCAGGAAGGAGAAGTATGGTAACTCAACGAACTTCTCTTTCCAGAAGAAGATCCACTTGTACTTCCGATCGAGATAGAGTTGACCGAGTTTCTAGAGATGGAATTCTTCGAGCTTAACTCTTCGCTTTCCAAAATCTTAGAACTTCTTCTTTGATTGGTACTTTCAACAGGTACCGTGACTATTGGTTTCAGGTTCAAGACCTTTGACTTGGGAGTTCTAGGAGCTTCGTCTCCATCGGGGTCTGAAGTTTCTTCTGTATTCTTTGGAATGGATGATGTAGACGAAGTCCTTCTCAATCTAGATTTGGGGATGTTGGGTTTTGGAGCTGCACTTGATTCCTTAGAGCTGGAGATAGTGATTCTGGAATTGTTTGAGGAAGCCAATGATTTCTCTGATCCGTATTCACTTGTTGGATGGAATAGAATTGGAGAGGTCGGAGTCTTGGGAGTGATGGGTGAAGAGAATGAGTCTTCTACATCTGAACTCGACTCTGAAAGTTGAAGATTCTGAGCTTGAGGTACTTCTTTCGTTGGAGTTGAAGTCGAAGTGGAGGTTGAAGTCTTGATTTGAGGTTGACGAATCGGAGGACTAGGGAAAGTAGGTATGACAATCCTTCTAGCAAAAGGATCAGGTTCATCAAAAGAAGCTCTCAATGCTCTAGTTCTCTCAAATCCATTTATATTTCCTTCATTTCCAGCCCCAAAGTAATCTCCATCTAACAAATTCTCTGATCTAGACTTCTTAAGGAGACCGTTGACGGGTCTTTGAGGTTTAGGATGACTTGGAGTCTTGGGAGAAGTCGCTGGTCTTTTAACTTTGATATTTGGAGAAGTATTAGATCTGGGAGAAGTCAATGGTCTAGAAGATCTACTTGTAGGAGAGACTTGAGGTTTGAACTTGTTGACAGTCGGAGAAGAGGGTTTTGAAGAACCACCGTTTGAAATCGATGACCAGAATTCATAAATCGAAGAAGCAGTACTTGAACGTTTTTGAGAGGAAACTTGACTTGAAAACTCGCTTTCCAAGTCCGTAGAACCAATACTTGACATACTCAGGTTCAAAGGATTGAATGACTTCTTGAACCTTCTACGAGTTGGAGAGTTTGGAGTTGGAGGCTGAGGTTGAAAAGGAGAGCCCAAACTTTCATTACTAAACTTGGGAGACATAGATTGTAAAGGAGAGATATAACCAGATCTATAAATGGGCTCGATGTCGATGTCCATCAGAGGTGAACTTGAATTCGAGTTGAAAGGTCTAGAGATTTCCATTTCTTTTTCTTCTTCTTCTTTCGAAGAGTCTCCATTTCCAACCATCAGGCTCTTAAAGTTAGAGAAGCTTAGTTTTCTAAACGGAGAGTTCCTACCATTACTATAATCATGACTCTTCGAATGATTTTGAGATGTAACAGGAGATTCAACTTCATCTCTAAATTCAACTCCTTCACTTCTTTTTGAACTTCTCTGATTCTGTTTCTGATTCCCATAATCCCAGCTACTAGAAGCAGAAGAAGAAGCTAGAGATTGATCAAAAGAACTTGGAGTTGAAGGAGTTTGTCCCCTACTAAGAGATTCCGCCTCTGCATCTTCAATTTCATCATCTTCAAAAGAATTGAAAGTAGAATTTCTATGAGCTGAAACCTCTTTTGGAAGTTTCAAAGTTTTTCTCTTGAGGTTTTCACCGTCGAAGGTAGATCTTCCGATAATAGAAATTCTCTCTTCTTCCCTTTCATCATCATTAAAGTAAGCTTCCAAAGAATCGTCAGAACTAAACATGGACTTTGATCTCAAATCTCTTTGACTAGTGTTGACTATGATTCCAAGATCCAATCCTAACCCTAATCCTTCACCTACACCTTCTCGAGATCTAATTGTCGAAAGCTCTGAATTTCGGTTAGAGGAACCTGGAAGTTGAGTCTCAAAACTTCTAGGAGATGTCTGAAAGGAATTTGAAGAAAGTCTTGATGATTGAGAGTGAAGAAGATTGGATTGATTGGGAATCGGATAAACTGCAACTTGAGTTAGATTACTATCTTCAGAGGTTTTCTCTCTCCTATCACCCACTTGTAGATGTTGATTCCTGACGGACTCTTCTAATTCTACTTTCAAGGTCTTTGGATTTCTTTTCAAAGTACCTTGATCTAGGAATTGAGAGCCTGAGTCTTTTCTTTTGCTTCTACTTCTTTCAACCTTCTTGCCTTGCTCTTTTGTTTTCGAGTTGGATGAGTCAGGTAGGTTTTCTAGGAGGCTAGAGCTTGAAATCGAGGTTGATTTGTCTTCTTGAGAACCTTTAACCCCTTCTCTACGATCAGCGTCGTCTCTTCTCCCTCCACCTTGTTGTTCTTCTTCTTCTTCCTCATCTCCGCCAAAGTAAAATCCATCATCATTTCTATAGAGTTCAGGATCAATTCCACCTCCATAAGCCAAACCGCTTGAATCTAAACCGTCTGTCTCTTCAAACTGTCTTCCAATTCTGGATCTCTCGTTTCTAAACCCTCCACTTTCTTCCAAGTCTCCTTCTTCTAATTGAGGATCACCTTCTGTTAAAGTTCTATCCTCCAAGTTTCTAAGGTATGAGCTAATCCTCTTAGCAGAAATCCTACCAACCGGTAAATCGAAAGACCCTCTATCTTCAACATAATCATCTTCATCGGTACTAATGAACTCTTCTGACCATCTATTTCCATCTCCGGTTATCTCAACCTGAGCATTTGAAGAATTCAAAGATCTTACATGATTTGAAGGAGAAGTTAAAGAAGGTTGAGTTCCGGATGAGGAGGTGACATGTTCATCTTTTGACTCTTCTTTCATCTTCAATTTCAACTTTACAACGTTTGAGTTTAGAATACTCGACTTTCTGGAAAGATGAGGGAATTGAGTCTTGGAAGTTGTTGAAGAAATTGAGCAACTTGGAGCGTGAGAGAGAAATTGTGGATGTTGAATTGAGTCTGAGGAATCTGATAAATCGTGTTTTGAAATTGGGAATGGAATACTTGAAGACATTCTAGTTTTGGTATGTGGGGAGAAAGAGAAGTAGGGATCTTGTTGAAAGTTGAAAAGTAGTGTAGAGTAGGGTGCGGATGAAGAATGACTGAGCCAAAGGTCGATGCGCACTTGGCAACCGACTCTCTGATCTCAGCTGAAATTCTCTTCTGACGAAAAGAGTGGAAAAAAAGTGAAGAAAGAGTCTGGAAAAGAGAGTCAGATCTCTTAAAAGAGAGAAGATGGGAAGATTTGGAGTGAATGTTACAGAAGAACGAGGAAGGGCGAAGAACGAATCTTGCCAAATCGATCTCACGAGGTGCTTTTTCAAATTCTGAAAAGTAGTTCATGCTTTTCATCCCCGAAGCGTTTTCCCAGCTCAAATCGCGGAGAGGTCCAACTCCGATTATTGATCATTGTTATCCCTTCTTTTCCCAAAGGCAGAGGGGGGTCTTTCCTTCCCTCCTACCAATCCGTTTTCCAAACAACTTTTGCTAACGAATTTAAGCCAAGATTACCCCTTCTAACGGAATCTACAAAACTGGTTCTAGAAAACACGTTGTTTCTCAACTCAGCAGTCCCGAGAAAGGTCGCGTATCGATCCCGTGTGTGGTCATGCGGTACAAGTTTAACGGTCTAGACGTTAATCTGTCGACGGGACTGCTCTTTCTACTTCCGGCAATCTCTTTCTCAGAATGAAAGCACTCAAGGAAGAAACGTTGGGGTCAAAGAAAGGCTACAAAAAGGTGGGCTTCAGATGATTTCTTTTCCCCCCTCCTTATCCTCATCAAACTTGATCTACTCTCTCCTCACTCCTCTTCAAGAACTCCCTCCTATCTCAATTTCAAGATGTTACTCGCTTCAACTCTTCTCTTCGCTCTATCAGCATCAGCTTCTCCACTTTTGGAAACTCGTCAAGCTTCGACTAGATTCTCACCTGCCGGTGGTAACAAGGCCAATTGGGAGGTGAGTTAATCTTCTCCAACCTTTCTAACTCTCCGATACTAACCTAAATCCTCTCACTTTCTTCCCAGACTCTCGGATGTGCCATGGACAAATATCCAGATGCCAGAATCCTAACTTCTGGATATACTGAATCATCAAAGATGACGATTGGAACCTGTCTCAACTATTGCTCTTCTCAAGGAACTCATCTAGCAGGTTTAGAAAACGGAAATCAATGTTTCTGTGGAGCTGATTTCAGAAATGGTGGATCTATCCAGACCAACAGTACCTCTCTTCCTGGAAAATGTACTTCCAACGCCAATGGAAACTCGAACCAGAGCGGAGGTGGAGCCAATTCACTTCTAGTTTTCCAATCTAAAGTCAATCCTATTCCAACTCAACCCCGAGTCAATAACACTTCCTTCGCAGGTTGTTATCCAGACGCAGAGAACAAAAGGTTACTTCCAAACTCAATTCAAGTCAGTGGTGCTATGACTAATCAAAAATGTTTGACAGCTTGTACTGCTAAAGGTTATGATCTTTGTGGAACTGAATTTAGAAATCAATGCTTTGGAGGGAATTCTCAGAACATTCCAATGCCCAAGATGTTGGATTCTACTAGATGCGAGTACTCTTGTGAAGGCGATACTGCACAAGTCTGTGGTGGCGCTGGAGCTTTGTCGTGAGTATTAAGGTCTTCCTTTTGCTTTTGATTTTAATTTTGATTTTTTGGTTTTCATCATTGATAGAAAACTGACCTTCCTAACAATCTTTCTCCCCAATGTTTTGCACGCCACACAGAATCTACCTCACTCAACCTGCTCCAGCTCCATCAGCTCCATCAGCTCCATCTCCAATCGTAGTTAATGGAACTAGAACTTACAACTACAAAGGATGCTACACGTGAGTATAAAAATCTTTGTTTTCCTAACACCATCTCCTCCATCTCCTCATCTGACCCTGTCTCTTCCATTGCAACTTCTCTCAACAGTGATCGTTCCGACTCTCAAGGAAGGGCTTTAACCGGAAGATACTCTTCAAGTTCCAAGAACACTAACGAAGCTTGTGTTACCACTTGTTCAAACAACGGATTCAAATATGCTGGTGAGTTGAACTTGAGATTGGTATTTGTCAACTTGATTCTCCAAGCTGACCTCTCCTCTCTCCTCTCCTCTCCATCTACCAGCCACCGAAAATGGTAACGAATGTCGCTGTGGAAACTCACTAGCCAGTTTCAGTAAAAACACTGCTACCTGTGATGTCACTTGTCCTGGTAATTCAACCACCTCATGCGGTGGTTCTAACTACGCCATGACTCTTTATCAACTCCAAGCTTAATGAGTCGATTCAAATCGGATTCCAAGGACGTTTCTCCCTCTCTCTCTTCTTTATCTCTCTCTCTCTCTCTCTCTCTCTCTCTCTCGGATTCATGTCTCTCGGTCATACCTCAAGAAGCTGAAATAAAGCTTGTCACCTGCGCTCTCAACTTCTCCCCAAATTTCATCCTCTGATCTAAAAAGTGTTATCTCACATCACCTCATTTTCTTTGCTCTTTCCTTCATTCTTGTCTATTAGAACCTCTCTGCGAAATCTTCTTCTTAACTTTTATCAGTCTTTTGACTTTCCTTTTCTGCTTCTTTAGTTGGACTGGAATCAATTAGATGCTGTTGGAACATGGATGGTTTTGGAAGCAAGAAGCCTCTTCCTTTCTTCCTTCCTCTGACCATCTTGACTTTTCACCCAAAATTGTTCAAACGTTCAATCTTCAGCAATCCTCAAAGAAGTTACAGGGAAATTCGTCCTTCTTTAACCTTTACTAATCACAGCACAGCTTATCATAATGACAAAGAGAGCCAACGAAGATACTCAATCCGAACAGGAACCATCTGCCAAACGCAGCATCGCTTCAGAACAGCAACATGCTACAAACTGAAGGAAGCTCAAGATGCTTTGAACAGATTGGATTACAAGACAGCAGAGGAGTTGTGTACCAAGGCGAGTTACTTCACCACGCTGCTTTTCGAGAATGTATTGGCTGAGAAGAAGTCTTCCTTCGTTCTAAAGTCTCCCTGCTGGCCTGCTGCTCATTCTTATCCTCCTCGTCCTTTTCCCTTTTTTGCTTCAGATGATCGACTCAAAACCTGATTCAATTGAATCGTTATTGATGAGAAGCAAGAGTCTAGGATCAAGAGGAGAAGTTCACGAGGCTGCGAAGGATGTTGAGCAGGCACAGCAAAAGAAGAGGAATCTACAGGTGAGTTCAAGTGAAGGTTCTTCTTTGTTCTTGCTCGCTTCTTCCTAGCTCTCAACTGAAACATCATTCTGCGGACCTTGATCCCTCAAATCATCAGACTCATCTCAGAGCGGTGTGCCCCTACCTCGGACTAGCTCTTCATCACTTGGAACTTGCGGAACAGGACTACTACGACGACGACGACGAGAGCGAAGACCGCCCCTCCCTGGAAGTAACCTTCAAAGATTTGAAAGAAGGAATCAAGTCACTCAAGGCCAGAGAGCTCAAGAGCCGTTTCGAGATCCCGACCTCTTTCTCAAACTCTTCTCCTTCTGTGATGCTCCTTCTCTCGTCAAAGCGACTGCAGTCTCGAAGGCTTGGAATCAATCTCTCCTTGGCTCATTGGAACTCTTCCGTAACTTCAAGATGGAAGGAAACGGAGAGCGAATCTGCAAAGGACTGAAGATCTTCAGTCAACGGAGCAAGGTCTCAATTCGAAAAACGGAACTGGAATCTGATGACAAGCTGGACGCTCCTCTACAAAAACGACTGGGAAATCTCATCAAGAAATCATCCAAGAGTCTCCAGGTTCTCGCAGTAGGTCATCAAGGAGATCTCTGCAAGTTGATACATGATGTGGCTGGTGAAAGCAACGAGTGAGTCGTGCCAAGTTCCACGAGAGAGAAAAGGGGAGTCCTGCCCCCCAACAGAGGCAAAACGACCCTTGAATTCCCGTCCAACTGGAAAGATTCACTGGTTACTCTGGAATGGACATCAGGAGAGGAGAATCTGGCATGTAACGATGCTCTCTTGGAACGTCTTCGAGGAGCAAGGGAGGTCGACATCAGCAGCACCGAGCTCAGTTCGACCTGGATCGTCAAGCTTCTGTCGTCAAACTCAAGACTAGATAGTGTGTCTTTATCGCATGGAGTAACTCAAGTCGACAACATTCCACCGATGAACCTGCCCAACCTCAGCTATCTATTCCTCGATCCGCCTCCAAAATCAACTCAATCTGGAGACTCGAGCCTCTTCTTCAAGAACCTCAACCCACCAAGACTGAGAACTCCTGAAGTCGATCGCTTGAGAACACAAGATCTCTCTTTCCTCAGCACCACGTCTCCTCTCGAAGAACTCTTTCTCTACGACCTTCAAATCACGAATCACGCCTCTGCCAAAGCAGCCGCGTCTGCTCTCATTGAATCGATCAAAGATTGGCCAAAGCTTTGCAATCTAAAACACCACTTTCCGGGACCTACTCCATCCACCTTTTATGAGCAACTAGTTCAGCTTCTAACTCCACTCTCCAGGGAGGGAATTCGAGCAGGCTTTCGAGAAAGAATGCCGCTACCAGGTCTGCGGTCTCTCACACTAGAACCGGATCCGGATACAGATTCCAACCAATCCACGGAAATTGACAGTGCAGATCTAGCAGCACTGGTGCGAGCAAGGAAGGCGGCAAACTCGAGTCAGTCGTCTGGAAACGTAATGGCAATCGCCAAAGGACTCCTCGATACTTTGGACTCGAGCCCTTCGGAAGGAGAACCAGCTGTCAAATAACCTCAATCCTCCTCTGAAATCGAAGACTTGGAATTGCAAACGCCGGTGAGAGGGGGTGCAGCCATGAAATCTTGGCTGCAGGAGAACGTCGCAGATCTCAAGGTGCAGGCATGGGTTTGATCCTCGGAAGGGTGAGTCTACAGTCTTCCGATAACGCCTTCGACCCTTTCATTCTAGCAACCAATGGATATTGACGTCTCCTCTTTTTTAAATTGCCCATCTCCAGAAGCAATCCCACCTCAATCTTCATTCAAGTACCTCTCTTCTTCCCTCTTTCCAAAATTTTCTTTAATCATTACCTTCAAACCCTCGTATTTCCAAGCAACCGCACTCTCGACACGTCTCAGCCTTCTTCGAAAGTCTTCTTCCTTCATCAGACCTTCTCCTACATCAAGTACCGCTTTGTAATAGTGCCTCACACTCCAAAAAACCAAAAGTTGAAGAGAGTCGGACTTCTCAATTGTTCATAGAGTACAACAATTGTCAATGACCAATCATCAAACGCATTGCTCTCTTTTTCTATACCTTTGCTTGATGTGCCTCTACGCTGGAAGTGGGAGCCAGTACCATACTTGGGGGCGTGATACAATTCTAGTTCCGGGCTGTAAGAGTCAGTTTTGCGACAGAGATCTATGGAAAGGGAGGTGAGAGAGAGGGAGAGGTAGGTTCAAAGCACTCAGACGACCTAAATAAGAGCTGACAAAACTCACATCTAGCAACGTATCTCAATGAGATTATGATCGTCATCAACATCTACTATTTCTAAACCATTCTTTTTGAGCTCAGCGAGTTGACTAGATTCGAATCGACCAAGGGGCATGACGAGCTTCCGAAGCGAGACCGCTTCAATCCCATCGACCTCCTTCCGAATCGTTGCTTCCGATTTCCTTCTCATAAGGGCTGTTATCAGAGCCGAAGTTGAAGAAGCCTGCTTGAGAGAGTTCTCCTCCACCCTCAAAGTCTCCAGACGAGGGCACCTTTCCTCCAGTCCTTCCCAAGCTTCGCAGACATCATCCTGGCCGTCGCAGAGCCAGAGTTCTTGAACGGACCGAGGCAATCCACCGAGAGTCCACCTGGAGTATCGTTCGAGAACTAGTATGTGAAGGTTGGGGCAGTCGATCCAGGATGGAAACTCCAGCCCATCGCAGCTCAATTCTAGGACTTGGAGTGACAGGAGGGATAGGGGTTCGAGTAGCTCCGTTTCTCCGGTCTTTTCACAAAGGGATAGCTTCAGATGAATTAAAGATTGAGAGAATGAGTTGAGAATCGATAAAGCTTCGTGCGGGTAGTAGGTAGAAGCAGAAGCGAAAGACGCAACTGAGCTGAAGGTATCTTGATAGAATCCAACCCATTCCTGACTCGAGAGTCGCTCTATCCATAGAATTTGAGGTCCTGTACTCCTGACCCGAAGAGCGCTTTTGTCAGCTGGCTTTCTGTTGAGAAGTCGACATCGTGAGATGTTGACCGGGACGACGACAAGTTCCCTAAGATTGGGCATCCTACAGGCCAGCTGAAGTATCTTGATGATTGCTTGGTCTGGAAAATACGTCTTGATAGATATGTCGACTAGAGATTCAGAGGACCGGCCTATCACGTTGAGGAGATGGCGAACATTTCCTGCTGCTTCCAACTTCTTCGTTTCGATCGAAACCCTTTTGAGACTGCTGCAGGACTTTTCGTCGAAAAGATCTAGCAGAAAATTTGACCAGTTCGGGTGATTGTCGTTTTCTTGATGAAATTCGAAGATCCTCCAGAGCGATGGGTGAGCTTCTAGCATCTCAAACCACGATTTGCACACACTTCTCGACTTGAGGATGTGGAGTGAGTAGAGATTCGAGATTACCAGATATAGAAGCTCTGGAGCGAGCTTAGAAGTCAAGTTCTGATCCTGCTTTGTTGAAAGACTGGCGGGCATGACTGAAAAGAGAGAAAGACAGGGGAACAGAGGTCCTGTGAGCATCTCTGATGCCCGAATCTCCTGTTAAAGAACTCACTCAATTCAATAATGAAACCAAGTGTGCCCAAAGTTCCGATGTCTTTGGTGGTGGAAGGACTGGCGCCGTTTCAAGTCTAGAAGGCAAGGGATGAAAGGCCGAAAGTCAGCTGAAGCGCCGCAGAGTTTCGCTTGATCACATTGACTCCCTCACCTTCCAAGGGAGCTTAGTATCTTCCTAGAAATATGGTTTGGGAAGAGAAAGAAGAACAAAGGTAGAGAGATCTTTTAAAGTCTCGGAGAGGGACCCTCCCGGTCTGGAACCGGTAAGGTCGGAAGGTGAAGGAGAGACGTTTGATTCTCAAAATCTTGTCAAGTGAAACGTGACTAGGAGCAGAAATACTGAGAGGGTGCGGGTGAGAGATGGAGTGGAACCGTGCTGAAAGTACCTTCAGTAGACAAACGCTAGCGTTAATCAATTCGAATAAATATACTCTTGTCTCTGGTTTTGTCTCGAGCTAAATTGAGTTCATGGTCGGTATATATGCTCGTTTCACTCGCAAAGATGGAAGGTCACACATCGAAGAAAGGAAACAATGAGGTGAGATATCCTTCATCAAGATTATATATCATCAACGAAACTGAGACGGAAACGCACGATTAGTTTGATTTCGAGAGTTAAGTTAAGAGAACTACAGAGAGAAGTGTGAGTGAGAATCTGAGATACAGAGAGAGAATAGGATCTACAGTATAAGTTCTTAAAATTCTTGAAGAAGAACGTGAGATGGGAGCGAGGAGAATGGCTTGAAATTGGAAAGTCGACGGAAGTTGAGGTGCGAGAAAAAGAACGTGAATTCTGAATGTGACGATGGCGTTGTTTCGCATTGAAGAAGAAGAGGAGAATGATCGCATCAAAGAAAAGGTGACGAAAGGGAGAGAAAAGAGGAGAGAAAAGAGGAGAGAAAAGTGCAGAATGACCCGCTTTCTTGAGCTCTAAGGTTACAACATGACTGATCTTGACGAAGGAAGGTGACGATATAGAGAGTTAGAAGTGAAAGCGAGAATAAGGGATTTGTTAAGCAGTTCCAGCGTCGATCAGACCACCCAGCAAAGCAGTTGAGAGTTTCGCTAGGGTGAGTCGCTTCTCGTCGTCCAGAGAAACGAAGGCACCGCAATCCAGGAGAGAAGCATAACCACTCTCTTCAAGGAAAGCGATGGGACCACCTCTCTTTGCAGTCTCGACCAACTGAGCGGCAAAGACTGGCTCCGAGACTCCGATGTGAGCGATTGTCTGGACGGCTTCAAGGATGTGAGCAGACTGAGAGTTGACGAAGACCTCTCGCATACCTGGAGCTAGTGATTCATAGCTGGGAAGAGAGAAGATAAGAAAATGAGATGTTGAATCAGTGGGGCTGTCGATTTGATGCAAGGTCACAATAATACTCACAGAATCGACACGATCGCAGGAGCTTCGATGGCAGAATCCGCCAAAAATCTGTAGAGCAGCAATCTCTCGGCATCTGATTCCGCATACTGTAGGAGACTTGCGGCTAAAGTGACTACCAGCAAAGCGATCTTGTTCTCAGGGGCGTTGAGATGTTGATAGAGACTGTTCTGACCTTGTTTCCTTTCCAGAACGGCTGTCTCGCAAACCTCTTCGCTAGCACCTGCCATTCTCAGAAGCTCTCCGAACTCCTCCGGTCTGGTAGCTGTTGGAAGCAGACCGACGAAGAACCCCAGCTGCGAGGTCGAGATTCTGCCGTCTCTTGATCTGCTGTTTCCATCAGCGTCGATCGAGCTGAACCTGAGCATGTCTTGGAGGAAAGCGGTAGTGCAATCCTTAGTGCTTGGATGCCGAAGTCCTTTGACTAAGAGCGCTGCTACTCCGAAGGAGAAGTTGATCTCGAAGTCGACTCCCATCTCGTCGTCTAAACGACAAGCAGCGTCTCTGAACTCGTACCTTGCGTCCAAGAGGAAACCGATGATGTCCGAGGTCCCTTCTTCAGCGGGGAGGTTCCTTGACCAGATGGTGGAGACGATGGAGTGCAAGAGATCCACTCCAGCCTTGAAGAGAGGGATGTGACCGTATTGAACCATCGAGATCCCTAACCAGAACATTTGAGGGAGATAGCGAGATCGGTCCGGTAGAATCTTGACCACCTTACCTAGACAGGTGACGATGCTGATCATTGGTGCATCGTTTCCAAGACTTGCCCACTCGCTGATGCTTCCCCGAAGAGAGACCAGAATCTGGTAGAGAAGATCGTCGTCAATCTCTCCCTGGGCGAGACATCCGAGAAGGACGAAAGCTCTGGACTGGATGATAGGATTGTACTGGAAGGCTGTGCTAGTGACTAGAGAGGTTAGACGAGCTCTCCAGCTGTTGGCGGTGTCAGTCGCTGGCGCTGCCATCTCAGCGATCTCGTACATGATCGAGGCCAGCTTCTCGATGGAGGCGTTGTCTGGACTCTCTCTGACGATTTCAGAAGAGGCACTGAAGGCGTTTCCAGGACCAGGAGGGAGACCAAAGAGAGAGCAGATCTCTTCGTCTGCGAACCTTGCCAGCAGAGCTCTGAGGCGATCTAGTCCGTCGACGGATTGGCCGTTCGTAACGACTCCGTTTCCATTAGCTCCGGTGCTCTTTGATCCAGAGACAGTATCCGTATCAGGGCTGGTGACGTTCGAAGGCTCCTTCTTCCCTTCCCGCGGGTCCTCTGTGCAAAGAGAATGCATGAGATTGACTGCGGTTCCGTGAATCGAATGGCGAGTGGCGTTGCTTCCGTTCCCAGCGAGCAAGAGAATGACGTGAAGAAGCTCCGGGAGGTAGAGAAGCACCTCCAGTCGATTGGTGAACGACAGCATCATGTTCATCCTGACCAGAGTGGCGATCTCCTTCCAAGCGGCGTTCTCGTGGAGATGAGCTACGGTGGGATTCTGAGCGGTCTTGGCGATGACCTATTTCAGGAGAAGGGGAAAGATCAGAAACAACTCAGTTAGGAAGGAGCAGGCAGAGAGGTTAAATTCAGGCGTCGAACTCACTCTTCTCAATCGAGACAGAAGCTTCCCGCGGAGGTTGATTGAAGCGAAAGAGACCATTGTGTCCAAGATAGCCTCGAAGCGTGGAGTATGAAGACCAGAGTCCATGGCAGCCTCCGAGAAGACCTCGATGAAGATAGGAATGAGATCGTCGAGCTTGCTGATCTGAGCCCAAACTCCTCTCTGCATGATAGCGTACAGGTCGGCTTGCTTGGTAGTGACGTTGATCAGGTGGCTGAGAATCTCCTTGATCCTCTTCTGATACTCTGCTTGCTGCTCTCGAGCCGTATGAGTGAACATGACTAGGTTGGAAAGCCACGGAGCCATGTATTGAAGGCACATAGTCTTCTGCGAAAGAGTAGCTCTTTCGAATCCCTCGAAGAAAGAGAGCAGGAACTCCAAAGTCACCCCTGGAGCGGCAACAGCGAAGTCACGACTCAATTCAGAGACGAAAGACATCGTGTTAGCAGGTAAGGCTAAACCTTTAACTGCTAAAAGTCGCTTCCTAGCATTGCTAGCTCCGAAGTTGAAGGAAGTGGAGAGAGCACAGAGAAGCTCGTAAGCTGAGAGACGTAGCTCATAGTTGTCGCTGGTGATGTTGAGCATAGCCATGTTGAGGAGCGTTCCTGGGACGTCGCTCGGTAGGAGAGTGCGCTCCAGAGTCTTGGTGGTTCTGAATCGGGAAACTCGAGCTTTGGCTTGCCTCAAAGCCTGAACGATCTCGGTACGATCTCTGCTGTTGAACAGATAAGAGATGGTTCCTCCTCTGCAGGTGACGAAGAAGGTGTTGTCGTCCCCTCGGATCGAGATGGCACGAACGTCGTCGATCTCGGAGAGATGGAAGACCTCGTTGGTGTAAGCTGTCCTACCAGGCATGATCTCTTCAGCTTTGAGAGCGGTGATCTGAAGATGGTCTCCGCCAATTCTGAAAGAGACTGGAGTCAAAGAACGATAGTACCAGACCATGGTGATCTGATTGAAACGAATCTCAGAAGGAGCAGTCATCAGAGTGACAGTGTAAGGATCCAGAGCCATATTCCTTCGTTCGATGTAAGCCTCCAGCTCTGGAATCGAGTTGCAATAGGCGATGCTGAGCTGGGAAGTCTTCGAAGTGAGGGCTTCTTGACGAGCACCAGTAGGCATGTTTCGAGCTGCAGGGAACCAGCCTCGAGCGTAGAGCTTGGCAGTCGTGTTGACATTGACAATGATGATGTTTCGAAGATTGACGAGAATCTCGGCTGGGATCATGGAGCTGAAGTAGAGGAGCCATTGTCGTGGAGCGAGATGCTCTGGACAGAGTCCTGTCAAATCCAGCACCACATCGAAGGGTCGACTCCGGCAGGTCTCAAAGCACTGTTGACGAAGATATGAGATTCCAATCAGAGAGCGTTCGGGTGGAAGAAGGAAAGGAAGAGCAGCTACTCACGTCTAGACAATGAAGAATCAGAGCCTCAAAATCGATTGTCTCTGCATTTTGGTTGCGAGCCATGTAGTAAAAGACAGCACGACCTCCCTTCAAAGAAAAGAAAGGAAAGAAAGTAAAGAAAAGGGAAAAGACGGTCAGCCCGGAAGAGGTCCCAAAAGAGACAAGCCGCGTAAGAACTCACCTTCGAGACAGGACCTTCCCAAAAGATCTTCTTGTACTTATCATCATCAACATTTCTCCCATTGTTCCTTCTCCTGAATTCAGCGTACGCCTGCTTTCCGTCGATATCAGATCCACCGCTGAGGGCGAGAGCTGGCGTCTGATCGGTGGGAACATCTCCTGCCTCTGCCAGAACCTGACAAAGAGTCTCGTAGGTTCGCTTCGGGTCTCCAGGAGCAGCTGCACCAGGAGAGAAGGAGTCCACGATAGGACTGCGAGGAATGGAAGGGCTCCTAGTCAGAAGATCCTTACCGACCTTATCAACGTTGTCGTAGAGGAATTTGTGCAGCGCTCTCTGGTCTGCCTCGTCGATTCCATATCCGTAAGGATGGATTCCGTATCCAAGCGGCTGATCAGCAGCATGAAGACGATCCGGATCGGTCCTTGCATCCGAGACTTGATCGAGGAATGAAGTGACTTTCCAGACGTTGTTCTTGAGTAGGACGTTGAGAGAAGTCATGAAAGGTTCCTTGTGAGCAGGGAAGAGATTGTTACTTGCCAGAGTCTGCAAAGTCTTCGAGATGAGAAGTAGACCTCTCCTCAGTTCTTTTCCTGGTCCAGTGAGATTGATGTCGATGATTTGAGGAGCGACGATAGCAGGACTGATGAATCTCAAGAACATGAATCCACCGACTCCTTGGTACCTCGAGTTGGGGAACCTTGCATCCATCAAGGTTCGGATGTGTCTGCACAGCTCTCTGAGGACAGCAGGGACTCGGTGAGCAGAGCTACAGATCTGATCGATGAAGGCTTGGGCCATCTCCTCCAACCTCGCCTGATTGACGTGAACGTTCTCGCTTGGGTCGAGCTTCTGAGGATCGATCTCGAAAGAGTAGCCTCGTGGTTTTGAAGCCATCTCAGTGATGAGAGGAGCTATGATCGATCGAAGATACTCGTAGCCATGGGTTCGACCAAAGACGGAGAGTAGATGGGTTCTGAAGGAGTTAGATCTGAAGACCATCTCCTCGGAGGGAGTCCTCTCAATCTCTTCGGCTAGAGCAGCTTTAAGGAGCTTAATGATTCCTCCTCGAGAGTCGAAGATGCTGAGAAGAATATAGTCCATAGCGTCCACGTCGTAGCCTCGGCAGACCTGGCAGATGGAGAGGGCTAGGTGCATGTCGCTCTCGCAGATCAACTCGACCAACTTGCTTTGCTTTTGAGAAGCCGACAGCCTCTCGAGATCGTCGAAAGCAGCTCCCTGGTTGAGAACGTTGGTCATGATCTGCATGAACGCAGTTCGAATCCTCGCATCCTCGTGATAGGCTAGAGGAAGAGAGTGTTGAAGTCCACTATCTATGTTGGAAGCGAGAAGATTAGAAAGAGCGCGAATTGCTGATTCCTTGAGTGGACCAAGATCTCGCAGAGATGGCTTCGTGATCAACGACGACTTGCTATCAGTGGCAGAAGGATTGTGAGTTCTTTCAGCCGCCTCTTCCAGCAGTCTCGTTCGGTTGAGGGTCTTGATGAAGTAGTTGAAGTAGAGGGAGAACTGACGAGACTTGGCCCATTCCACCTTGTCGTCTAGAAGCAAAGCGTCGTCCGCTAGAAGTAGAGGTAGACGATCCAACAGGATGGAGATCGTACGAAGACAGATGACGTCCAGATCACGTTGGAGACGACCCAACTTCTCATCTTGTGAATCCTCAGTAGAGTCAGAAGTCCAAGTGACGAGGGCTTGGAAGAGACGATTCCTGACTCGAAGCTCGTTGGTGAAAGCAAAGCTGCTCTTCCTCTTCATGAACGACTCGCAAAGCTGACAGAGAGTCGTCTTGATCCTGAGAGCCTGCTCCTCTTTTCCCAGCGAGTTGACGTACTCGACGTAGAGCACCATCAGAGATCCGACGTCCACAGCTGCGGTAGCTTCAGTCATCTCCTCCATTCGATTCAAGACCATCTGAACTACTCCGATCGACTGCTCTACGAAGATTGTGAACACTTCGACTGCGTTGGGAAGTCCTGTCTCCTTGTTGAAGAAGTCGCTCAAGACAGCGTGAATCTGGCGGAAGAGAATTCCATTCAATCTCGGAGAGAGATCTAGACCTAGCGTCTCCTTGACTTTTTCTCTGACCCAAACAGAGTCCGAAACCAGAAGATCGACCATCTCTTGCATGAACGACTCGACCAACGGGAGAGGAGCAGAGACGTCTGCGTAGTGGGAGGCCAAGAGGGAGGAATCGATGGGTTGAGGTAGTAGAGCTGGGTCGTCGATGGCACAGGCTCCTCCGAAAGCTGCGAGGAATCCAGAAAAGTTATGCCATTGGGCAGCCTTGGCTCCAGAAGTGTCCTGATCCGCACTCTCCTCAGCGAGAGGGCGAGCTACGATCTGGGTGAGAGACCCCCATCGATGATAAGCCTCCTTCCAAGCGATGAGACTCGGAGCAGAGGGGAGGTGGATGTCTCTGAGAAGAGCTCGAATCCTTTTCTGCTGGGCGATTCTTCCAGTCTGAACGAAGGTAGGATCAGCGAGCTCTGCGAAGAAGTTCGTCCAGTCCTGGGAGGGCTGGAAGGTTCCAGGTTCCATGAGATCTCGTATCGTGGAGTGAAGCCCACAGCATTGCATAGCAGCAGCACAGACCTCAGTATGAGAAGAACAGACGATGAGTAGGAGAGCAACTTCAAGAGTGACGAGCTCAGCTTGACGCTCGGCGATGGTTGGAGCGAACGGGATCGACGCCTGCTTTGGATCGGCGATCTGTTGGAGAGAAAAGTACGAAAAGGAAGAGAGGTCAGATTGATTCGGTCAGAACAAGAAAAACGGATTCTTGCTGACACATAAAATGTGCTCACCTTAGATTCGGTCAAGAACTTCTCCTTCCTTCTCTGCAGCCTTGTCAAGATGCCCAGCCAATGGCTCTGAAGAGAAGGCGATTCCGCAGCTATTATCTTCTCCGATACAATCCTGACTTGCTGACTAGCTAAACTAACAGTAGCATGGAGAGCATGGCGCATGAAATTGGCGACGTGAGGATCCTCCACTCGGTGGTCGAACAGAGTTCTCATAACGTCCAGACTGGCGCTTCGAAGAGATCCATCTCCTGGGACGTTCAGGACCTGACCTAAAGAGTAAACCAGAGCTAGGACGCTGTCTGTCTCGAGAGCAGCTTTGCTCATCAGGTTCGGATCCGAAAGACCAGCCTCTCCAGCTAGAGTCGAGAGAGCTACTCCTTGTTCGAAGCTCAATCCGTAGGATGCGGAGCTCAAATCGTAGCACCAGAGTTGTAGAATGGCTTGAAGCAGTTCCTGTCGTCCTAGAGCGTCTTCGGCGTTGGAGAGAGCCGATTTGCCTACTCCACGAATGATGGCGACCCGCCTGTCCGATTTGGGAGGTAAGCCGTTGGTCGATCCATCTTTCGGGTGTCGCAAGACTAGCTCCTTGAAGTTGTTCCTGAGTAATCGACTGATTTGAGGATAGATCATGCTCACGTCTGGATTCCAAGGAAGTCGACTCCTCTCGCTGGCCAACAAGACGCAAGCTCTGACCAAGACGACTTTGAAAGCGATGGGAGAGCTGTCTGCAGTGCAGACCGGAACCAGATCTCTAAGCGCCTTGTGAGGATCCAACCTGAAGAGAGCCACGAAGAGATCGATCATGAGACTAATTTCTACTTGCTTGTTGACTGTTGCTGAAGATCTCTGAGGATCGAAAAGCTTCTCCTTGAGCTCCCCTTCCAGGTCAGGAACCAGTAATCGTAATCCGGTCTCCGCTCGAGGAGTGCAGGTGGCAGCTTTGCAGATGTCGACGCAGCAGAGAGCTGCGATGTCACTGAGCTTGGAGTTTCGGAAGCTCTTCCTCAGAGTTTCTAAGAAGTTGAGCTTTTTAGCGACGCTACCGCTTTTCCTCCCATCTCCGACAGCAGCTCTACTGACAATGTCAGGACAGAGGATCAGCAGAGCAGTCATCATTGGCCAGAAGACGAGTTTCTTCTTGGTGGACTCCGCTAGGGAGTGGACGTGATCGAATAGCAAATCGGGTCCTCCTTCGAATCTTCGACTGCTTGAGAAGAGATGAGCGAACTCGGATGGGTGGTATTGGATCCAAGACCAGATCGTTCGTCGCACTACCAGTGACATGGTTTGCTGAGCCGTCCTCTTGAGGTGAAGGAAGGAGGTACAGAGTTCTTGGATGATGGATCCTAGTCTCGCTCGTTGGAGATCAGCACACTCCACCAGCCTGAGTTCCGCAGTGTTAGGGAACTCTTCTCCAGTGCTGCTCAGATACGCCAGCCTGTTCCTGATCCTGGCATGAACCACAGCCCAGTTACTTGCAGAAACGTAGAAGATGACCTGACTGGCTTGTCGATAGATGCTAGTGACTAGCCCATGAAGGGTGTCAATTGCTTCGTTCTCTTTCATGTTTCCAAAGGGAGATTTCCATTGATGTTCATCGAATCGTGGATTGGCGTCTTTCTCAGCCTGAGAAGCACCAGCAGGAGCTAGCTCGAAAGGTGACCAACTGGGAGGGAAGGTTGGATAGAGAACACAGAGAGAGGTTCCATTGGCGAGAGAAAGAGCTGCTAGTGAAAGCCCATCTTCTCCCTCTCCTTTGTTGGCTGCAGAATTGTCATCCTCTCTGGACTTTCCATATGCCTTGGAGGAATCGTTGGGAGCCCTGAGATCTCGGAGCGATCGATCAGAGGGAGCACTCCTTGCAAAGCCACCTCCTTCCGTCTTTCCTGAACTTGACTCTCCGCCTCCAGAGGCGTTGGCGAGAGCTGTGTCTTCTCTTGCTACGCTCTGACGAAGATATTGCGTCACCACTCCTAATAGATACTTGGCTAGTGTGTCGTCCATGGGAGGGGGATCGTCCCATCCTCGAGGAATGACATCTGGAGAGGATCGATGAGGTAGAGCCGGGTCCTTTTCCGGATCGTTGTCGTGAGAGGTACATCTCCAGTGATGGATAAGACATGCTGCTAGAACCTTGAGCATGAAGAGTTGCGATTGGAGAACTGGGATACCGACTTCCACTTCCGGAAGCATCCCGGAGTTCTTGAAGAGGGAGGGAGCAGGAAATGCGAGCGTCAGTCTCCGACCGAGCTCTTCAGGTCGTCGTTCAGCTTTGATGCACTCTATCAGCATACACTCACCCTGTTGAGACCTTCCAAAGCGTACAAGAGCTCTTTCACCACTCCAGCCAGCTGATGTCTACTGAGAGCGACTAGATTGGCAACGCAGGATCGAGCGAGCTCTTCCTCCTCGAGAGTTGAGAGTCTCCAGCCTGAATTGCAAGGCACCTGAGGAAGAAAAATATGAAAATGAGGAGACAGAGCAAAGTCGGTCAGCTTTCAAGGAGTGGCTTGGAACACAAGAGAGGTTGCGAACTTTGAGGATTTAGGGAGGCTTGTCCTCTTCCAGCTCGCCTCTTCCTCTCTGGCCGGCGATCACCATTCCGCTATCATAACCATTCTAGCTCAATACTTCGATTCTCTGTTCCTCCAGCAGCTCTTAGACTCACTCTATTGACCAGCCTCTGAACCACACTCGCGATCAACATTTGACTTGCACCTCCCACTCCAGCTGTATAAGCAGTTGAACCAGGGATACTGCTACCTCCATTGCCCACATTAGGATTAGGGCTAGTTGAATTCGAAGTGGGATTGCTGTTCCCCTTTTGATAGTCTTGATTGTTGAGTGCATTCTGATGAAGAGATTGGTTCAAATGGGCGCCATGACCAGTAGACCAACTACCTCTTTCAGGACTAGTTGGAGAAGTGACAGAATTTTGATGATGACTTGAGAAAGGTAAAGAAGTTGTACTAGAATCGTAATGCTTGGTTACTGGATTGGGATGATAAGTTGCAGTTGAACCAGAGATTGAGGCTTGAGCTTGATGAACAGAGTTAGATCCTCCTCCTCCTCCAGTTGAGTGATTGTTACTAGGAATCATGATACCATCCCGTGTACCGATTCCAGAAGAATGAGAAGTTGCATGAGATAAGGAATGAGAATGGAAAGAGGTAGTAGATCCTGCTGCTCCTACTCCATTCCCATTGCCAGCAACTCCTCCTGCTCCTGCAGAGGTTCCAACCCCTACCGCTTCGTGACTGCTATAAGAAGCAGCCATTGAAGAGGTGGAAGTTCTCTTTGAAGGAGAAGTTGGACCAATCCCAGTCTGATTGGAATTTGGCGGTCTGCTGAAAGAAGGGGACCTCTTGTGAAATGATGGGAATGCGATCTTAGGCCAATTGAATGATGGGAAGTTGAGGAGTTGGTTGAGATAGAAGAGAACTTGGAACTCGTTATTGGATAGAATAGATTGAAGAGTTGCGTTGATGATGGATGAGAGGACAAGAGATGGCGCCCTGGGGATGACGGGAAGAACAAAGACGAGTGTCTTAGAGAATCTTCTTCTTCTTCGTTGGCTCTAAGCTCAATTCAAGAGATATGATTCAATATTATATTTACCTCAGAGGTTCTCATCCGAAGGATTCAGAAGGGCTCGCGGATAGAAGAAGCAAAGAGACCTCGCAGTCTCCTCGATGAGCCTGCGAAAGAGCACTCACTTCAAGTCGAGACACTCTGACCCTCTTCTTTTGATCGGCTCAGGAGTGCTTTACGATGCTTACTTGAGAAGATAGGCGAAGAGAAGGAAAAAGAAGCAGGAACCTGACGGGAGGGAATCCTTCTAGCCCTCAGAACTTCTTGTCCTTAGGGAGCTTTGGCCAGCAGAACAGGCAAGAAGCCAAAAATATTCAGACTGCACAGAACCGAGAAAAGCGGAGCGAAAAGAGACATGATTACAGGAAAAGGGGAAGATGTCAAAGGGGAAAGATGGGACAAGGTTGCTCTAATCGATAGGTTTGAAGCCTAGAACGAGGACCAATCTAGTTTGAATATATTTGTAGTTGTAGAGGTCTAGTTTGAAGATGGACTTGAGTGGGAAAGTAGAGAAGTCTTGTCTAGATTTTCTGCGTCTGAAACTGAATTGTGTCCGAATAAACCAATTGAAGAAGCTTCGATTAAGGACATCTCTCCTCAAAGCTCAAATGACTTAGTTTAGTCTGGTACGGAGTCAAAGACGATCTGTAGCTGCCTGAAAAACGAGGGCTGAACCGAGGAGAGGTCAGCCTGTTAGAGGGCCACATTGGTCGAAGGGGCGAAAGAGGTCGGAGGTCAAGACATGAGGTGTTGAAGAGCTGGAGTAATTCGGTAAGGAGGTCTAAAGAGGAGGATGGTGAAGCCAACAGATGAGGAAAAGGAGAAAAAGGATTTACAAGAGTCAGGACAACACATTTTGGTTAGTGTTTGCGTGGCTGTTCAGACTGCTTCTTTCTATCTTTGAGGTTCTAAGGCATATACACTTCAATCCCTTCAACTGTTGTAGGTTAAGGTAAACGTCTTCCGCCCTCTACGGCTCAGATTTCACCCTTCAAAGGTCTCGTCGTCTGGAGTCGCAATGTTTTAAAGAGCCCTCACTCCCGGAAGCAAGTCGCAATCTGGAAGCGTCTTGAAGCCGTTTCCTTTTGATGAGTGTGGGGTCATTTGAACAGAAAGGAAAGTCAGAAAGGCTGTTGTAGTTGTAGGGCTCTCTGTCACTATTTCTTAATCACTCTTTGCTTTCTTTCACAATTGATATTTCCTTGATTTCGAGAAGCCCTCTTGACTCTTCCAATCTCTTACACTGACAAGATTCCAAAGTGGTTTGGATCCTCAAGCTTAGCTCGGGAAACAGAAGTTCACAAAAGGTGATATGACGAGAGAGAAGTGAAGAGAAAAAGGTTCTGTCGATGAGTTCGTCACTTCATGTGTGTTTTCCTTGTATTCACGAGCTGGTCGATGGAATTGGTCAATTGAAATTTGTATGGCAGAATGCTTCGTCTTTGACTCAGCTTCTGCCCGAGCCTGGCTGCAATAGCACAATACCTGATGAAGCCGCAACCCGAGATAGCGTAGGAAACGGAGGAGAGAAAGCACTTCTCACTTTCATTGCCTCGGTGAATCGAGATCAATCCGAGGAATCGATGAAGAATTTTTCTTGTTAGGGACACCTTTTCTCTTCTCTTATTCTCAGCTCTCTTCGAGGATTCGCCTACTCTCAGTTGTCTGATTATCTCATCTATGGAGGATCTGAGGGAGGCGAGATCGTTGGAGGTGGAGAGTCGCTGACTCGATGTCGGAACCTTTTTCTTGTCCACTCTGCCTATCCACCAGCCAAACACTGCCTCAACTTCTCTGGCAAAAACCTCAATTCAACCTCTCACACTTTATTGGTCGACTCAACCTGCTCCTTCAAAGATGACAAAGCTCAAACATCGAACTTCTGGGCCCTAGACACCTACTACAACTCTATAGGTTTCGTCGGTGCTCCAAAGGACACCCCAGCCGGAGATCACTACATCAGCATCTCCAGTACTGGCAGAGTACACTACAATCCAGGCAGAGCTCCAGAAGGCGTCACCGAATATTTCTACGGACCTCCTCACTAATCTTTTCATCCCAACCCCCCTGTATCATTTGTGCTGTATCCTGATTCAATTCGCTTCTTTCTCTAACAAATGCATCACAAAGAATACTTTCTAGTTCTTACATACAATTTCTTCTTTTTCTTTTTTTTGTTCCACTTTTCTCTTGTTTCGTTGAATACAGTCAAAGCTTTGCAAGAATCTGCCTTTCATTCTCAAGTTTGGGAGTAGTGAGATGACGACGATCGAGCAGCTTTCCAGAATAATGAGCCTCTCATAAGAGACATTTTCACTCTAAGGGCATGAGATGTTCAAACTTGAACACATATTGAATCGTACGTTGCTCTTGAGAGATGTGCTGATGACTTTCATGTTTGTTTCTTCCTTAGCTTCTGTCCCACCATTCCCTAAGCTCGTTCCGCTAGATTTCCCAATTAGACTCATAACTTTTCGATAGATTTCTCCTTGTTTATTTGAAGCCGCTTTTACACGGGCTACGTTTGAAGGATCGTGACGTGAGGGAAGGGTAGAAATAAAGTTGATTCGGTTTGTTGAGATTGAGACGACGCTCATCCCCACCATTTCAACGAAAAGTCCAGTTGTTCGATCTCGTGGATTCTGAACGATCTCTACCAAATCCTGTTGCAAGCAAAGCGCCTCTTGAGTGAGGGATCCTTCTGCCCTTCAAAAGCAACGTCAAACCAATCCGAACTCTCTTTTGGTTCCGATTCCGATCTTTCTTTAAAATTACCAGATGGGGAAATTTGAACGAGTAGAGACAAAGGATAGAGGAACAAGACTTGGAATGAAGGTAATGAGGATCGTAAGCACAAAGAGAAAGAGCGAGGAGAGATTGAGAACAAAGGGAACAGAAAATAAAGGGGTTGAGTGAGGACAATTCGGATAGAAGGGTCGATATTGAATGTGCGAGAGAGAGAGAGAGAGAGAGAGATAGAGAGAGAGAGAGAGAGAGAGAGAGAGAGAGAGAGAGAGAGAGAGAGAGAGAGAAATGAAGATAGATAATGACTACCGTCCATTTGACATTGGAGGTTGCACAGCCGTTGCAGCAGAATCCGCAAGTCGCACGCAGAATACGGTGGTGTCGCCAATCTATTTTAAAAGAGGAGAGAAAGGGAACATAGGTCAGGAGGAAGGTTCTATCCGACCAGCATTCATCAAACTACTCACAAATACAATCTGATTTCGACTTGCAGCCACCGATTCCCAAACAGGATTCCTCTGAGCAGGCGGCGGTCTGGGAGTTTGAGCCTGAGTAAAAGCATAAGGAACACCTTGAGTTGGATAAAGGACTTGACCTTGAGGACCATAACCAACTGGAGGTCTCGGAGGGTAACCAGGGGTAGGATTAGGACCAGTCAACATGTTACCGAAACTTTGCTGCCTTTGGAGACCTGGATAACCACCAAATTGACCAGGAGGAGCAGGAGGACCTCCATAAGGACTTGGAGAGGACACCCTGGAGTTGACTGAAAGCGTGGAAGAGCTGGCGCTGCTGGAGGAGGAAGCGGCTGAAGCTGCAGTTGGAACGTCTGCGAAGAGACATCGAAGATTGAAACCTGTTATGACTTGGTGTAAGGCTCCAGTTTTCACGTGTCGGACTTCGATGAAGGAAGGTTCGAAAGCTAGGACGTATGGGTAATGAAGAGCGAATGAAGTTGGATTTCCTTCCCAATGAATGATCCAGTTCCCTTTAGAACGCCATCCATTCTTGTTGACGTAGAAAGCGAATTCTAGAACCGGAGAATCGAAGAAAGAAAAGAGATCAGTATTAGCTCGAGAAGGGGAAGATGGAACATCAACTCTCTCACTCTCTCTTACATCGGTCTCGCTTTGCTTTCAACTCACCATCATAACATAACAAGAATTCTCCATCAATACGATAAATGGCAATAGGTTTAACAGTTTCCTTCCTATGAACGAAATCCAAATTAGAGTCCGCAGGATCCAACAAACCTTGAGTATCCAAAGTTTCCAAATCAACAATCTCAAATCCTTTAGTACAACCAACACAAAGTTTAGTCTTAAGGAAATGAATCGAACTAGATTCAGTTGGAATGTAGAATTCTTTGAAGACACGTAAAGTTTCCTGACCTCCCTGAAGAAGTTTTCGGAAAGTAGGTTGTTTCTTTCCTCGAACGTTTTGTTCGATAGGTTCTAAAGTCTTGATAGTTGAAGATAGAGAACTTGATTTAACTACACAAACCAAAGTTCTACCAAGACAGATTCCAGCTTTGAAGAATGAGGTATGAGATGAGATTCTTCTACCTCTTTTTAGAGATCCCATTGGATCGGAAGGGTCTAGAGCATCTAGAGTAAAGGTATGAACTGATCTCTCAGCCAAGACGATTAAGATCTGATATTCTTCCAAGACGTCAACTTGAGTGACATCAGGTAGAGGTAAGACCTTCATAGGAGGTCGAGCTTTCTCCCTCAGATCCGAAAGGTAAACACCATCATCAGTTCCATAGATGATCCTTCGACCAAAATCGAATGGAACACTACAGTTGACTTTCTGAGGTCCAACGAAGAAGTTCTCTGAAAGAGTGATCGTGTCGAAGATGTTACTCCTCTGACGAAGGATCTCTTGACGAGCCTCGATATGCTCGAACCACTTCTTCCTACTGACAAACGTGTTGGCCCAGAGCGTGATCGGGTATCCTTTCCTTCCGAGATAGGTGAACGTCAGAGCATAACCAGTCTTGGCGTCTTGCTTAGGAGCAGCACTGACAGCTCCTCCGCTTAGACGATGTCCTGTTGAAGTTCTAGAGGTGACTGACTTGGGCCTGGTCGAATTTCCTTTTCCAGTCGGCACTTCATCGTAGACAGTGACGATGAGAAGTTCGAGAGGAATCGGCTGGAATGAAAACAAGGGAGTGAAAGTGAGTATCAGCCTCGACGTAAGGTCTCGAGCTTGTAATCTCAGAAAAAGGCAAGAGACTCACCTTTCGATAGACCTTATAAAGATCATTCTTATGAACGGTCTTAGCCTTGACCATCAACAAAGCATGATCGAACAAGAACACCTGAAGTTCAGCACTTTCACTTTGAGTTCCACCTCTCCTTTTCAAAGGACCTTTGAAGACCAATTCTCTCTGCTCATCTCTCAATCTCAAATCCACAGCTTCACCTTGTTTGAAAACGAGTTGTTGATCCAATTGAGCCAAGTTAAATCGATTTTCACTCTTTCCAGTTTCAATATTAACCTTTGACAAGAATTCCTTGACAATCTTGATGACTTTAGGAAGAGTCTGTTGATCTGGATGGTCTTCAGGTGTAAATTTCAAAACTTGCTGTAAAAGTAAAGGATACCTAGCTAATCGAGTTGTAGGTTTAGTTAAATAACCATTCAATTCCAATTTCCTACTTTCTGGAAGTCTTTCATTCTCATCTACGAATTTTGCAAAGACTGGATTACTAGACTTTTCCTTCTCGAATTCGTACTTTCCATAAAGTTGGTGAGCTCCATATTTCACGAAAGGTTGGAATAGAGGACACATTTCTAGAAGAATGTCTCCAATTCGATCGACCACTTCAGATTGCTTTTGACGTTTGTTGAGAAGTTCTGCTAATTTGGCTGAAACTGCATGGATCTCTAAAACGTTCCAGAAGACTTGAGTGACGAAATCGTCTCGTTTGGCTTCGGGAATGATGTCCTTCGACTTGAGGGGTTTGATCCAAACGTCTCGAAGGTACTCCAAATCTCGAACGAAATCTCTCTCAGTGTACATGACTTCATTGATTGCTTCTTGTCGTTTTCGTTCTGTGTCGGTGAGAGAGTCGAAGATTGCTTTGTCGACAGTTTCTGACCAAAGAAGACCAGCCTCCTGCGAAAGGAGATTGGTGAAGACGAGAGAATCGATTGAGCACTCAGTCAATGAAGGCTTCCTCACTTCGTTTGTTTTTCAAGACAAAGAACTCACCTTAGTGTCCCCTAGACTTTCCTTACTGATACTTCTCTTGAGACCAGGTTGAGGTTTCATGTTAAGTCTAGCCTGTTGTTCCAACCTCCTCGGACAAGCAATAGAATAACAAAGCCTATCCCTAGTACAAGTAGGACTATAACAATCAGTCAAAAGAGTGAAAACTCCAGTTGGCAGAGCGTCTTCGTCTTCAGCTTGACTGGCATTTCCAGCATGTTGACCCGTGACCGAAGTTCCAGGAGTACTACCAGATTTGGAAGGAGCTCCACCACTTGTCGGCGTAGAAGAATCGATTTCAGAGATGGAAGGGGCGAAGCTCATAGTTGAAGCTCTTGAAGGTGCGATAGGTCTTGGGCCTCTAACATTAGGTCCTCCATTAGCAGAAGGGAAATGATCATTTGCATCTTCAAAAACCTCTCCTTGATCTTCACTTCCAAAAGGACTTGTAAGTCTAACTTTGAATTGATATAGTTCATTGGGAGAATCTCTTAATCGATGATCATAAGTAACGTCATGAAAGAATTTCTGAGCATCTAAAGCTCTCCCTAAAAGCAAAGCCAAATTCCGATCTGTAGTTTTAATGATATAAGCTATCCTATCCACAGCTTCTCTTCCATCGAAAGCGTCAGTATAAGATAAACCATCCTTGGTTCGTTCAGAGACTGCAACTCTAGCTTTGAAAGCTTCTGCAACTCTTGAGAGAAGAGCTGGATAAACCAAAGGACCTCTTCGATGGGGATTACTAGCTGGAAGAGCACTTTGAACACTTCCATGAGGACTAACTGGAGTTAAAGCTCCGATAGGTGGAGCTTGACTGGCAGTTGACATCGATCGGTTCTCGAACCTTCCAGCTGACCCAGGCGGCGGCGGTAATCTTGTCGAATCAGTACTCTGTCGATATTCTAAATTTGAATCTCCATATCCTTGAGGGAAAGCACCTTGTTGAGTTGAACTTGAAGTGGTCCTCATCCTAGGTTGTCGAACGCTTGAAGGAGTTGAGTAGGGAGCTAGGTTCTGACCTGGAGGAGGGAAGTAACCACTTGAAGAAGGTCCGTTGGGATACATATTCCGCGAACCAGGTCCAGCAGGTCCACCCCCGAGAGTGTAAATCGAGTTGGCTATCGATTCTCGATCCGATTCAAAAGAACCTCTTCGGCGAGGTCCTGTTCCTCCATAGATCGAAGAGGCAGCAGACCTTCCTCCGCTCTGACGTTGCCAATCTTGAAATTCTAGAAGGGAGAAGGTTGAAAGGGAAAGTGTGAAGAGAGAAGAAAGGGAGGAATGACGAGTGTTGGTGATAGATTCGGACTAGATCTTGCTATCTCACTTCTCCACAAGCCATTCCTTCTCAAGTCTCCGAGCCGACCTCATGTTCGATCAACTGATACCCTTTTTATTGCATCAAAGAAACCCTATGCGCGCACATAATCCCAACCCAAACATCGCTCTTTTCTAATACTCGCAGCTCTCCGCCATACTCACCACTCGATTGCGGATACCCCTCATTCTCTTTCCCACCTTCCATGTTGTTAACCTTAATCACCGGACTAGTTGGAGTACTAGTTCCATTACTATTCCCATTCCCATGATTCGCTTGATGAGCAATTGAGGTCGGAACGACATTTCCATGTTGACCGTTTGAGCTACCATTTCCACCAGTGAACCAATTCTCCTGACTTCCACCATGAACGTCAATGCTAGGTAATCTCGGAGGAGATTTGGGAGGAATAGATGAATCATTAAAAGAATTGACACTTTCATTTGGATGAGGTAGTCTATGTTGCTGAAATCCACCGGCATTGGTTGAGTAGGGTCCTGCTCCTCCTTGAAGATTGGATTGGAAGTTTGAAGGAGGAACATTTGGATTTGAATAACCACCACCACCACCATTTACATCATTCAAAGGGTTTGTAGAACCAGCCACTCCACCATAATAAGAAGCAGCATAAGCAGAAGCTGCAGTTTGACCAACTGAATCTCCAGCGGAAGGTGCACCGCCATAGAAACCATCGTTAGAATTGGGAGGAGGAGGAGAACTACCATGATGACTATTTGGATAATAACTATTTCTAGGATCTTGAGATGAAAGCGAAGGTGCAACACTTGCTCTTCTATCGATTGGATCTTGAGCATATCCACCACCACCTGAACCTCCAGCTGCTACTGCTACCTGTCCATTATAGAAAGGAACTGCAGCTTGACTTCCAAAACTTGGAGCGCGCGCTTGATTGTAAGGATAATGATTCCCATTAGAAGAAGAAGGATTTGAATTCCATCTTGGAGGTTGATTGGAGTAATAACTTGATTGAGAAGCTTGCTGTTGAGCCCAATACTGTGGATTGTTAGGTGCTGGTGGTTGAGATTGAGAATTGTAACTTGAACCTGGAGGTGGTTGAACTTGAGGTCCTTTAGGTTTAGCTGTAGGTCTACCAAAGATATTCTCATAAGCTGTTGTCCTCTTGTCTGGATTCCCACTCATGACGATCGATGGCTTAAGAGGTTAGAGGAGAGGTTTTGAGTGGGGATGGTCAGAAGAGGATGAGAGTCGTAAGATAAGGCTTCCTTGGTTTGCGGTTGAAGGATTCAAGTTGAGTTGAAAGGAGTTGAGTTCACTTTCCAAATTGAATAACTTCCATCCAACAATCAACGAATTAAAAGGTTAGAAGAGGGTTTGGGTGGGAAGCCACAACTGATCTCTCTCCCATCGTGTGCTCCCACCTCGAAAATAGCTTCCTTCTTCGGAAGAACGATGCGAGTCAATTCTCTTCTTCTTTCAATCCTCATGACATTGTCTGAATCAAACGTATTTTGCTCGAATTCATCCCTTCGGTAGCCGTAGAGGTAAGATGGCAATCTGGCCCGAACGTACCCGTCACTTGAGTCTGTCTTGAGAGGACTATTGCTGAATCGACTCTCTTACTTGATTATTCCTTTCCAGACACCCTTTCCATCAAATTGAACAACAGTCGTCTTAGTTGAATTGGGGGCCACTTGCTGCGACTTCTAGTGATTTCCGTCGCCTTTCAATTCTTTTCTCTCCCACTCGCATCAAATGGCATCTACCTCTTCAATTGGAGCTCAGGCTTCTGCATCTGCTTCAACAGCTCAAGATTTCTATTCTTCCTACAATTTCACCCTTAAAGGTAGGTAGGTCACCTACTCTGACTCTTTCCGACCAGAGATCAGAAGCTGACTCTCTCTTTCACTCTACCTTGCTCATCTTCCTCTTCCTAATCCTACATCCACTCCCACAATCCAATATTTCAGACCTGAAGTCTCAAATAGACAGCACCAATCAGGCTTCACAGCTAGAATCTCTGGTCCAACAGCTTTCAAAAGCAAGAAACGAATTAACTGAAATCACCTCTCAACTCCCAACTTATGATAGACAAGTCCATGAACAAGTGAGTCTTCTAGTGTCAAGATATTAGAAGCCTCAACCGATTCGTGCTACTATAGCCCTTGGAGAGAGAGATCTAATGAAAGCTCTTCCCCTCATTCTTTCCTAGAACCTCAAAGAAGTCTCAAACCTCCTCACAAAGAAACGGCAAGAACTCAAACCCAATAAAGCTGGTTTCTCATTCGAGAGACCTGTCAAAACATCTACAAAAGCCTCAAAGGTCGAAACAGAAACAGAAACAGAGCCTCAAACCTTGAAGACAAACCCTTCCAACGAACCTTCTCAACCTCTCGAAACCTCTTCTTTCTTATCACTATCTAACAAGACTGGAGAGAATTTGGACCTAAAATCTATAGAACGACCCCAGAATGGAGATGAAATTGTGGAAGCTAGTGATCTACATCTTCGAAATCTAACGGATTGTAGAATCGATTTGATGGACTTTTCTTCGAGGGTTCGAGAACGAGATTCAGAGAGGTCTTTAGAGAGAAAACAGGAGTTCAAGAGTCAGTTTAAAGCTCTTCAAATCAGAAATTTAAAGAATTGTTTGGTTTATGTGGGAGAAGTTGAGGGGAGTGTGATGATTCATGGTTGTGAGAGATGTGTGATTCTGGTTGGCTGTAGACAGGTGAGTTGCCAAAGATCTTCTAATTCATTTCATAGTCTTTTTCTTTTTCTATCACTTCTCAGTCAAGCTCGAAAGACAGCCTATCATCTTCTATCATCGTCTCTGATCTTCTCGTCTCTCCCATTCCTTCCTTCATCTTTAGTTCCGAATCCACAATTCCACTTCCAACCTACTTCTATTAAAGACAGCTTCAATTATTACAATCGAAAATTGTCATCAATTGATCCTAACTTCAATTCCAACTTCGCTATTACCTTCCACTTCAGAAAACCCTCAAGAACTTCAAGTTCAAGACTTTGATCATATCTCTGATTCTGAACCTTCGCCGAATTGGAAGTTCTTGGGAAATAAAGAGAAAGAAAAGGTTCAGACGGCAGTCACTCTGAGTGGAGAAGATCAAGAGGGAGGAAGTGCGAGAGAAAATGTGGAGAGGATTTTGGGGACGGCTGGGGTGACGCTTTGAAGAGGTTCTTCCGATCTGTAATGGTCCTGCACCTTGAAACTCTCTGTCTGATTGCCAGCATTTGACGGCTCAAGCGTGGAGAGTTGAGTTCTGCGTATGAGATATGTACGAGTGGGAGAGAGAGAAATCTCCACTGCGCCGCCTAGCGCCTGGTTCTATCCCTGTTTTTTGCGTGACTGAGCAAAGCTGCAAGGTAACTTGATCAGAAGATCAAGAGAGAGCAGGCCGATCTCAGTTCGCCTTCGGCGCTTCGAAACGGCACGGTCTGCTGCGCGCAAGGTCTTAAAAGAAGGAGGGTTTTTTTCATTTTCTCTTTCTCTCTCTCTCCACACATCTCCTACCCACATTAACCCAAACCTAAGGCCTTTAACTACTTTAAGATGACAATTATCAATTCTTCTCTTCCAGCTTCATCGACTCAAGTCTGCGAGCCGAAGCTTTCAACCAAAGCCAGCAAAGGAATGACACTGCCTTCCAGACTGCATTCCCCTCTACTCAAAACAAAGAAGCAAAGAAGTGATCCTATCACACAATACCTCCAGCAAAAGAAAAAGTATCGAAAGGAAAGCTCTGGATCCGAGGGCCAGTTGAGAATCAAAGCAGATACGGGCAGGGCTTATTTCCCAACGCAAACTTGTTCTTCTAAAGTTCGGGTCAATCATGACTTGCTGAAAATCGGTAGTGGATGTGAAAGTGTTACTGCTGAGTTTAGAGGTATGTAAGTCGGTGGTCATTCTAAGTGGATAACGTTCTCCAAATGGACTAGGAAGCTTCTTCGTTCTTCCGCTGCAGGTCTAATTCTGACAAACCCATTGCCCTCTCCGCTTCTCAGGGGAAGTTCACTCTTTTGGATTGAGGTGATTAGACCATACTTCACCCATTTCAACTCACATTTTGCATAGAGAATATTCTGACACCATTCTTTCATCTTTTCTCTGATCTCTCTTCCCTCCTTCCAGCACCGACGGGAGGACACAATATGTTCACAAATCGACAGCCTATCTTTTTTCTTACTCTGTCCAACTCTATTCCAAGACGTCACCTATCACTTTTCAAAGCCAATCTGGTTCTGGAATTCTTGTACAAGAGTCCGAGTCTCCGTCTAGCTCTGCAGGTGGTGATGCAGGTGACTTCAAGGAATGGAATCTGATTTCCAAACTTCCAGAAAAGGTTCTTCTGGAAGATCAAGGTCCAACATCTGCTATCCCATTACCTTCGACCTTCCGTGACTTCTATCCGAAAGGGACCTCCTCAGGATGCAACTACATTGCGTATGGGTGGAAATTGACCGCTAAGATGGAAGGAATGACTAAGAAAAACAAAAGATTTTGGTTACCAATATTAGTGTTACCCTTGTCTTACAAAGTAAATGACGCTGGAGTCGAGAGAGCTTTGGAGCCTCTGCCTCCCCCAACTTATGGAGCGGTCGACGACGTCGGAGGAAGTCAAATTGTATCCGATTCGGCTAGTAGGCTTCCAGAGGATTGGACACACCAGAAATTGGATTCGAGAATCAAGAAAGGACTGTTCTTCTCGAAAGGAAAGATTGAGCTCAAGGTGAGTCTCTCCATCGATTCCAGTCCTTTGCCTGAGTTGAATTTTGAGCTGCGCTGACGCTTCATGTGTGTGCCCTTCTTCCCTCTACTTGAAGCTCTCTTTCCCGCCTGCGTCTTCTCTTCTTCTCACTGCCTCTCAGCCCTTTTTGCTCCAGATCAAGGTCTCTTCAAACCAACGCTCTGACCTACTCCCGGATTCTGCTTCTTCGGTACTCCCACAGCTTCCACTGACCGGTGCTGGAGAGCTTCATCCAAAGCTAGAGGCCGTAAGAAAGGACGTCTCGAAAGCTTCACCCCACCTCAGGAGAAGTACGCTACATCGACCTTCACAAAGCAATCAAACTTCAATCGCCTTGGAAATCGATTGGGGAGCAGGTCATCTTCAAGATGGAAAGGGAGTAGGAACTGGATCAGAAGTAGAAGACAGCCTTGGCAAGAATGACGGGCTCACAAACCAAGAAGTTCTGCAATTAGCTCGACCTTGGAGCGAACCACGTCCGGTCGACAATCTAATCGAGACAACTTGCTATCCTGAAGAGAAACTTTCACCCCGAGAGTCAACTCAGTCAGATTCTAATTCTACCTCTACAGGAAGCTCTACTTCGTTCTTTTCCAAATTGAAATCGTCTTCCAAAGGGAAAGAAAAAGCACAAACGGATTCTACCTACGAAACTACTGCAGCTCTCTCAGGTCTTCTGAGCACTTTTCTGACTCCAACGATATCACTTCCCTCGATCCAGACCTCGTATTCCCTGAGACTAAAATGGAAGCTTAAAGGTGTCGGAAACGATCTGGAAGAGACTGTTCGAGTCGACTGGAGTGGGTTGGAGACTGGAATAGGAAGCGAGGAGGTCTCGAAATACAATTCGGATTCTGACGCCATGTATCTGAGCTCAAGAGCTTTGGGAGATAGAGGGAGAGCTTTGAGAGTCGGAGAAGCTGAAGAAGGTGGAAGTTGGGAAAGAGAACCGGAAGATGAGGATGAAGATCAGGAACATCGGGAGGTTGAAGACGAAATTGAAGGAGGAGTCGATGGACTCAGTATTGATAAGGAAGATTCTCTCCCTTCTTATGGCTCCGATCCGATCAAACTTTAGATGTACGTAATTTTTTGCACAATGAATTGAGATTGTCAGAGGTTGTCAGATTTTCGATTTCGATTCATCTTTTTCTCAAGAAATCATGAATGAAGTTCGCTGCTAGAGACTGGAGGATGAAATTGAAAAACGGTTGGAGATCTCTCAAAAGGAGAAGTGTTGGCATTGGAGGTTTTCTGGAACCATCGGAAGCTGAATACGTAGACAGAGATCGGAAGGATGCTGAGATTGAACAAAGATATAGAGGGCGAGACGAAAGAGTCATTCTTCTAAAAATCAAGAACAGAAACAAAGCAATCATCCAAATTTGGTCAATCTTGTCCAGATGGGGAAGATAGAAGAGGTAAATAGATGACCCTGCAGAGAAGGTCGGGGTAGACAAGCAGGCAGATGGGAAAAAGAACGAGAGTTAGTTTCGCATCGAGCTCCGTGTCAGACAAAAGACAAGGCAGTCGAGGGGAAGAATAAAACTCACTCGCTCAGAATCAGACCCACTCGACTGCCTCGAGACCTTCAACATTCTCCTCCAGCCAAGTGATCGTAGCCTCGTCTGCTCTCACTGGAATGCCGATGTCCAGACTGGTGATCTTCGAACGTGGCTGAGGAGATCCAAACGCTGACTCCTCCCCAGAAGCCGGCGCCTCTGAAGCTTGGAGAAGACCGTTGGCGATGGATGTGACTTGTCCTGATGAGCATCCCTTCGAACATGCCATCCTGGAGCCAACCAATGCGGCTAGATCCTGACCGTCGATCACAGCAGATGCCGAGAAGACATTGAGACGTTCTAACCTGATGACCTCCAATCCTAAGAGCGGTATGCTCTCCCGAAAGCCTGCTCAAACCCCCTCCCTAGAGAACGGTGTCAGAAGTTGTACTAATTGCTCGTAGAAGATGGAATGAGTAGAAGACGAAGCGTAGAGAGAGAGAGCCCACAGTGTTGACCAGTCCTTGATTGATTCGACGAGCGCAGAAGCGGCTGCTTTGGCAGACACGCGTTCGGGGATATGAAGGTCGCACAGAAGGAGCTGCTCGAGAGAAGACGTGGTGCTGAGGAAAGAGAGATCTTGTAGTTTTGGGTGATCAAGTTCAAGACTTCTCAGTCTTGGTGCGTTGAGACTATTGAAGAAGAGGCTTGAGTCACTTGTCTGGGTCGATTTTGGAGGCGGATCGAGGTAGAGATAAGTAAGGTTGGGCAGATTCATCGGTGGAATGTTGTCGACTTGACTGCTCTCTCCCATACGTAGACGTACTTCTTCTAATCTTGAACTTGACGGCAGAAGCTTCACAATCCAGGCCGAAGTGAGCTCAGTGCTGCTGATGATGACCTTTCTTGCTCCTTGAAGACGTTCTAAGAGAGCATCGTTGCATGCCAAGTTCTCATCTCCTGATCTCCAGTCCAAAGTATCCAGTGAAGCTTTCCAAGTCAACGAGTATCCAAGGGTTGTCTTGACTCTGTTGGGGAGAATGATTCCTCTACCCGTCCTGGACGAGCTTAGGAAAGAGATTCCGTTGCTTTCAACCGCTACCTCATGAATCAGCTTGCACAGATCTCCTTGATGAGCTACAGAGAGAACCTGAGACTCTTGGATGATTTCTTGATGAGGTTTACCAGTCGTTTTCGTAGAGGAGGATCCAGATTGTCATCGAATTCCAACTCCATTCTTCGAATAGATTCCTTGCTCCGTTGGCTGAAGATCTGCAGCCCCTTGCAGATCTGCTCTCCTTTTCCTTCCATCCTGAAGTTACGAAAGCGTTCTGAGGACCCGTCGATCGAGTCTTTCCACGCCTTGGAGACGGACATCGATTTAAGAAGAGAAGGAGCATCGGCGAAGGAGAAGAGCTTGAGGAAGAGGTCGGGAGAGACTCGCTCGAAACGGCTCTTCTTCTCTCTGGCTGCTGAAGCTTCGACTTCCTTAGCTAGATCTTCGTAGTCGATGAAGTGAAGATGGTCGGAACCCTCAGTCTTCTTCTGCTGCTTTCTGGCTAGTTTGAATTGGTGAAGAGCCAGCCTGAGGTAGGCGAATCCGGCTCGAGAGTGAGTCCTGAAAATAGAGACTATGATCAAAAATCGTCAGAAAAGGTCCTTAGTGACATAGTGAGACCACAGAAGAGGCAAGAGAGAGCAGCCCGCTTGCAAACTCACTTAGGAGACTCTTCTCCTTCTCCGATGCCCTTTCCACAACTCTGACAGCCTTTTGAGGTTCGCCTCTGGAACCTAGACTCTTGCTCCTCATCACTAATAGTTGAACAGAGTCGATAGTCTCGGAGTCGATCATCTGGATTGAGAAGGACTGGAGTCAGAAGATGGATACAAGAATAGGGCAAACCCAGGCAGAACGAACACTCAATCAAGTAATCTCTTCGATCCAATCTCGTTTGCTTACCTTGGTACACATCTCTTCCGTAGTCTTGTAATTCAATCTGTCCAAAGCATGTTGAGCTTCCTGTAGTTTGAGAGCCTGTTGTTGTTCTGAAGTGATGCTGCGTTTGGCTGATGGTTCTTCCGATTGAGAGGAGTCTTAATTGGCTCTCTTTGTCATCTTGAAAGGGTGATTACTAGTATCAGTGAATGACGCTTGAGCTTTGAACGATTTTTAATAGCAACTGGGAAAGAGAGCGAAAGACTGAGAAGTCAGGAAGGAAGAATGGAAGATGCATAAAAAGTCGCATGACCCGCATCTCTTTATCCTCTCCTCTTGACCACTCTACGCTTCAAATCTTCTCTTTCTCCTCTCTTGTCAGTTCAAGACTAAGTGCAGTACTATTTGGAAGCGCTCTCGATCCCCTCATTTCCGAGTTCAATCTCCCCATCAATCTTTGCCCTCGCAGTCGATCAAGTTTAATAGATGATGTACCTCTCTCTTGCTGAACTTCTTCTTGTCCCAAACGGGATGAGCCGTCTATATCGAGTTAGTATGCCCCTTCCTGGATGATCACGAAAGAGTAAAATTCAGAGCAATCTAACACTTTTCTCCCTTCCTTCTGCTATCAGACAATCAGGTGCAAGAAATCGGTATATTAGAAAGATGGAAAACTTGATTGTACTAGTACACGAAAAGATCTCCGAGAAAAGGTTTGATGTGACCTTCAAAAAGGAAGCTTGATCGATCTGTTCGACCTCTCCACTCAAGCGCCTTCCTCATCTCTTCTACTGGCCGCCTCCCCATTGACCATATCCCTGCTGCTGCTGCTGTCCGTTTCCAAAGTAAGGTACACCTCCATTCATATTCATCCCCATCATATTCTGACTACCAAAGCCATTCATCCCAGGATTCTGGTTTGGTAAAGGCATTCCGTTCCCTTGATTGCTCATTGGAAACCCATTTATTCCCATGTTGTTATTATTCATCCCTTGATTGTTCATTGGGAAGCCATTCATTCCCATATTATCAGGCATAAAGGCATTGTTGTTATAACCATTGATATTGAAATTCTGATGACCTTGTTGAGGTGAACCGAATTGAGGAGCTTGGTTTTGAAATCCTTGATTCTGATTATTAAACTGTTGTATTTGCTGCTGTTGAAATTGAGGCAAAAGAGGAGGGGGTTGCTGTTGTTGCATCTGCTGATTAAAATTAGTAGGAATCTGATGTCCCAAAGAAGGACTTGAACTCATTCCCATCCCACCATTTCTAACATTAGAATTCACGTTGGGATTTCCATTCGCTTTGACGACTCCACTGAAAGTAGAAGTAGAAGAGCTAACAGAATCATTTCGAACCTTAGCGTTCTTCGCTTTCTCTTCTTTCAATTCCTTTGCAGTTGACTTCTTTTTCTTCTTACCAGCAGCTGTCGTAGGAGCTGGAGAATCAGCTTCAGCTTCCACCTTCGCAGGTGGAGCTTCTTCTTTCTTCTTGCCTTTTCCTTTAGTCTTCCCTTTAGCAGCAGTAGTAGCCACCGCTTCGCCCGCCTTCTTCTTCTTTCCTTTGCCAGTAGCCTTCGGAGCGGAAGTTGAAGTATTCGGAGTATCGACGTTAGGAGAATCGGCTGCTTCAGGAGAACCGAAATTTGAAGGAGAGAAAGCTGAAGGGGGAGGAGATCCTTGCCCAGTAGTGGTTGCTACCGATTGTTCTCTTTCGTTTGCTTTCTTCTTCTTCTTTGGAGGGGCTTTCTTCTTGGGAGCTGACGTCTCAGCGGCTGAAGCTTGAGGCGGCGGCTGAGGTTGAGACTGATCATGCATTTGGTGAGGATTCGATAGTTCTGGAAGATTAGAGTTGATGTTGAGATTGTTGGCCATTCCTTCCGGAGGCAGGTTTGGATTCGAGGATTGATTGGCCATAGAGTGACCATTGACATTGGCTGTTCGATTGACTTCTGGATTGGAATTTGAAGATCCTTCGGCTGGTTTTCCAGATCGCCAACTTTCGATGAAAGCCATTCGACCGAAACTGAGAGGAGAGGAGAAGGAAGAAGGAGAAAGCCGCAAAGAGATCGAGTCGAGACGATCGAGGAAAAGAGAACAGAAGATAAGAAACATTGCCAGTTTGATCCTCTGCTCTTTTTTGACAATCTCTCAGTCGAGATCAACTCCTCAAGGCATTACTCACGTCGGCACAAAGTTACTCCTAGCTTCGTTCTGATTTCCCGAAATCTCAGAACTATCCATTCCTTTCTGGCTCTCATTAGGCTCTTTCATCTTGCTTTTGCCTTTTCCAATTCCATCTCCATCTCCAACTCCACTTCCACCAGAATAAGTTCCCTTGCTCATGAAACCCATAATCCTCTCCCTTCGTTTCTTTTCTTTCTCTTCTTCTTCCATTTCTAAACTGTTGAAACCTCGTTTTTTAGAATGAGGATCTCTATTGAGTGGTAAAGCAGAAGTAGAGGAAGTTTGATAAGACGAAGGTAAAGCTGTTGCAGATAACATCAAGTTCGCTATTCGAGTTGCTGATGGATCTGGAGAGAGGCAAAGAGGCGGCGAAGTCAGTGCCTTTCAAGAGAGAAAGAAAGAAAGAAAGGAGAAGGAAAGAAAGGAGTAGATGAGGTCTAAGTCAGAAATAGGTTCGATCTGATAGAGCTCAGAAAAGCTCAAATGTATGCCACTCCTTTATCCAATCTCTCAAAGCGATCTCCATTCTCCTTTCTCCTTCTCAAACCCCCCTTTGATCTCATTCTCAGCTCACCAAAACTTTACTCTCAACCTCCAACTCATCCAAATCAGTCCAATTGCCTCCTAAACTTTCATCCAGAAGTTTCAAATCCAAATAAATTGACTCTTGGGTTGGATGAAGAACGATCCTATAGATCTCAGGTCCAGAGGAAGATTCTCCACTATTGTTTGAGGAGCTTGGATCTGAGAATTGATTAGAAGAAGACCCATAATGACCTGCTAAAGATCTAGTACTGAAAGTTGGATTGATGGAGGAAGAAGTTGAAGAGGAAGGCTCTGGATGTGATGGTTTAGGTCTGTGATCATGGATTTCAATTATGAGACAGCCTGAAGATGATAGAGGTGAGAGATGCCAGATGATTGTTGGGGATATTTGGAGATTAGAGAAGGATGAGGATGAGATGGAGAACTGGAAGGATTGCAGCTTATTCTTCTAGAAGCTCTGCTTTGGGGTCTGATACGACCGAAACCTGAATGAATGATCATCAAAGCGCATAATCTATCGATCTCATAGTGCCTTAAAGCTCTCGAAATCTTGCTGTGTAATTCCAGAGCTTTGGTACTCTCGAGCTGCTCCTTCTTCCTTGAGCTTCAGCCCACTTTGCCTTGGACTGGCCTCGGTAGATCCGAATATGATTCATCTGAAACAGTCTGTCTGTTTCCGTGACCAGCTCTTCTCCCACTGATGCTATGATTGAGCTGTTCCCGCCTGTCTTTCCTTCCGTCCTCTATCCCACCTCTGTCTGCTCCGTTCCTTCAACTGAGGCCCCTAGTCCAGTCATAGTTTTATCAAAGCATTGCATGCCTTGATCGACTGTTGCACCTAAGATCGCCCTCACTTCTAGAGTCTCCCAAGGTCGAAGCCCCCTCTCCACCACCTTCCAGCCAGGCCACTCTCGAGCCACTCACCCTCGAAGAACACCACTCCAGCCTCATTAAACAAGTCCAACAAGTCGACAGGAACTCTCTGTTCTCTAATAGCTCTCAAGAAGCACTGTTCCATAAGAAGAGTTGATGGAGATTAGCTCTCCCTCTATCATCTGGTGCCCTTCACCTTCTCACTCACCTTGACAGGTCCATCAGGTAACAAGATCCCGTTCTATACGATCACATCCAAGTAGAGTAAGCCCAAATTTAGTCACAGGGCTAATAAAGACGGCGACAAGAAGCTAGAAGATTAAGGTGCGATCGACCTGCAAACTCACCTGCTCGAACCTAACATGATTAACATGTAAATGTAAGATTAAACTTGAAGGTTCCTTTCTATGTCGCTTCAAGACTTGCCTTGAAGTTCTTGAAAGGTTGTACACTGACGCAGTTGTCGCCATATGATCGGATGGAGGATGGATGCTCAACCTAAAGGTGTTGGTCGGGCGGGAAGAGAGAGAGAGATACATGGAGCACTTAGCGAATTTTCATCCCTGACTTTCGAGTCCACTGGAAATGCTCAACAAACAATCTGGTTCATAAAGAAAATAGAATCAATGTCTCTTCTTTTAAAGAACCAACGGAATTCTGCAGCCTGACTTCCAGAGTCTCGCCTCTCCTCTCCGCCTTCTTCTCTTCTCCCCTTCGTCTCTCCCTTCTCACATATTTGGCTCTACTTCAAGCTTCAACCTTCTAGCTTCTGACACTTTCACGATTCGCCATTGAGATCCAGTGTCTTTTATTCTCTACAGCCCATCCGCCCTCAAGGTAAAATGGAGTCCCATTCAAGTCTTCCGTCTCGCTATCACCAAAACGAGGAGAACAGCCTAGACTGAACGAAATTCTTCACAGACCCTACTTTCTGGAGATAGACGAAGATAAAAAGTTGGCCGAGATGAAGAGGTAAAATCGAAACTGTTGAGTGTTGATCAAATCCTGGCAAATAGACCCTACGCGCTGATCCCTTCTCATGGCGATTGAGGGTGAGGTATGAGTTGATTTCCTCTTGCAATTCAAATTTCGTCAAATCCCAGCTGACTTCAGTTCTGGACTTCAAACCTTGTCATCTTGACAACCCTTTAGAAATCCTACTTATCTATTCGTCCTCTCTTCTCTTCCCTTTTCTCTTCCCTTTTCTCTTTCTTCTCGCAAAACGACCACTTTTTCAGCGCCCGCCCGTTTCTCCCTCTCCTGAAGCAGCTTCCAGGTTATCTTCTGAAGGCCCGATAAGGAAGGATTCGGGCATCCTCTTCACTTTCCCAAATCTCTCCGTCTCGTCCAAGTCGCCTTCTCTTCCACGGCCATGTCTTCTTCAGTTCCGTTCCCATCTCTCCAAGGTGAACCTTCAAATGACTCCTTATCGAATCATCACCCTTCAAATTCCAATCAGTTCAATAAGACCTCTCCGACTAGAACTCACAATCATACCACTTCAGTTTCTTCGACCAAATCCAAAACGCAATTTCCGCACCTCTCTCGAAAGTCAAGCCTTCTCTACTCCAAATCTGTTCAAAGGAAGTTGAATTTCTGGGAAAGTAAGGAAGAGGGAGAGCAAGTTCGAGAGTCAATGGAGGCTGGAAATCAAAGTGACGGAGATAATTTACCAGTAGGAAGGATCTCAGCTAGAAGGATTAGCTCTTATCTCAAGAATCTGGATTGGGAGGATTCAAATCAAGGAGATGAGAATCAAGAACGTAATCTGGAGAACAACAGTAGAGGTAGGATCAGAAGCCTTCCAGGGATGCTTGACCTTCATTCAACTTTAAATCCTGATCGACAACGGTCTGAATCTTCCAGATCGTTGGATTCGAGCTTGTCGAGAAAGAGAAGACCTGTTGGAGGTAGAAAGGGAAGCTCTAGTTCTAGTTTCTACTCTTTCGTTTTGTTAGATGAACCAATGAAGACCTCAAAGACTCAAAATGAGGACATTGGACATAGAGCCAATTCATTGCTTTTGCAATCTCTTGGAGCTCCGGTTGAGAGGATCCAAGATCGAGATGATGGAGAACTAGATTGGACATTGGATCTAGGGATGGAAGGAAGCTCTAATGATTTACACTTGAGATCTAGGTTTAGCTCCGCTTCAACTTCAGGAAGAGGGACTTTTGGGCATTACGCTGATGATGAAGATGGCGGACGAACATCAGATCAAGAGACTTTTGAATCTGGAGTCATTAGAAATAGTGAAGGAGATCACGAGAGAATTCGATACGTCAACATTCCTTCTACTCCAACTTCCTTTAGACCCTCAGATCAACTCAGAGCTTCTACATTACGAAAGATAAGCTTCTCGAACTTCAAGAACCTGATGAAAAGAGAGGAGAGCGAAAATGAAGAACGAGACGAATTCCCAATGGAGACTTTTAGACCTTTCAATTCATCTTCTCTAGATTTCGACAGCTCAGTTTTAGGTTCACCGCTTTCGATCTCAACTCCAACTCCAAGTTCATCAACTGCCAGAATCTCATCTTCCATTCGGTCTCAATTCTCAAGTCCGTCAACTCAAATGTCCCCGACTCCTACATCTCACAGAAGATTCAAGTCCTTCGGTTCTTCCACTTTGAGTAGCATCTCACCTCAGTCACTGTTACTTTCGAACCGTAAAGGAGATGATTCAGGAGCTCCAAGAGAAAAGACGCGTCAACGTTCAAGTACTACTCCTTCCATTTATGACTTCTTCTCTAGCCTCTCAAAAGAAACCTCAACTTCTAAAGTCCCTAATCTTACCCTTTTTGAAAGTTCAGAATCGTCCCCTAGATCCGCTAGATTCCCGAGCTTTCTCTCTAGCCCTAAGACTCAAACTTCACCTGCAACTCGATTTCCAACTCATCCTAGACCTCAAGCAAACATCAACAGTCTTCGCAAATCTAGATCGGATGATCTTTTAAGTGGAAAGTTTTTCTTCAATGATGAGGATTCCGGTACTAGAGCTTTTAGACCTCCTTTCGATGACCCAGACCCGTTCGCTAGAAGACCTACTTTTCCAGATTCAGTCTCGACTTCAAGCTCCTATCAGAGGTTTGGTTCAAATCTAGAGGAAACAGTTTCTCCTCCAGCTCAACGTCCATCTTCAGAATTCAAGAATTCTCAACCAATTACCCCTAGACTTTCGTCTCCCATTTCATTACTTCCAACTGCAAGTAAGAGGCTAGCATCGCCTCTCAGACCCGGGGATTCAGGTTCTGACGGCTTAGATCCGGTTTGCAGATCCAACTTCAGCCGAGAAAACAGAAGCTCTTCGAGCTTTTCGATTCCAAGTATTCCCGACGAACTCTTCACACCTCCTAGTCGACCAAGCTCTTACTGGCGAAGGAACTCTCAACTTGGATCGTCCCCCAGAACTCCAATGGAAGGAGTTGGAGCTTTTGAGACTACTCACTCAACTGCGGTTGGGAAAGGAGACTCGAATGGAAAGAGATCTTCCTTGGGATACCGAACGACGCCGTCTTGGGGGATGGGAAATCGGGAGAGGGTTTCAAAACCAGTAGAATCGGTCGAAGAGACTCCAACTCCTCAGGATCTAAGTCATCTGAATAAATTTGATCATAACCATAATTCTACTGCTTCTGTCTCGAAAAGAGGTATTGGAAAGGTGGAGGAAAGAGAGTTTAAAGGAAGTGGGAATGCTGAAGTAAAGGTGGAATTCGAAGAAAATGATTTAGATCTAGCATTACTCAGCTTAGAGGATCTAAAGAAAGCTAGGAGTGAAGAGAGAATAGGAGATGGGACAGTAAAGGAAAGTCCAAGACTCGAGGAGAAAAAATTGACTGGAACGTTAAAACCTTCTAGAAGTTGGGATTGTTTCAAAGCAAACTCTCACTTCCAATCTCAACCTGAATTTCAAAAAAGAACTTCAATTGCAAACAACCCTTCAGAGGTACAGATCCTGGGAAAGAAGAAAGTGCGATCGGTGGCAACTCAGACCGATTTTGATTCGCCCAGTCAACAAGATCAAAAGATCGTCTTCCCAACCCTCAAGAGCCATTCAAGAAGCTCAATCTATGTTTCTGGAAAGCAAGATCATCCAGTTCGGATGCCATCTCCCTCCCCTAGGATCAAGCTCAAATCCACTCCGAAGCCTCGAACCAAGACTCAAAGCTTCTTCAACGTTCGTTCAACTCAGTCAGCAGAACTAGGTAGACTTCCAGCTCCTCAACCTCAGAAGATTAGACAGTCTCTCAGCAAGTTTGATGTTTCGAATGATGTAAAGCAATTGGAGGACAACCCAGAGACTTCGAAAGGTCGTGAAGATCTAAGAACAAGGTTAAAGAGTTTCGGTCAAAGAATGAGGCTCACTACTAGTAGAAAGTGAGATGCAAAGATCTGTTCGAAGAAGGTCAAAATCGTATTCTCAACTCTGTTACTTTCTTCTGACTTCGACATCAAGCAAGGCGTCCAGCCAGCAGCCAGAACAGCCAGACCCGCCTTGCCTTCATCTTCTTCATCTCCAAATCCTCTAGCTTCTCCGTCAAGGTTCTCCTTCCCCGTTTCCCATTCGTGATTTCCTGGTTCTTTTCTTCTTGCCCAATTCCTCTTCTCTCAACTTTCGATCCGTCGGTCCCGCTTTGTTTCGTTCTCACACCACAAGCTCATTGTTCCTTTTTTCTGCTTTTCCATCCACTTTCATTGTTTCGTGTCATTCTACCAAATCCTGTTCTTTCTTCGTCTTTCTCGCTCTCGTTTGACTCAAACTTCTCCAAGGAGACCCACGCTCGTTTAAAGTTTTCCTCCCCGTTTCTATTCGTCTCTCTTTCTCGCCGACTTTTCTTTTCACTTTGTCTTTCTCTACTCTCCCTCCTGATCTCTAGAAGTTTTGTGGCTTTCCCTTGATACGATTTTAGTCGCATCATGTCGAACCTAGTTCTCTCCAACATTTCGTACTAATACCATCTACACTCATCTCCTCATAGAAATTTGATAGCAATACATTTCCGAGTCTCTTTGATCCAAATATGCGTTTTACCAGGTTGAAATGATGTGTGGATATGCAGGAGAGAAGACCAAACGAGGATTCGTCGATTCACTTCAGACTTATTGATCTCACTCGTCGAGTACTGATAATTTCTTGGAGGGAACTTTGTCATCGCCTAGCCTTTACATTGAGAAACGAAGATTAGATGATCTGAAGTGAAAGAAGTTCAGAAGAGAGAAGCTTGAGGAGAGCTCGGGGAACGACATCTGCGACTTTGAAAGGAAAAGAGAGGAGAGAGCCAAATATACTCTCAAGTCGTCATGCTTCCTCGAAATAAGCGCTTGTAATATGAGAGCTGACGCAGTTGAAAGCCGGTTTGTAATAGGCTTTGATATGTGAAGGGTAAAGAGAGAACGTTGACACGAGAGTGGGAGATCCTTGCTATTTCCTCTGCCATTTTCCCAAGACGTCTCCCTGCCCACTCTGTCTCTTTTGGATTTTAAGTTGTCGAGCCCTCCTCACTGAGGCCAAACTTTGAAGAAGAGGCTAAAGACCCTTGGCTCGAGACTAATTAGCTGCTTAGGAGCTCAACATTGCAGACTTCTCAGCCAGATGTTGACATTAGATACTTGAATAGCTCCTTCGGCATTCACGTATGCTAGAGATCTTCTCAGAGAGCAACGTCCTAATAAAGCCCTCTTCTTTCATTCTTTCATTCCTTCCTTTCCTCCCCCTCCATCTTTCTCCTATCTCTTCCTCCGCGTGTTTGACTGCTCTGGCTCTGACCTGACCAAACCTTCTCCTGTCAACTTACTCTCCGACTTTCGCTTCTCTCACTTGTGCCCCTTCCGATCTTCAAAGCCGGAGGAGGGTTTCCTAATCTATCCTGCTCGAAATCTATCTCATCAGGCTCCTTCGGGGTTGCTAGCTGATTGCGCGGACATTGCTGAGATGAGCTACGAGCGTTGCTTGAATGATAGTGGCACTTGAAAGATGGAGCTTTGAAGAGAAGGAAGTGAAGTACTATAGACAAGTAGTAGAAGACCTAAAGTTTTGTCAGCGAGGCCTTTCTCTTGTGAGACTTGAGGCTAAGACCCTTTGAATCGGATCTGAAATTATATGAATCTTACTGTAGATTGATTGGAGGAGAAGAAGATGAATCAAATGACGATCAGGCGAGAAGTCAACCTATTTCTTCTTTCAGTTTGCCTCTTTCCTCCTGAGCAAGCAAGACCAACAAATCTCTCTTTTTGCTCTTTCCTTCAAGAACTTTAAGGACGACCTCAATCACCTACAATCAATCCCTCAAGATGACCAAGAGAGCCAACGAAGACTCTTCTCAATCAGAAGAACCAGCAGCCAAAAGCAGCATCACTTAAGAACAGCAACAAACCCTCAAATTGAAGGAAGCTCAAGATGCTTTGGATAGATTAGATTACAAGACTGCAGAGGAACTATGTACCAAGGTGAGCTACTTCATCCAGATACTGAAGTTTAGAATTGAGTCTTCCTTAATTGTCTTCGTCCACCTGCTGACCTGCAGATGTTTATCCCTCCTTTCCTACACTCTCCTCTTCCAACTCAGATGATCAAATCCAAATCTACCAACTCCATTCAACCGTTGCTCATGAGGAGTATGAGTCTAGGAGGAAAATGTCAACCTTCCAAGGCACTCAAAGATGCGGAAAAGGCGCTCGAGAAGGAGAAGAGTCTTCAAGTGAGTTCTGGAAGCGAGTTGCCTCTCTTTTCCTCTTCTGATTTCTTTTATTTCTGATTCTTTTGCTCCTCTAAGACTCACTTCCGAGCCGGATTCGCCTTCCTCAGGCTGGCACTTCGCCATTTCCGATTACCCAGGGAGCAGCAGAGGACGACTGAGGCTTCCGACCATCTCCACTCCATCGACTACAAAGAGATCACAGATGAGATTCGAGTTTCAGCAGCTAAGGAGAAGAAGAGTCGCTTCAATAGGGTCTATCCCGACCTCTTCCTCAAACTCTTCTCCTTCGCCGACGCTCCTTCTATAATGAGATCGACTCGAGTCTCCAAGGGTTGGAAGGAGTCGATCGATGGCTCCTTGGAACTCTTTCGTAACTTCAAACTGGGAAAGGAGAGCAGATCTGCCAGGGATTGGAGGTGTTCAGCAAATGGAGCAAGGCATCACACTCGGGGTCAAAGATGTGCTCGACGATTTCTTTGCCGAGCGACTAGAGAATCTCCTCAAGGCATCATCCGCGACCATCAGAGTTCTCTCAATTGGTCATCAAGGAGATCTGTGCAAGCCGATGGTTGACGTTGGAGGACAGTGCAACAATTTGGTCGGTTTACAATCGTACGTCGAGGGGAGTAAGGACGACTTATTCGACCCAAACGAGGAGGAGGAGGAAGCCTTGGAGTTTCCGTCATCTTGGAAAGCCTCACTCAAGACTCTGGATTGGAAATCAGGGGATGAGAACCCGATCTGCAGCGATGCTCTGCTGGAACGTCTTCAAGGAGCGAGAGAGGTCAGCATCAGCATCAGCAGCACCCAGCTCACTTCTTCCTGGACAGTCATCGAAATCAGTACGACAGAAGGTAGGCCTACGTTCGCATGGAGTAAGTCAAGTCGACAACATTCTACCAATGAATCTTCCCAACCTCAACCGTCTCTTCCTCGACCATCCCCCAAGATCACCTCAAACGGGTGACTCAAGTCTCTTCTTCCAGGGACTCAACACGCCCCATCTAAGGGTTCTGAAAGTCTGCAACATCAACCCTTCAGACCTTTCTCATTTGAATCTGGAAGCTCTGCCCGAACAGCTGGTCATTGAAGATCTACCATTCACAAACGCGACCAGCGCAAAAGAGTTCGCCTCGTCTCTTATCAACTCAGTCAAGGAGTGGAAGAAGCTTTACAGGCTGACTATCCGGCTTCCCGGGTCTGCATCAACTCTGGGCCCCTTTTACGAGCACTTAATCTCTCTTCTCACTCCTCTATCGAAGACGAGTCTTCTTTTTGAATTCACGGACACAGTCCCTCTCCCTAGCCTCAGTTCTCTCTACTTCGAAGACGACGGTCTGGTCGCCCTCCCGACAGTGATCGACGGGTTTGAACTGTCGGCTATGGTCGCTGGACGGAGAGCAGCGAGTCGTGGCCTTCCTTACAAGGGGGTCTCGCTTGCCGCTCTGGGACTGTTGGAGCATGCAGATGCAGCGCCTTCAGACGAAAGACCAGCTTTCGAATCGCATCATTCACTCTGTCCCATTGAAAATCTTAGATCAGATGTACCAGTCAGAGCAGGCCAGACAACCAAATCTTGGCTCGAGAATCACGTCGAGGACCTTGAAGTGACGAAGTGGCGTTGATTCTAGCTAGATGTGAGTTGAGTCTGAGTTGAATCTAAGTTGAGTCTCTCTTTCAAGTTTCCGATGTACATGGGGAAGAAATGCTTCGTTTGAAATGCTTCGTTTGGAGATTGACTTTAATCTCTCTTTTCCCTCCATTCTCTCCAGTCTTCGATCGACCTTCCTGAAACTTGGCCCAAGTCCAAGCGATTCTTCAGGTCTAGATCATATATTTGAACTGCCCTCAATTGATCCCTGCGTCAATCCAGCCATTCGATCAAAGGTTGTCAAGCGATTGGCACGGATATCACCCTCTCCCGTCTACGGCTTCAATTCTGCACGCTGATCTCAATCAAGCTCTTTCCATTCAACCCGCTCTTCACTTCTCCGTTGCCAAATTCTTTCCGCCTGACTCTCAAGATCAAGAGCTCGACTTGCCTCACTCGAGTCAACCCTTCTGTTGTTCTGGTGTTGCGACCTGATCCTGATCCTGATCCTTCTTCCTCTGTAAACTAGTGATTGATAAGCTGAATCGAAGGACATCTATGTCAACTGTGTACATTTTCGAAGCACAAAGACCTTTCGAGATCGCTTTCAAGAAGGATTGACACGCTTTTTTTCGCGTGACGTGACCTTGATCCAAACACACTTCCTTCCTTCTCTTGCAAATCCTACCAAAGTCACCATTCTCAGATCACTACTCCGTTCTATTTCAACTGTCAGGATGTCAACTTCTTCATCAGTCCGCCCTGCTTCTCCTTCCAACACCGCTGCTCCACCTTCAAAGCAAGCCAAACTCTCTCCAACCACTCTTCAAATTCTGCTAGATCCTCAACACCCCGAGGCGAAGCTACCAACTCGTGGATCTCAATTCGCTGCTGGATATGATCTTTATGCCTCAGAGACAAAGACTATCGCAAGGGGTGGGAGGAGTATCATTCAGACTGGTATCAGGTTGAGAGTTCCACAAGATTGCTATGGTAGAGTCGCGCCTCGATCTGGTTTGGGTGAGTCCTTGGCTATGAATGAGATCAGTTTGAGAAATGAAAGAAAGAGGAGACGTGAGATGCGAGTTGCAAGACGGAAATGGAATGGTAGGACAAAGGTAGAGATGGAAGATGTAGCCTCACATCTCTGAAGCCTGACGTCCTTGGCTCTTCTTCTCGTTTTCATGCTGTTGGAGAGATCATTGGATCTGCTGTCGGGTCTCTGCTACATGCTGAGAGGTTTCGTTCCAGCCCATCCTTCCTCTTACCCACTCCATTTCACCTGTCTTCCCACCTTCTCCCCCTCTCCTTCTCCCCTCTTTCCCACTCCCTCGCTCTTAGCTGTCAAGCACGGAATCGATGTAGGAGCAGGTGTCGTCGACGCAGATTACAGAGGTCTACTAGGAGTCCTACTCTTCAACTTCGGAGATCAAGACTTTGTTGGTGAGTATACCCTTTTCCTTTTGATCTTCTTCTTAAAGACTCTGAAATGCTTTGCTTGCAAATCTAACTTCTTTCATCAATGATTGTCTCTCATTACAGTGAACTCAGGAGACAGAATCGCTCAACTAGTGATCGAACAGATTCGTTGTTTAGAAGTGGAAGAAGTTAAGGTGAGTCTCTTGTCCTGACAATGCTTCTCTAAGCTGTTTTTGACAGTCTAACTCTAGCTCATGGCAAGTCATCAGCTATCATTTGGTGAGAAGCTTCTCTGACGATTGCCTTCTTCCACTCTGTCCTACTCCTCCCGCCTTCCCCTCCGACCTTCCTGCCTCCGTGATCCTCCTCACCTTACTCAATCTACAGGTTTTAGAGGAATCAGTCAGAGGAGAAGGAGGATTTGGTTCGACAGGTGGATTCGGTCCAGCTTCAGAGAAGAAGTAAAATCAAGAAATTAAGAATCGAATTGTACTGCAGATCTCACATGGTGTTTCGATTTGGAAGTCTAATCATTATTCTTCTGATCCTTTTTCCCAGATGTGCTCAATTAATCAATTTGATAAGACAAGACCTCGTTGAAAAGAACGATATCCACATGGAAATTCGAAAGTAAATTGTTCCTCCCGTCCTTCGGAATGTCATCCATCTTGCTTCGCTATAAATCTTCATGCTCAGAGTTTACTTTGAGAGAAGATGCCGTTACTCAAGAGGACATCAGAAAGTAGAGGCACGAGTAACACGATGCGTCAAAGGAAAGCGAAAAAGACAAGAGAGATGAAGATTCGAGGTTTTTTGTTTAAGTGGCGGAGAATTTCGAGACAGACAACTAGAAGAAATGTCTTGAAAAGAATATTAATACAAGACATCCAATGCTGAATCTTTAAAACATTAGGGGAAAGAAGAAAACCGCTCCATCTTGTATTTTGAAACGGTCCCTTGCCTCGTCCCGTCCCCAAAGATCTCTCTTGTCTTGGTCAAATTGCCTCGCAATCTAGACCCCAAAGAAAGAAACGTAAACCCTGATCAGAACCATGAAGCTAGAGAGGAAACTAAGATGAAGAAAGAGACTGGATTTGAATTTGATATGGATCATTCGACGATAGTCAATTCCTTAGTTCGATTTGCAGCATAAGCATCCTTCCAAGTATCCCAAAGTCTGTTAGTTAGAATCAAGAAGGTCAGCATTTTTAATTTCCACTCTTCAAAAGCTCTATCTTTTTGTTTTCTCTCCCATCTCTCCTTGATTTCTCTCCTTCATACTCACAAAGTCAACTCCTCAATATACCTCCCCTGAACCTCTTCAATTTCAGCCTTGGTAGGATTATCATTCTGATTGACTCTAATAGGTCTACCAACGACACAAACGATAGGATGTCTATAAGGCATCAAACCAACACTATAATTGAAAATCCCTCTTCCATGAAACAATGGTAAAGTGAAACCAAAGACGGATTGGAAAGTTTTTTGGATGGAATAAATCCTTGTACCTTTTTCATTTGATAATTGTTCGTAGATGTCGTTTTCTCCAAAAGAGAAAACTGGTACTAGATCGGCTCTGAAGGGGAGTTTGTTAAAGAAGATCAAGAGGGCTTTAGATATCTAGAAATCCATCGACATGGCTTTCAAGCCCCTTTGTTTCCCGATCTAAAATGGAGGAAACTACTCACCCATTCCTAATAGCAATCTTGATAAACCCCAACCTTCTCCTGAGAGTTAAATCGGCAGTTCCAGGATGAGCTTTCAAACTTTCAGTAGCCCCACCAACTACAATAGTAATAGCACTCCCTTTACCTTTTTTCAAAATCCTTTCACAACTCTTTTTTGAAACCGAACAGATTCCCATTGCCATTAAAATGTCTCTGTAAAGTGGTATTTTGAAATTGGAAGCTAGAGTTAAGAGATGCGGAGTAATCCCTGGGAAAGAAGAGGAGAATTCTGTGGCATCGGTTGCGAAGTTTGAGATGGCTCCCATTCCTGGAGAGAGAGAAAGAGGAGAATATAAGGGAGGTAAAAGAGGGGAGAAATTAGAAGAGGTGGGGTGGGGTTAGCAGAGAGAGATGGGGTCAGAGGGGTAAGAGGAGAAACGAACCTATAATTCCATGAGGACTATATCCAAAGATGTAAGTGCGATTAGGATCCAAATCTGCCGACTGAGAAGATCAGCAAAACCAAATCCGAAAGAAAGGAAAGGGGTCAGTTGAAAAGCTTCTCCTCACAACTTCTAGCATAGCCTCTTAGAGACCTTTCAATGAAGAAATTCCCCTCACCTTAATCAAACTACAAGGATAATATTCAGCGAAATATTTCCAAACGATCAATTTCCTAGCCCAAGGGAACCTTCTACCACCATTTTCTGGAGCTTTATCGAATCGAACCCATAGGAGATAGATTAGGAGAAGTGGCCAGAGTGGGGGAAAAGATCTGAAGAGGGAGAAAATGGAGAAAGGAAATGTCAGGAAGTTTAGGAAGGAGGAAGATTGTGTCAGAAGAGTGATGGGAGGTGAAGAGAAAGGGCGAAAGGGGAGAAGTGAAGGGGAATAGGGAAAGAGAGAAAGGAGAAAGGGGATTGAAGGAGTGGAGAAGAGGGGACCTTACTTACAAAGCTAAGAAAAAGATTGAAAGACAGATTGGTAATAATAGAGCCCAAAATAGGACTGCTAGAGTTTGAAGACGACGTTCTCTTGGGATGGAGAGAGGTGCGAATCTGTAGATGAAGGAAGATGATAGGAAGGGGGAGATAGTTTTTAGCTCGGTTGTGAAAATTTGAAAGGAGAACCTCTGCGAATGAAGGGTTGGAAAGGGGGCAGCTAAGGGCTCTGGAAGGTTAGAGGATTCAAAGGTGGAGAGGATTGGGTTGAAACGTTTTTCCTGATTCGATTCTGCCTGAGTGGAACTCTAGGAGATGTCATATCTATCTGAATTCAAGGATATATATACCCTCACACTCAAAAAAAGAAAGACCATCTCCCTGCTGAAGTAGCTCATCTATCACTTTATCCGGCCTATCCTCTCTAAAAGTAGCCAGAGCCTTCCAGTCGGGCACTTCGAGTATGATCTATTCTACCTCATAGTCAGCTTCCTCTACACTCTAGCCTCCCACTCAGACTGCTTCTCTCAACGCGCCGTCGCTTCTACTCGATGCGGAAGGGATCCGAGAGCGATGTTCCATCCCAACTGAACTAACCTAATACTTTCCAAAGCTGAAGGTTTCCTCCTCTTATTCTTCTTTTCATTCGAATCTGTTGAATTGTTCAAATTTAACTCAGAGTTGCCATTGTCAGAGGGTTTGATGTCTGAAGAGGTTGTAATTGTAGATTGAGTGAGATCGATACCAACGTTTGTAGAAGAGGAGAATCCAACGTCAACGTCTGCTTCAGATGATACCATCTTGATTTACAAACACAGAAACAGCTGAGAAATTCGATCGGATCTTGAAGAATCTCGTGGGGAATGATGGAAGAAGAATCAAAGAGGAATGCAATGGTTTGTGCGTGGTGAGAGCCGACTTGTCTTTGAAGTTAGCCTCCTTTCTCGCTTTCTCCTTTTCCTGAACTCAAGCAAGCTTTGGCAGCTCTCTCTGTCTATCTGATCATATGTTCTATTCAGTTTCAAGCAGGAGTGCTAATTCTTCTCATCCTCCAGAAAGTTCTACTAATCCTAGTAGAATCATTGCAAGGAGAATTTCAGCTGCTTCTCTAAGGCCTTCAACCTTGAGAAGGACTTCAAATGTTTCTACAGAGCAAAGGAATCAAAGACTCTAATCTCCAGCTAGATAAATCGGTTCGAATTCTAATAGAAGCCTTTCTCCCGCTCGCTCTTAGGACTACTTCTTGATTGGTAGCATCTCTCAATCTAAGGATACTCCTTTTTATGAAACTCGATTGTCATCTGTCCAAAAGAATACCGCGATTAAAATTCCAACAAGTGGGTTTTCCGGAGGAAGTTGGAGGCGTGAGTTTACTTTCTCATGCTTCGCTGGTCACTCTTCTACGTTTCTACATTCCTCTTGCCAACTTCTGGTTTCTAGCTTCTAGATCCACTCGATCAATCCCTCTAGAACTTCCGCTTTAATTCACTGAAAGTACCTTTGAAAGGTCAAAAACATTCAGTACACATCCCTTGATCAAAAAACTCGTCATCTCAAAAGAAGGTTTTTGGAATCAAGGATTGAAAAAGGTCTTTGGCGACGAGGGAGACGTGGTGTTGCTCTCAACTTTTCTTCTCCCAAGTAGTCTCGAATAGAATCGAGAAGTAGAGAGGGAGAAAGAAGAAACGAAGAACAAAGGTGAGAAAAAAAAAGAGGTGGGAACGAAGCTCTAGGCGGGAGCCAGAGCGGAGTGGAACCTCAGCCTTTGTCGCGAAGCATTGTTGTTGTCGAGAAGATAGTCGCGAAGCAATAGAGTTTATCTCGCTCCGCGAGCAGACACCTGTAAATTCCTGAGCTGATGGTCGCGAAGCGATGGTAGCTTGCTCCGCAAGGAGAGTCTGAGCTCGAGCTTGCCCTGTCGACAGACAGATACCCCTGCTCTGCAGCAGATGGTCGCAGACAGTCGAGATCGTCCTGAAAAGGTTTGGACACACGTGAGAATAGCAATGAAAGATAGAAAGGTTGATTTTCAGAGGAGGAAAGGACAAAGAATTGTTTCAGATTTCTTCTTCAGAATTTTTCCAAACATGTCGAACGTGCAATGATAGACGACCTCGAAAAAGAGTATTCACAACAAGCAGTGTAGAAAAGTAATCTTGATCTAAAAGGGAGACGATCTTGACTACTTCTTCATGTTCTTCTTCCAAAGGTCTATCTTGATTCAAATAGAAATAAATCAAAGACAGCACTTCCAAATTAGGAGGTACAGAATGATTTTCCTATTGAGAAAGAAAAATAAGAGTTCCCATCTCCACACCTAAATGTTTCAACTTGCTGAACTTTGAAATTCAGTGAACAACTTTTTCGATCTATCTGGGAAGATGTTTGTCAAGATTCTTGAATGAATCACAGTTTCGAAAGAGGATTCCAAAACAGAAAAACAATCTAAATAAAGAAAAGTCGAATCTTGTTTATCTTGGGTTGTCTGACCTGATCCGATTTCCAACGAAGTCAAACCTGAAGTTGCTTTCAGACAGGACAGATGTCAGATTCAGCAATCTCTGAACGAGATCTACTTGAGTATGATAAAGGCTGACAGCTTATCTCTTTCATTCGCTCACCTGGCTGCCAGGTTCTCATCTTGATCTGCTGGTGGAGTTGATTCTTTGATGGGATTTTCTCAGCACTTGGGCTACAAGAAGAGCGATCTCTGGTGGAACTGTGTCGATGGTTGTCATGACTTTATCTGACTTGTCTGTCTGCTGTTTCATTTTATCCATCAGATAAGAAGGAGCAGTAAAGGAAGAAGAAGAGGGCAAGCCAGACTGGAGGAACCAGCTGAAGGGAAAGAGCAGAGAATTGAAATATTGAATTGAATAATTTTTTAGCGTCAACGTGGCCTCTTGGTGCTGATATAATGACTGAATTCTATATCCTTTTCCTGAACTCAACCAGCTTATTATAGCTTTGGCATTTCTCTCTCGATATTGGATCATCTGTTCAGTTTCAAGCACGAGTACTAGTCTCTCTCTCTACTCGATCTGAGTCTCACTACTCATCCCTCATCCCTCTCTCTTCGGCTACTATCTTCCGTATTCCCTGCACAGTCATCTCCTCAAATCAATTCATATTCTTTCATTTCACTCCATCTCATCTCGATCAAATCTCTCACAAATCTTCAACCAAGCATGTCACAATTCCTTCTGGTGGAAACTGGACTTCTGCCATCTCATACCCGATCTTCCTTCACAGCGACAGTCTATCACGATTTCCTACGAAAAGAAGGTCAATTCAGGCCTTCAGTTTCAGATCTTCAATTGGATTTCAAAGATCATTGGAAATCGATTTTAAAAGCGACTTCTTCAATCACCTCCTTATTACCTTTGGCAATTAGAGACAATACACTCTATCCAACAGCTTCCTTAGCTATTAGAGACTATGCTCTCTACCTAGCATCTGCAGATAGAGATGATCCATCTTTAGCACATACATCAAACTGGAAGCCACTCGATAGGTTTACAGATCAGGAATTAATGGAATTGATTAAATTATGTTTGAGACAGAGAAGACCTTTGAGAACTGCTTTGATGACTGGAACTCAGGTTAGCTGGTTGAGAGATGAATGGGAGAGAGAGGTGAGACAGAGGGAATTGGAAAGGTTGAGACATTTGGAAGTGAGTTATACTCACGCCCAAGGGAGAAGAGTCGAAGAGTCGTCGTTTCTTCTTAGTGATGTCATCTCTGAATCTTCTCTTTCTCTTTCGCTTCCAATTCTAGGTGACATCTCTTTTAAGAAAGTTAATTCCAAATCAAGGAGCTGAAATCCCAACCGCTGAGTCTCAACTTCAAGTCCCAACGGATTTGATTGATCTTCAACCTATAAGAGGGGTTACTCAAGGTCCTCCTGCTTATAATCAAAGTTGAGAACAGAATTGTTTAGTAATATTCCGAGCCCAATTGAGATCTAAGAATGAGAAGATCTATTGCGAGAGGTGCTCGTGTGATTCTTTTCCAACAGACTTCAGAATGGAGATAGCTTAGAGATCCATAGTCACGATCGAATCTTCAAAGAGTGGAGCGGAAAACTGAAAAATACAGTTCTTTCCACTTTAGAGCTCGGATTCGGTTGTTACTGAAGGAGAACAAATGTCGATTGATACCCAAAAGTCGAGAAAAGAGAGTATCAAGGACTTTGATAGCTCATCATCAAACTTCTCATAGACCTAATCAAACCTTTCGGAGGCTTTTTCAAAGACTCTTCAATTGTTTAAAGAATTCTCAGAGGTGATGGGTGCGGAGGCAACCGGACCTCGTGGCGTTGGCCGTGGGGTCGAAACTGGAAAGTTACTTTCCCCCTCCTTCTTCTTCCCTTTTCAAAGTTCCATTTCACCATTCAAACAGAGCTTATTTGTATCTCTTTCAGATCATATTTCTAACATTCAACAGTCAGAAAAGAGACCGGACTACTCTTCTTTTCCCGCAGATTTTCAAAGTCTTTCGACACTCTCTCCAATCTTGGCATTTTCCCAATCTCTTTGGGATCTACGTTCGTCAAATTGTATCTTAACTCTTTCATCACTTTCGAACCAACTAGTTTTCACATAAGATTTCCGGTCCTCAACCCAATTCCAAAGCTCTCAAGATTCCAACCCCCCTTCTCTTCAAACTTCCATGTCACAATATCTCCTAATTGAAACCGGACTCCGATCCTCTTCAACTCGTTCATCTTTCACAGTTCACGTCTACCGTACTACACCTTCAGATTTCCGACCGAAAGTTTCCGACTTAAACCTAGCCTTCAAATCTCACTGGGCCGGAGTTCTACGTTCAACTTCAAATTTCACCTCTTTGATACCACTAGCAGCTAAGCTTTCAGAATATCGTTTGTATCTAGCTTCTTCAGGTAGAGATGATCCAAATCTAGGATTTGAAAGTAATTGGAAGACTTTATCGGAATTCAACGATGATGAATTGGAGGAATTGATAACTGGATGTATGAGAGAGAAAAGACAATTGAGGACTTGTTTGATGACTAGATGTGAGGTTAGGTTGTTGGGTGAGGAATGGGAAAGAGAGGTTGAGAGGAGAGAAGAGGGGAGGAGAAGACATGAGGAGGTGAGTTAGGTTGATCTAGAACTTTTCAGTTATTGTTGGCTGACCCAAGGCTTGCCTGATTTTTTTCAAATAGCTGATCGGTCTTTTGAGACGACTTTTACCTAGTGAAGAGGCGGAAGGAATGGCCGCTGTTGGGACTCCAATTCCTGCTTCCATTCCGGAGGTTCTTCAGCAGCCTCCCGCTTACAACACTTAAAGAAGATAGTCAGATCAACCTAGTCTCATGTATACCAATTTAAAGATGTCAAATCCAATCTGAAGATCTACAACGATATCAGTGTGACCTTAAGAGGGATCTTCGTAAGCTCGAGGCATCTATCTCTCAACTGAGCAGAAGGTATGAGGAAGCTCATTTGAAAGTTGAGCTTAGATTCATCTGTCTTGTTGCCTTTGAGAACTGGCTTTAGACTTCAATCTTGCCTTGGTGGAGTGAATAGGGGGAGAGGGGGAGAGTAGGTGCGAGGACGTCCCATGGAGCTTGATTGTTGGATTCGGTGAGATGATGGAAGCATCGTGGAGACTATAAAATCAACTATAAAATCAAGCTGAAAGAGGCAGAATAAAAGAGTGTCGAAGAAAGCAAGCTCTCGGCTCTCTCCATATTTTCTCGACTTCTTGACTTCTTCTGACTATAAGGAAATTCCAGCACCATCTATCCATCTCAAAGATCGAAAAAAAAAGATCTATTTCTCTATAAACTATCCAAAGGGAAGAGACATAACATCCTTAAACTATCAACATCCTCAGACGATCAAAGCCATCCCCGTACTATGAGGCTCGGTTTCGATAAATCCGTACTGTTTGTACAATTTCTTTGCTTCTCCATCAGCGAACAGAGTAACAAAGCATCCATCATCAATATTCTCTTTAATCCACTTCATGAGTTGGTTCATAATCGCCTTGCCCAGACCTTTCTTCTGATGTTGTGGTAGTATTGCGATATCAACGATAGTGATGAATGAGCCTCCATCACCGACTATGCGACCCATTCCCACTATTTCTTTCTCTGAGGAATCAGAAGAAGGGATGGTAATGACGCAAGAATAGAGACCATTTGCTAAACCGATAGTAGATCCTTTCTTCGATTTCGCGATCATGCCACAGGCGACTCGGATGTCAAGGAAGGTCTGGACAGGGGGGATTAGAGATTCTAAAGCGTAGCCTGAAGGTAAAGGAACGGAATTTGGAATGTCGAAGCCTAGGAAAGGGAAGGGGAAGAGGTCAGAGAGCAACGAGTCAGACAGGGTGGAAGTTGGAACAGACCGGGGAAAAGAGAAAGCATTCTGCTTTGGGCTTACTTCTCAACATGGTGACCGTTCGATCTCCTAGATTTTCTGGAACTGTCATTTCTTGAAGTGAATTGATGTTGAAGAAGAAAGAGAGTTGGGGAACAAGTCCTTGCAGAATTGGAGAGTACGGAGACAAGAAAGAAAGCTGAAAAATTTCTTCCAGCCGACCATCACATCTTTTCTGGCCAAGAAACAGAAGCTCTCTACGGTAAGCGACGATCTACCTTCAAATTCGGCTGGAGAACAGATTCAAATCACCTCTTAACGATCAGCATCAACTAAAGACTGGCGACTTTCTCTGCTTGCCACCTGTCGCCCTTCTCGCTCTCAGATCTCAGAGGCTTTGCAGTTTTCAGGACCGCTGCTTCTTTCAATCCGGCTTCTCGTTCCAGACATCATATCGTCAGTGATGTTGCAATCAATTCTGTCTCACCAGACAGAGCTACCTTTCCTATTGGTGGGCTGACCCGAGTCTTTTCATAAGCTACTGCCCTTCGCAGCTTCGCTTTGAGGCAAGTCTTGCAGAATCACACTTCTTCTTATTGAGCGACGTTTCTTAAGATTCGGCTTAAGATAGTTAGTAGAACTTACGTACCCTCCATCACGAGAATGCTTGTATCGTTTCTTCCACTTCTCTCTCCTTCCATCCTCTCTCGCCAGATCGATCCTCTAGGAATTCAACATGTCTTCCAACATCATGATGACCAACACCGGTATCGCTGATCTGTCCCCCGAAATCCTCTTCCACATCTTCTGCAACCTCAACTGTTTCGAAATAGTAGACGTAAGAAGAGTATGCAAGGATTGGTACAGGGTCTTCGAAGACAACAAAGCTCTTTGGAGGGCATTTCAATTCGAACAAGGGGAAGAAGAAGAAGACAAGATCTCCTTTGGATTCCCTCAATCCTCGAGTTGTTCAGTCAAAAGTCTGGTAGAACTCTCAAGGTGGTGTCATTTAAGATGGAACATCAGCTGGATCCTCAAGTGAAAGACTACATGGTTTCTCACCTTCTTGAAAATTTAATTCAATCACAAGCTTCCTTATTGTCGGTCTCTCTCATTTACCTTTTCACGGATTCTCAGATCTTGCAACTTTCAAACCTTCTGGATAAAGCGGCAGCTCTTCAAAGTTTTGTCTCTGGCATCCCCAAATGCCAATGCCTTCCTTTTCAGTAGACCTTCAAGAAGATGAAAGCGTGCCATCAAAAGTTCTGCAGAGCTTCTGAATAGACGCCTTTCCTGAGGAACTAAACCCAGATCTCTGCAATTCACTTCTATCTTTCGCCTCAGAACCCTACACCTTGTCAATACGCCAGCGACCCATCTTACGAGCTTGCTCTAATCCTCTAATACACCTAAAGATCAACTTGTTTACCATAGATGGAGTCGAGCCTCTATCCTTTCCTACTCTCAGAGCACTAGAACTGGGACTCAATCAGGTCGATGATTTTCTCACCTGGATTATCTGTCCTGAACTCGAGGTTTTAAGGCTCATAACCCTACAGTCAACATCCTCAAAAGGTTAACTAGCACTATCACTGAACTTTGGCTGGGGTTTCTTTCTCGTTCTGAGGATGGTCAGGCTTTGCAAGGGTTGGACTTATGATCTTGTTTGTGAATCACATGACTTTGGTTTGCTGGATCATCGTTTCTTGAATTCGCTTGCTGAGATGCTGGGATGATTCGATCGAAGGAACAAGTTGGAGGAAGAGAATGGCGCAGGGAAAAAGCTGAGAAGCTTGAAGATTCTGTCTGCTTCGGAAGGTTCAGTAGGAATGATTGATGACCAGAAGGAAAGGCTTGAGAAAGAAGGAATGAAGAGTTCTAGCTTGAGGTCACCGGTTTCCGAGCACTGAAGAGACGAGCAAATCGAAAGGAGAGAAAGTTGGATCTGATTTACCACCATAGATTAAGGTACAATGGCGTCATCAGCAGACCTGACTCACCCTTTTCGAACTTCAGACCCATTCCTTCACCTCAAGAGCTTTGACGTTCTTCTTCAGCCAAGAGATGGTAGCCTCATCTGCTTTCACTGGGATGGAAAACTCCAGGTATCCTATCGCTGAACTAGGATGAGAGAATCCCAAAGCTGGTTCCCCCTCGGAAGCAGTAGCGTCTAGAGTGTCGAGGAGTCCGCTGGCAATTGCAGCCACGTCCTCAGATGAGCGTCCTGTGCTTGCAGCTTTCCTTGCTCCGACCAGTGCTGCTAGATCTTTACCTTCGATGGCTGCAGATATTTCAAGACCAGAGTCTACGTTCAATCCGAAATGTCGCAAACTTGGAAGCGGCATCTTCTCCTTGAAGCCTGCTCGAATTCGCTCTCTGTAGAGCGGCGTTAGAAGCTGGACTAGATGCTCGTAGAAGATGGAAGGAGTAGACAGTGAAAGGTCAAGTAGAAGACGACATAGCTTTGACCAGTCCTTGATTGATTCGACGAGCGCAGAAGCGGCTGCTTTGGCAGACACGCGTTCGGGGATATGAAGGTCGTAGATAAGGAGCTGCTCGAGAGAAGACGTGGTGCTGAGGAAAGAGAGATCTTGTAGTTTTGGGTGATCAAGTTCAAGAGATCTCAGTCTTGGTGCGTTGAGACTTTTGAAGAAGAGGCTTGAGTCACTTGTCTGGGTCGATTTTGGAGGCGGATCGAGGTAGAGATAAGTAAGGTTGGGCAGATTCATCGGTGGAATGTTGTCGACTTGACTGCTCTCTCCCATACGTAGACGTACTTCTTCTAATCTTGAACTTGACGGCAGAAGCTTCACAATCCAGGCCGAAGTGAGCTCAGTGCTGCTGATGATGACCTTTCTTGCTCCTTGAAGACGTTCTAAGAGAGCATCGTTGCATGCCAAGTTCTCATCTCCTGATCTCCAGTCCAAAGTATCCAGTGAAGCTTTCCAAGTCAACGAGTATCCAAGGGTTGTCTTGACTCTGTTGGGGAGAATGATTCCTCTACCCGTCCTGGACGAGCTTAGGAAAGAGATTCCGTTGCTTTCAACCGCTACCTCATGAATCAGCTTGCACAGATCTCCTTGATGAGCTACAGAGAGAACCTGAGACTCTTGGATGATTTCTTGATGAGGTTTACCAGTCGTTTTCGTAGAGGAGGATCCAGATTGTCATCGAATTCCAACTCCATTCTTCGAATAGATTCCTTGCTCCGTTGGCTGAAGATCTGCAGCCCCTTGCAGATCTGCTCTCCTTTTCCTTCCATCCTGAAGTTACGAAAGCGTTCTGAGGACCCGTCGATCGAGTCTTTCCACGCCTTGGAGACGGACATCGATTTAAGAAGAGAAGGAGCATCGGCGAAGGAGAAGAGCTTGAGGAAGAGGTCGGGAGAGACTCGCTCGAAACGGCTCTTCTTCTCTCTGGCTGCTGAAGCTTCGACTTCCTTAGCTAGATCTTCGTAGTCGATGAAGTGAAGATGGTCGGCAGCCTCATTGTTCTTCTGCTGCTTTCTGGCTAGTCGGAAGTGGTGAAGGGCCAGCCTGAGGTAGGCGAATCCGGCTTGAGAGTGAGTCCTGAAAATAGAGACTATGATTAAAAATCGCCACGAAAGGTCCTTGGCCAGACAGTGAGACCACAGAAGAGGCAAGAGAGAGCAGCCCGCTTCCCAAACTCACTTAGAGACTCTTTTCCTTCTCCACCGCCTTTTTCACATCTTTCCTCAATCAGTAGTGGCTGAACAGAGTCGACAGTCTCGGAGTCGATCATCTGGATTGGGAAGGACTGGAGTCAGAAGATGTATACAAGGATCGAGCAAAAGCAGGCAGAAAGAACACACTCAATCAAGCAATCTACCCGGTCCATGTTCGTTCTCTTACCTTGGTACATAGTTCTTCTGCAGTCTTGTAATCCAATCTATCCAAAGCATCTTGCGATTCCTTGAGTTTGAGAGCATGTTGCTGTTCAGAAGTGATGATGCGTTTGGCAGAAGGTTCCTGTTCGGATTGACAAGAGTCTTCGTTGGCCCTCTTTGTCACCTTGAAACGCTGTGAGATAGCAATTAGTTATCAAACAACTTTGAATTGGACTTCCTGTCGATTGACGAAGAAAGAGAAGAAAGATCGATTTGGATTGCAGAAAGAGTGAAAGGAAGAAGCAAACTCACAAGAGCAGCGCTCTTCATCTCGATCTCTGATCCTCTCCAAACCACTCCACCTCCATTCCGATGGTTCTCAATATCTTTCCGACCAATCTAGGAAGTTTTCCAGCTGAGCTCTGGCACGAGATCGTAAGTGAACCTCGTCGAAAAAGACACCTTCACCATCCTAACGAAATTTTCTTCTCCAGTTATCCAGCCTTTCTCTCCCTATCTCAACCTCAACAGAAATCGATTACGCCTCTGTAAAATCACATAGAAAGGACATTATAACGATAGCTAAAAGCTCAAAGCTTCTTAATGGGATTTCGAGACAATATCTTTACGAGGATTTGGTGTTGCTGAATCAGGATCAAGCTTTGAGGTTTTTCAAAGACGTTGGGATCGATCGCAGTAGGCTGAGTGAGTGCCATAGATATGAGTGTATCTCTGAGTGTATCTCTAGTTCTACCTGTGAATCAGAATAAAGCAGCATTGACAGTGCTTGCTGAACTTTGAAGGCTGATCTGCTCTCTGCTTAACGCCTCTCCCTCATTCGGTTTTCTTCCATGCTTCACCTGCCTTTTCCACTCAAAAAGCGAAGAAACTGAAAATTTTGTATCACTCTCAAAAAGAACATCAAACAAATATATTCGTTTCGGTCCAGATCTCAACTAAGATAGCCGCACTCTTTTCAAATCTCGTTTCATTGCACATAGAAGTGAGTGTTTCTCCAGCACGAAAGCTTTCAGATGTCTCTTAATCACTGGACTTGTTTCCACTGATCTTTTAAGACCAAAGAGAACTCTCTATTCGCAACTGACAAGCCTCTCCTTCTGTCTTCCAGGATTGTCTCCGGGCCCCTGGAATGTTAACTCGTCTATCAATAGACTTTCTACCATCTCTCGACAATCTTGAACATCTTTGTCTGCTCGACCTCTCTTTGGTTTGGAAAGAACATAGAGAAGAGGTGGCAGCCGCAGACATTTCAAAGGAGTTTGACAGTCTTGTCTCCGGTAGTCCTCACTTCAATTCTCTTTCTGATTCAAAGACCAACTCAGGATACGAGTACGCAACGCTTCAAAACTACAAGAAGAGACCGCTTAAGACTGTAAATCTGAGTAAATCGCATCTAAACTTCCCAAGTGCTTATTTGGTTGGATTATTGGAGGCAGAAAGTTTGTCTGGGCTGGAAGAATTAGATCTCAGTGGCTGTAGAGGATTAGACGAAAGTGTTCTGGAAGTTTTGAGACGATGCTTCGTTGGGGTTGGAGGAGAAGACGAGGGGTTGATTGAAGACAATCGAGACGAGGAGGCAGAGAAGGGACAAGTGAGAGAGTTCATGAGGCTCAAGAAGTTGGATCTGAGTGATACTTATTTGGTAGGACTAGAGTGAGTAGCTTGAAAGAGATTGGAGTTGTTTGAAAGATGATCTGACTCCCTTCTTTTCCTTTCACGATTCACAGAGGATTGGGAGACGTGTGGGAGGATGAAGAACAGATTCCTGACGCTTTTGGCGGGCTTGCTGAGAATTAAATCTTGATGTAAACTATAATCTCAAATTCTTTCTATCCATTCCAAAGTCATTTTCGAAGCTCGGTGTGTCGACACTGGAGGGGTCAAGCAGCGTTCCAGGGCTGCTCTGAAGTTCTCTTTCAACGTCAAGATCGTATGCGGGGATGGATCTTGACCTTTCTCCATCCTCTCCTACGCCTTCATCTCTTCCCCCCTTCCCTCTGACCGTTTCCATTCCATTCTCCTTACTTCAATATGGTTCAACCAGGTGAGCAAGCCGCCCAAACGTCAGCGTCATTCCTTTCCTCCACCCACCAACTTGTGAGCTAACCGGTTTCCAACTCAACTCCTCCATCCTCTCTCTCTCTCTCTCCTCTCAGCAATCCTCGAAATCCCACTTCTCTTAGGAGTTGTTTCAATGTCAGCAGCCTTGATGGGTTTATCAGGACACGACATTCACACCTGGGATGTCATGCCAACCAAGATCGCAGAAGGTCCTTTCCCAGATCTACTAACTCTAGAGGACAATGGTATCAGAATGGTTTCCCTAGCTGTTCTAATCATCTCAGCCATCGCTTTCGCTTTTGCTGGATTTGGAATGGTCCAGGGTTGCAAACAATTCAAGGGTAGAAGAGGAGATTATACTGGAAGAGGTACTGGAGCTTTCCATTTAATTGGTTTGGGATTGTTGGTACTAAGTGGTGCTTTTGTTGGTGTGGCAAGTGCTTACACTGCTTACAGTGTTAACAAGAAGTAAGTAGATAGAAGGTCAAGATTTCGGAGATTGGGAAGAGGAAGGAGAGAGGGAGAGAGAGAGGAAGGAAAGGTGGTGCTGAGGTAGAGTCGAGGTTCCGTGATTTTGGAAAAGAGAGAGGCATTCAAGAGACGACTTCTAGAAATCCTTTCAAATCTCTATGGGATCATTCTTTGAGCCAATTGGAACTTCCAGAAATCTGTCATCAGTCACAAAGTCATGACCCTGGAGAAGCCGGAGGGCGTGGCTGGGTTGGAGTCAAGAGCAGCCAAGCCAAGTCTGCCCTCCCCTCGTCGCTCTTCTCTGAAGCCTCATCTTCAATTGCACAATCTAATGATTCAATTTTTGTTGCTATTTCCAACGTTCAATTCTGACCCTCCCTTCCCCGCTTGCTCCACAGCTTCTCCTTCTCTCCTGGATCAGCCTACGCTGAACCTTTCAATGCTCAACAACAAACCTACATTCGTCAAATCTACCAAGCCATCAGCACCGGAACCACAAGGTCAAGCCTCAAAGTTCCAGATCCAACTTTCGTTGGTGTCAGCGCTTCAACTCTAGGAAGGTTCGCTGAGTTCACAACTATTGACCAAGTCAACGACTTGTGAGTTTTCCCTTACTTTCTTTCTTCCCTGTTTCTCAAAATCTATCTAACATTTTCTCATCCTCACCAACCTGTCCCTCCAGCCTATTAAGCGAGCGTTACCTAGATTACACGGTTTACAAAGCCATCGTTATCGTCTCTTGGTTCACTCTTTCAGTCACTTTCTTCAACTTCATGGTTCATTACATTATGCCAATCTTGTTGTCTCACTTCAACCTGTTGAGAAAGCCAAAGGGAAACAAGATCGCTGATTACTAAAGCCTCGACCCTTCAACGGCAACGTATAATTTTTTAAAAAAAAGCCAATCCTCTCTCTGCCCCTGGTCGTCTTCAAACTCTCTGCTTACAAACCTCAATCACATTAGGAGGTTAACATTCAAGCATCCACTCTCTTTTTTTTCATTCGATCTCTTTCTGGTTCAGGTTCCCCCGTTCACTTCTTTTTGTCTTCTCTAACAATCTCTTTTCTTTTTTTTTACCCGAGCTTGTTTCTAACATCCCTCTTACATTCTTTTTGATCTCGTTTTGTTCAACTTCAGCTTTCTTCTCGCTTATCTATTCCCAAATATCTCCCTTTATCTTTCTCTCTGGTTGTACTATTTTTCTTTCTCTTTGGAAAAGAAGAAGTTTTCGATATTTGCCGAGGGTGTTTTCTTAAATTTCGTGAAGATTTTGTGTGAGGTTGGAAGGTCATAGAGAGAACAATGGAGCTTGGGTGAAAGTGGTAGAAACGGTGACGAGACAGTGATAAATACGAGACTTGAAAGTTGGAGGTAAGGTGGGAAAGAGAGGGCGAATACATCTCTGGCCCTCTTACGTCTATAAGTGAATGCTTTCATGAGATAGTACCGAGATCGCTTGAGATAACAAAGAAACTACGTCTCGAGATTTGCCTTGAGAGGTTCAGAAGGGAAAGTGGAAAGAATAATTCAAGAGAGGTCAGCTTTTAGCGAAGAAGAAACGGTCTTTTTTCCAATGATCTCAAGACTCACTCTCAAAGCAACTTTCTGAATCCCATCTTCGCCAATATTTTCGACCTTCAACCAATCCTCGAAAGCCCGATTGACTCTACTCCACTCCGAATCCAACAAACTAAACCAAGAAGTATCTCTATTTCTACCTTTGATAACCATATGTTGTCTAAAATCCCCTTCATAAGTAAAGCCAAATCGTTTTGCAGCTTTCCTAGATCTCAAATTCTCAGAGTCGCACTTCCATTCTAACCTTCTGAAGCCCAAATCAAAAGTATACTTTGCCAACACATAAAAAGCCTCCGAAGCTTGAACGGTTCGTTGTAGCTTTGGTGAGTACGTGACATGGCCTATCTCGATTGTTCCATTTGAAGATACTACATTAATGCAGGCTAAAAAACCTAATGCTTCTTTAGTTTTGTTGTCGATGACCGAATAAGAATAATCGACGGGGGAACTGGAACGTTTCTCGATGAAAGCTTTGAATTCTTCTAGAGTTGACGGAACGTATGAAAGCATGTAATTCCATAATTTTGGATCTGTAGATTCAGATGCTGGACCAATGTTCTGGTAGAGATCTTGGAGGTGAGAAGTTGAGAGTGGCTCTAATGTTATGAACCTTCCTTTTAGAATCTCTTGACGATCTGGTAAACTGGCTTCTGTCCAAGAGGTTAGATCTTGACCTGGATTGAATCTAGAAAGCATGACACTTGTTGGAGAGAAGAGAAGGAGGGAAAGAGAAGAAGGAAAAGAGCTCCCTCTGTGACTCGAAGTCTTCGTCCGCTGGAACCGACGGGTTTAAACACGTGGTTGTCGTGCTCACCTTCTTGAGAAAGAGTTTCGTTTTTTGAAGGAGCAAGGGCTTATGTTCGAAATCAGAGGAGAGAGACAGAGAAAGAGTGCAAGCGAGTGAGAACGTGAGCAGAGCCAATGTTGCACTTCTGTCTGCTGTTCGGATCTTTCTTTCTGACTTCTCACTCACTTCCATCCTCCTTTTGTTTTTGGCCAACCTCTGCAAAAGATTGATCCAACTTCAATCATCATCTACTCCTTCTAATCATCAGCTTCTCAAGAAGAAAGATCCAACGAGGACTCTCAATCGGAGGAACCATCTGCCAAACGCAGCATCACTTCAGAACAGCAGCACGCTCGCAATCTACAAGAAGCTCGAGAGGCCCTGGACAAATTGGATTACAAAACTGCAGAAGAACTATGTACCAAGGTGAGCGAACCAACTCTCTCTTTGCGAGAAGGCAACGCTGATGATGAGATGTGAGTCTTCATTCTGACGATCCTGCTCCTTCGTCCATCCTCTCAATCCAGAAGATCAACTTCAGGTCTATCGATTCTATTCAACCGTTACTGTTGAGAAGCAAGAGTGTAGGAGCCAGAGGAGAAGCTCACGAGTCGGTGAAGGACGTGGAAAGGGCGTTGGAGAAGTAAAAGAGTCTTCAAGTGAGTTTTGCGGGTAGATCGCCCCCTTTTCTCCCATTTCTCTTTGATGATTTCTGCTGAGCAAATTCCCATTTTTTCGTCTCTCACAGACTCTCTCCCGAGCCGGATTTGCCTTCCTCAGGATGGCCCTTCACCACTTCCGACTAGCCAGAAAGCAGCAGAAGAACAATGAGGCTGCCGACCATCTTCACTTCATCGACTACGAAGATCTAGCTAAGGAAGTCGAAGCTTCAGCAGCCAGAGAGAAGAAGAGCCGTTTCGAGCGAGTCTCTCCCGACCTCTTCCTCAAGCTCTTCTCCTTCGCCGACGCTCCTTCTTTGACGAGATCGACTCGAGTCTCAAAAGCTTGGAAAGAGTCGATCGATGAATCCTCGGAACTCTTCAGTACTTTTAGAATGGAAGGGAAGGAGAGCAGATCTGCGAGGGATTGGAAGTCTTCAGCAAGAAGGCAAAGGATTCGATGAAGAACATCACACTCGGGGTCAAAAACGAGCTCGATGCTTCTCTGCAAGAACGACTCAGCAAGGCAATCAAGCTCTATTCACGCACTCTACGAGATCTCTCGCTTGGCCGTCAAGGAGATCCGTGCAAGCTGATAGTCGAGGTGGGAGGAGAGTGCCATAATTTAATTTCACTTTGCCCCGGTTTCCGAGAGAGGTTTGACGTTACGATCGACCCAAACGGGGAGGAGGAAGCTTTGAAATTCCCGTCATCTTGGAAAGCCTCACTAAAAGCTCTGGAATAGAAATCAGGGGATGAGAACCTGATCTGCAACGATGCTCTGCTGGAACGTCTTCGAGGAGCAAGAGAGGTCATCTTCAGTAGCACCGAGCTCAGTTCGGCCTGGATCGTCCAGCTTCTGTCGTCAAGTTTGAGACTAGGAAAAGTACATCTACATACGCCAGAGGCAACTCAAGTCGACAGCATTCCACCACTGAATCTTCCCAACCTCGTTGATCTCTACTTTGAACCACCTCCGAAATCGACTCAGACCGGGGACTCAAGCCTTTTCTTCAAGAACCTCGATTCCACAAGATTAGGAACCCTCCACGTGAACTCACTGCAACCCAAAGATCTCTCTCTCTTCAGCACCACGTCTTCTCTCGAAGAGCTCTATCTCTACGACCTTCAAATCACGGATCACGCCTCTGCCAAAGCAGCCGCCTCCGCTCTCGTCGAATCGATCAAGGACTCGTCGAAGCTTTGGGCTTTAGGACTCTTTGTTCCGGTTTCCCTTCCGTCCATCTTCTACGAACAACTAATCCAGCTGCTAACTCCATTTTCCAGGGAGGGAATTCGAGCAGGCTTCCGAGGAGGAATGCCGCTACAAAGTCTGCGCTGTCTCACGCTAGAACCGGATCCAGATGCCAAACAATCCACAGTAAATGATGGTGCAGATCTAGCAGCACTGGCGGGAGCAAGAAAGGCTGCGAGCTTAGGTCGTTCATCTGCAGACATGATCGCAATCGCCAGCGGACTTCTCGAGACTCTATACAGGAATCCCTCAGGCGAGGAGCCAGCCTTCGGAGCGTTCAAGACCTATTCTGAAATTGAAGAATTGGATCTAAAGACGCTTGTGAAGGCGGATGAGCCTACGAGCACTTGGCTAAAGAAGAACGTTGACAGTCTGGAGGTGAAAAAATGGGTCTGATGCTCAGAAAATGCGAGCTTTGACGGTGGTTCGGTTTTGCCGATGTTTCGAGTCTGCAAGAAGTCAGATGATGGGCCGCTTGTTTCGGTCGATATCAGAATTAACGACTTCCGATGCCTTCTCCTTTCAAATCACCCATCTCTCTTTCAGCAATGCCAGGCTCCATGCCCCTCCGACCTCCGACCTCGGGGCTCAAGACGCTCTTCACTTTGACATCAAGACCTCAACTTGAATCGTTTCCATTGATGTCCTTCCATGTTTCGGAAAGGCCAAAAATTAGGAGAGGAAAGGGAGGAGACAATTGAGAAAAGGAAAGAGAGCAGAGAATTTCACAGACGACAAAACAAATCAATCAATCAGGTGTGCTTCAGAATTTGATTCCAGTTCGTATTTGCATCAACAGCTGTTTGGTTCCGAAGAATGTTGAAGCTTGACCCTTGAATCCATTGTTCTCATCGAATCGAACACGGTCTCTTTCGATGGATTCAAATGAGCCATCTACCACTCCAAAACCTCTCCTTTCCAATTGTAGAAAGTTCCACTCTTCTCTTTAGTAGCTCCGTCGATGACTTTGACGATTCCAGAGACCGATTCTGGGATTGGCATAGCACCTTCTCCTTTTTCTGCTGTTGATGAACCCACTGATGAAAGAAGAGGGAGAGGAAAGTGGGGACAGAAAACTTTAGAAAGTTAGTTGTCTCGAGAAGAAGAAATCTGTTGGAAGAGTCGAAAGGGTGTAGAAGGAAAGAAGAGAAGCTATACAGAACACCTACTATCAGTCTTGACCCAACCAGGATGAATTGGCAGAACCGTGAAACCATCTTCAGACAATTCATTATGATATTGAATTGCTAACATGTTGAGTGCAGTCTTAGTGACTGACTGTAAATTGAAATGATTTGAAACGAAAGGTCAGCTCCTCCCTCTCCCTTCTGCTCTCTCTCTCTCTCTCTCTCTCTCTCTCCTTTCTCTCCACGACAACTTACATAAGGTCCACTGAAACCAAAAGGCTTCTGCATTTGAAACGCACAAGAACCGCTGGTACTAGAGATGACGATCAACTTTTTTTCATCCCCTTTCCTCAAAGCAGGAAGGAAAGCCAAAACGCAACGGTGAACCCCAACTACATTAGAAGCGAGATATTCAGTTAGGTATTCTGGTGAGGTTGTCAGGAGTTTATCGTCCTTTCCGATGGCTGCGTTTACAATGAGTAAATCCTGAGAAAAGCAAACTTAGCGTCAGTTAGAACGAACGAACGAACGAATAAAGGAAGTCCTTTCTTATCATGCAGTCGATTGAAAGGGGGCTTGTGGATCGAACAAGGAAGACTTACAAGTTTCTCAATCTTCTCAGCAGCTTCATCGACGGATTTTTCATCATTGATGTCTAGAGTCAAGACTTTGAATTTGTTTCCCTCCACTTCTTGAGAAGTTCTCATGGTTCCATAAACTTGATAGTTTTGAGAGAGTTGCAGAGATAACTCCTTTCCGATTCCTCTTGATGAGCCGATCACTAAGGCTGTTGGTTTTGACATGGTTTGTTTGAAGTTGAAGTTTGAAGTGATGGAGGGAGAGAAGGAGAAGAAGTTTTGGCGCAAGGAGAACGGAGAGGGCGAGCTGATTCAGAGGTCGTAAGCTGACACTGTTGTTATCCTCGAATAACAGAAATGATTACAGCTCTGGATTTTGGAAAGAATGTTCAGGTCGGTCTTATGGAAGGTGTGAGGAAAGCGATTAAGGATTGAATATTGATTACATGATGTACTGTACAGATTAGACGTTTGACGACTTGTTTGTCTTGAGAAAGCGACCAGCTGGTCTCTACCACTTCTCAAGATTGAGAAAGAAGAAGGAGAAAGCGTCTAGAGAGAAAGGTTGAGGCTGATTGGATTCGGTTTTCACCTGTGAGTGGATTGACCTCTGAACATCGAGGTTAACTTCTGAATGGGTGACTGTTCTTGCTCTGGATGCGGATTCGGGGGACCTGCAAGCCAAAGAGAGTTGTTCGGTCAGAATGAGTGTCAGAAGGGATGATGACGAAAGGAAGAAGAGTGAAGACAAAGAAAGTGAAAGAAGAACTTACCTAAGGTTTGACCCTTTTCGATTAGGAACTCTCTTCTTTTGACTGTGTTCTTCGTCTTGACATACCAATAAGAGTATCCAGCTATGAAGACTAGACCGGTGAAACTGCAGGAGAAGTGGAAACGTTAGAGACTGATCAGAGATGGGATCATACTGGCACAGTATGTTTTGTCAGATGCAACTTGAATGTACTCACCCTATGAAGATTGGTTTTGGACCACTTCCAAATCGACCTCGCTGAGTTTGAGGAGTCGAAGTCATTTATGAGCCAAGCAAGAATGGTGAGAGGGGGGGGGGAAGGAAGGACAAGAGGACAAGCGGAACGGAGAGCAACACTTTTTTGGAACTCTCCTTTGACCATCTTGAAAGGATTGTGAATCTACTTCTACTTCTTTTCTTTTTCTACTTTTTTTTACGACCTCATTCAACTAACGACACTTCTCCAACCTCACGATTTTCAAGTTAAGAAATCAATCTTAAACCAAGCCATCTATCTGCATCTCTCCCTTCAAGTTCCCCGCATCCCATCTCTTCATCGTCCTACTTCAATCATGTCAGAGCCACTTTCAGCTGACAATTCTCGTCGTCATTCAATCGACGATTCACACGAGCAACAGGCTCTATTAACATCTCGTTCTGTGTGAGTCCCTCTTCCCCTTTCCCGTCCTCTTCCCCTATCTCTCCCACTTCTCCCATCTGACCACTCTTTCATTCTCTCTTCAACTCCAACAGACCATCCTCTCCGAGACCAAGACCTTCTTCTCTCTCCTCAAGACTCTTCGCACCAGCTAGGAACCTTTCTTACAGAATCTCATCTCCAAGAAGATCTGTCTTTGGGGATGCTCATGATCCCATCGGAGGGAAGAACAAGAAGTACGATGATGAAGATTTTGAAAATGAGATGAGCTTGGGTGGAGGTGGGAATGGAGTTAGGTGAGTTCAGGAGAGAGAGAGAGAAAGATGAGTGGGTTGAGATAGGGGGAAGATTGGGAGATGGGAGCTGGTGGATGTAGAGTGGCTTGCTGCTTGTCTTCTACGATGGGTAGCAGAATACAGCAGAGCTGTCTTCTTGATCTTGGCATTGAAGAACTAACAGGGGAGAAAGATGCTATCTGTAGCCCATTCATGTGTCGCGTGTAGCTCTTGATCTAAGAAGTGGCTTTAGTTGCGGCTCTGATGATTGTGGTTCTATAAACAACAATGAACACTGAATGTGCATCAATACAATAGGCTAGAAATCAGCCAAGAAGAAGTCGAAGTCGAAGTGCTGACTCTCAACCCTAACACGATCTCATTCTCCCATCTCCTCTCCTCCAGAGTTCACTACTCTTCCTACACAACCATTGATTGGGTTCACGATTCAATTAAGGAATCCTCGCGCCTGCGTCGTCTAGCACGTATCAAAGGTTTTCGTGGGACTCTGCTTTCTGCCTGGGATAGGTTTCAATCTTGGTTGATAGTCACGATCGTTGGGATCTTAGTAGCTTTAATAGCCGGTGGAATAGTCATGTCAGAAGCAGTGCTCTTCGATTTGAAAGAAGGTTATTGTGAGAAGAATTGGAGATTGGCAAAGAGATTTTGTTGTCCTTTTGCTCAAGGACCTGATTATCCTGGTATGACCTTAGGTTTAGGCAATAAGAGCACTTCTACTTGGAGTTACTCAAATGTTTTCGAGGGAGGTAATGATCCGAGCAAGGGACTTTTAATTGGAGTGGGGAATTCTTTCTTGTCTGGTTGGGCTGGTCCTGTGGCTGGATCTCCAGCTTGGAAAGGTTTCTCTAATTCTAATGGAGAATTCGGAATCAAGAATGAAGAATGTCCAGGCTGGATCACTTGGGGTGAGAAATTAACTAAGGATGGAAAAGATAGTTGGTTGGAAGATTATGGAATGTACATCTTGGTCGCGGTTTGTTGGGCTTCAATTGCTAGTTTGTTGACTATTTATTTAACTTCTAGTGAACTTTATGTCTCTAACAAAGATTCAAATCCTTTGGTCACTGCATTTTCTTCAAAGAACAAAGCTTCAAACGGGGAGCAGCCTAATGGAGAATCTTCCTTAACTACAACTCTAACTACTACAACCGGTCTACCACCTTCAGAACGTTCTCCTCTACTTCCAAAATCAGCTTCTTCAACTACAATCTTACCTTCAAAAATGTTGTCTCAATTAGCTTCAGAACAAATCTCAGCTCAAGCTTTACCACCTAGAAAAGTTCTCTATTTCGGTTCTGGTTCTGGTATTCCAGAAGTCAAATGCATCTTATCTGGTTTCGTAATTCATGGTTATTTAGGTTTTTGGACCCTTTTCACAAAAGCTGTTGGATTGACTTTCAGCGTTGCAAGTGGATTGAGTCTGGGAAAAGAAGGTCCTTTCGTTCAAATTGCTAGTTGCGTTGGAAACATCGTTTGTAGGATCTTTCCAGCTTTCGAGAATAATGAGGCTAAGAGGAGAGAGATCTTGAGTTGTGCTTGTGCTGGTGAGTTTTTGAGAAGAGAGGGAATGATAAGCGAAGAGTTTATGCGGGGTGAGATTTTCTTTTGCCTTTCGATGGAGCTTACTGGAATCCTTCTATTCTTTTTTTTTCCGATAAAAGCTGGAGTTGCAGTCGCTTTTGGAGCACCAGTCGGAGGAGTTCTTTTCTCTCTTGAAGAAGTTTCTTACTTCTTCCCTTGTGAGTTCCGACATGTTTCTCTTTCAGCTAACGATTTCGTCTAGCACTCCTTCTGACCCGTCTCTTGTTAATCATCGCTTTCTCTCACCAGCTCACGTCATGTTCAGATCCTTCTTCTGTGCCATGATCGCGGCGGCAACTCTTCGTTTCATCGATCCTTTCGGAACTGGAAAAATCGTCTTGTTTCAAGTCACTTATGATAAAGATTGGCATTTCCAAGAACTACCTTTCTTTATTCTGATTGGTGTTTTTGGTGGACTTTATGGAGCTTATTTCACTAAGTTGAATATGCTTTGGAGTAAGAACGTTCGAGCTAAGACTTGGATGGCTAAGAAGGTTAGTGACTCGAGGGGAGAGAAGACAAGGCAGTTTGGTTTTTTTCCTTATGAGTGCTGAATGTCTCAATTCGTTTTGTTTATCTGTTTGTTTGAAAAGCCGGTTTTGGAAGTCATCATGATTACGACTTTGACGTGAGTAATTGCCGATTGGAACTGTTGACTTCTCACTCCAGGTTCCATTCTGACTAATTTTCTTCCCTCTGGCGACATTCTCCTATCGTTGTCTCTCTTCATTCTACTATCAGCGTCTTTGTCTCTTTCTTCAATGATTACACCAAGATGGGAGGAACTGAGTTGATTGCCGATTTATTCGCAGAATGTCACGAACATGAATCTTTGGATGGTCTCTGTATCTCAAGTCCCTCTCAGATCAGGCCTCTAGTCACTGCTATTGCTTGGACTTGTGTTGCGAAAGGACTTCTGACTATCATCACTTTCGGAATCAAGGTGAGATGAGAGCAAGCGATTCTCTTCTAGTGCTTTTTTTTTTTTTTTTTTTTTTTTTTTTTTTTTTTTAACCCAGGATCTCTCTCTCCTCTCTCCTCTCTCTCTCTCTTCTCTCTCTCTCTCTCTTCTTTCATACCTCCCTTTTTCCCCTTTTCTCTCTCCCCACCTCTGTTCAGCTCCCCGCCGGAATCTTCATTCCAACGTTGGCAGTTGGAGCTTGCTTCGGAAGGATTGTGGGGCTTCTAGTCCAATACGTTCAATGGACTCATTCAGATTCGGCTTTCTTCGACTGGTGTCCATCTACCGATTCCTCCTGCATTGTTCCAGGAGTCTACGCCATGGTTGGAGCAGCGGCGACCTTATCAGGAGTCACTCGAACAACAGTCTCTTTAGCCGTCATCATGTTCGAATTGACCGGAACACTAACCTACAGTGTTCCAGTCATGCTAGCTCTCCTTATCGCCAAGACCATCGCAGATGCTTTAGAACACAAAGGAATCTACGATCTAGTAATCGACTTCTCAGGTTTACCTTTCTTGGATAACAAGATCAGTTACACCTGGGAAGGAGTTGACGTTAAAGATGCTATGGATACTGGAATCGAGTTGATCTATCTCGAAAGTGGGAAGAACACTGTTAAGAGCTTGAAGGAAAAATTAGGCAGATTAGCTTTAGGAAATGGTTATACTGATGGTGGATTCCCTATCGTCGTCAAGAATCAACCTAATCCGTCTAGTCAAAGAACTACTAGCGTGAAGATGATTGGTTACATCGCAGCTGCTGAACTAGAACATGCCTTACTCAAGATCATGACTGAGAATCCAGATCTGGATGAAGAAGCCGAGGTCGTCAGTTTCAAGAATATTCCTTACGTCGTAAATGAATCTTCAGACCAAAGTGTAGATGGTGAAGCGACTGAAACGGAAAGCGCTATGAGAGGGTCAATGGTCTTTGGTAACGATCCGTTAGACCTAAGTATCTATGTCGACAAGGCGTGAGTAGCAGCTCAACAAGCAAGCAGCGTTAAAGACATCAAGCAGCATTGACTCACCTCTCTTGTTCAATCTTTACCTCTTTCATCTCAGTCCGATCACTGTTCAAACTCATTCCCCTCTAGAGCTAGTCCATCAATACGTGAGTGCTCTATCCTTCTCACCTCTTCTCTCTTTTCGTATTTTTCACTTCCCCGGTTCTAACCATCCCCCTCTGTTCTTTCACTCCTCCTTTCGTTTCACTCTCCCTCAGTTCACCTCCCTAGGAGTCAAGACTCTGATTGTCAACGACGAAAAAGGTCTCTACAAAGGAGTCATCTTCAAGAAGACGTACTTGGCTTTCTTGGAGAGCTTGGATAAGAAGGGCCATTGAAACAAAGGTGCTCTCTTCGAAAATGAGAGGGGAGGAGGAGAATGAGAACGAAAGGGAAAAGAGGCGAATAAGATCTTATCGGGAGAGGTCAATCACTCAATCATCTTCTTCAAAAATTTGTATAGTCTCCAAGCCTCAAGAACTAGAATCACTTTAATGTTTCACGAAATGTCATATCACGCCAGAGCTCTAATTATTCTCGGTTCGAGAAAATCTCTGTTACGCGTCTCATTGCTTTCGAATTTTTTATCCTGAGACGGCGACAGCCTTGAGCCAGCTGAAATCCGGTTCAAAGTAGATTCTTTCGCGCCTTATTGGTCAGTCGAGGCGAGAGCGAGTAGATGCAGAAGCATTCATCATTCGAGAAAATGGCTACATGGAACTTTCTACGTCGAGGTGCGAGTAGGGAGAGAAAATTTGAATTGTGATGACAAGGGGAAGATTCTGTGGATAAGCCAAGAATCCGGATTCGCAGGAGAGGATTGAGAAAAGTGTCACATGACTCAATTGACCTTGTCGAGCTGGAGATCGGAAACGACGAACGTCGGCTTGAACGAGTGAAGCGGCCGCGAAGAGGTTCTGATTGCAGAGTTGGAAGAGAAGTTTCGAAAAGTAAGTCTTTGAAGGATTTGAGAGAATGCATAGTCAAGCAAGGGGGAAAATAGAAGACTCACCCTCTCGGAATCAACACCGGTCTACAACAAGCTCTTCAACGTTCTCCTTCAGCCAAGATGTGGTAGCCTCATCTGCTCTAACTGGAACTTCAGACCTCAGACTAGTGATCTCTGAGCACCATCGAGAAGATTCGAAGGCTGGTTCTCCCTCCGAGGCCGGATTGTCCAAAGTGTCGAGAAGTCCGCTAGCGACCGCAGTCACATCTCGAGATGATCGTCCTGTGCTTGCAGCTTTCCTTGCTCCTATCAAAGCTGCTAGAGCTGCACCATCTATCACTGCCGATGTGGCGTGAGCGGGATTCAGTTCTATTACGAAAATTCGCAGGAGAGCGGGATTAGAAGCTGGACTAGATGCTCGAAGAAGCTGGATGGAGTGGCTCCCCGAGCATAGAGTCCTATCTTAAAGCCCAAAACTTCGACCAGTCCTTGATCGATTCAACGAGAGCAGAGGCGGCTGCTTTGGCAGAGGCAGAATCCGTGATCGGAAGGTCGTAGAGGATGAGCTCCTCTGGAGAAGACGTGGTGCTGAGAAAAGAAAGATCTTGGGGGTTGATGCGATCAATTAGCTGCATTTTGAGTCTTGGGGAATTGAGGTTCTTGAAGAAAAGGCTTGAGTCTCCAATTTGAGTCGTTTTTGGAGGCGGATTGAGAAAGAGATAGCTTAGGTTGGGCAGATTCATCGGTGGAATGTTGTCGACTTGGCTGCTCTCTGCCATACGTAGATGCACTTCTTCTAATCTTGAACTTGACGACAGAAGCTTCACGATCCAGGAAGAAGTGAGCTCGGTGCTGCTGCTGATGACTTGTCTTGCTCCTTGAAGTCGTTCCAGAAGTGCATCGTTGCATGCCAGGTTCTCATCTCCTGACGTCCATTCCAAGGTATCCAGTGAAGCTTTCCAAGTTGAAGAAAATTCAATTCCCAGCTTTCTCTCGTTGGGGGCACTCGTTCCTTTGACGCCCTTTCGGAACGAACTTAGAGAGGAGAGTCCATCACATTCCCCAGCTACGTCCACGATCGAATCACAGAGATCTCCTTGAAGCCCAACTGAGAGGACCTTGAGACTTCCGGACGACCTCTTCATATGGATCGCTAGTAATTCTTGGAGTGAAGGATCCAGCTCGTCCTTGAATCCGACTTCCATTCTTCGAATCGAGTCCTTGCTCCGTTGGCTGAAGACCTCCAGCCCCTTGCAGATCTGCTCTCCTTTTCTTCCATCCTGAAATTGCGAAAGAATTCCAAGGATCCCTCAATTGAGTCTTTCCAAGCCTTGGAGACGGAGCTAGATCTAACGAGAGAAGGAGCGTCGGCGAAGGAGAAGAGTTTGAGAAAGAGGTCGGGGGAGACTCTATTGAAGCGACTGTTGAGCTGTCTGGTCTTGGAAGCCTTGATCTTTTCTCCTAGCTCTGTGAAGGTTGCTTCCAGGGAGGGGCGTTCTTCGATCTCCTCGTCATCGTCGTCGTAGTCCTGTTCCGTGAGTTCCAAGTGATGAGGTGCCAGTCCGAGGTAGGTGTACATCGCTCTGAAATGAGTCTGATGATTTGGAAGGAATGTTTCAAAAGACAATTCTGCTAGCATCGAACTCGAAAAGAGAAATAGAGACGTCTGATTGTACTAACCTGAAGATTCAGTAGAACGTTCCGCGGCCCGCCAGAGACTATTGCCATTGGACTGCTGTTTTTTTGTTCTTTCTTATTTTTTGGACTTTTGAGGTTTTCTCTTTAACTGTCGTTTATATTTCCCCCCTTTCAGGACTCCCTCTCTCTTCAAGCTTGCATCGACCGTCATCTCACTTCTCCCCTCGAGTTGGCAAAACCTAATCAATTATCAACAGCATGCCAGCTAAACTTCTTTTACCTAGACAGCGTTACTGGGGCCCTTACGACGGGAGCTATGATGGGAGCTATGATGGGAGCTACGATGGGAGCTACGATGGAAGCTATGGTGGGAGCGCTGGTGAAATTCATGAGGTGCCATACCATCGCCATCGCCATCTTTCCGGAAAAGTAATCGCCATCATTGTTGTCGGCGAGTCGACACGAAAGCAAAGACGCAAACAGCCTGGAGTCGTTTTCAATAAGAAGAAAGAACCTCCATACCGATTGACTTTCAATTTGCGTTCTTCTACCCCTCAGCCATCGTTGTGGTAATCGCGACCGAGATCTTTGCCTTGGTTCGCTACAGAATCAGACGTTCACGCCGTCAACCCCGTCAGGTTCCATTACTAGCCAGAGAAGAAACCTTACAAGAAGTCGATCCTGTACCTCTAGTCCGTCTAAGAGCAGGTGAAACGAGTGCTACTGCTCCTGCTGTCGAATGGAGTGGGGAGGCGGAGAACGGATCGCCTCCCTTGTACACTCGTCGTTGACTAGCGTTTTACCCTGTAATTTTATCTTAGGTGACTTGGTTTCTACTTGTGAAACAGAAGCTGATTGCTCGAATTCTTTTGATTCAACTCGATGAAGGCCAAAATAAGTTTGCTGCTCTGAGAGATCTCGAGAGATCAAGTTCGAAGGGGTCCGGATCTCAAGAATGATTGCTTAGAAGCCTCTTTACTGAAAGATCGTCAAACAGTCAAAGCATTAGTCAGCTATGGTACTCCATCAGGAGTGGATAATATAGAGAGACGAAAGATCGAGGCCTCGGCAGGCTGATGTCTTGAACATCACTACTTTCCAATATTCATCTCTTTCTCACTCAACAGGTAAAGGTTATACATTCTAACAATACAGTATTACAGGTGAAACCCGTCTGGATTTTAATAAGGTGACAAGAAAAGCATATCTAGTTGTTTAACGAACCCTCTCCTCACATCAAAAGAAGCAACCCCTCCAGAAAACCTGTAAACCATTTAATCAGAATCAGAATCCGAGTTCAACTGAGCTGCAAAAGCAGCCAATGATTGTCTGAGAGCTGAAGGCTGTGATCGAGGGGGGAAGAAAAGAGAATTTGAAAAGAGAAATGTGTAAGGTAACCGTACGATCAACACCTGAGGTAACTCCACTCGAACTCTCTACCCTCCTCTCAAAACCTCCTCAACCCCAACAAAGACTCACTTTTCTCTTTTTGACCTCCTCCTCTTCCTCCTCATCACTATCTTCTTCACCTCCAACCTTTCCTTTCCCTTTCCCCAAACTATCTCTCCCTCTCTTCCCATTCCCACCTGCACTCCTACTAGCTCTCCCAAAATCATTCTCATCTCCTCCAACTGCCACTCCAATCTCTTCCAATTCCCTCTTAAATTCTATCTCCTCTTTAATTTTCTTAGCTTTTTCCATACTTGCATTTCCTTTCATTCCAATCTCATTGACCAAAATTTCCTTGACCATCTGAATTTGTTTGTTCTCATTCTCTGGGAAATCTTTGAATAAGATTTTCCATGGTTTTCTGAATCCACAGGCTAAAACTATTGCTTTTAGGCGAGTGAGGTTCGTGTTTGGAGGCTGGAGGGAAGTAAAAAAAAGGGGGGTCAGAAGGGAGAGAGAAGCCAAGAAATTATCTTCAGAATTCCAAGAGTCATCATACATAATCTCATCTAACGAAGACCTGACAAGTAAGGATGCCTTCAAAACCAAAGAAGAATCCCAACTCACTTTTTTACCTCCCTTACTCTTTCCCTCCTCTTTCAACTTTGATTTCTCAGCCTTCTTCACTTTCGAAATGCCTGGGCCTTTAGAGCTTCCCTCCTCTTTCTGATTCTCTTTCGAAGTATCCCCATCCCCATCTCCATCACCAGCTCCATCTTCAACGCTCTTTGATTTTCTAGGTCCTTTACCTTTACCCTTTCCTTTCTTCCCGTAACCAGGATCATCAAACATTTCATCTTCATCTTCTTTAGCAGCTTGACTTAGGTTCCTTTTGAATTGAGTTAAAGTGGGCTCGTCTTTTACTTGTTCCTTTTGTTTGGAGAGGATGAAGGGGGGGGGGGGGAAGGGAAAAGGTGAGCTTTGTATGCTTAGATTTCATGAATCCCTCTTCCATGCCTTACATGCTCTCTTGAGACAAAGTCTCTTTCCCTCAAAAACCAAACCCAAAACCCACACCCCGAGCCCTAAAGCGCATCCCATCGCCACCTCCAGTCCCCCTCAACCTCGATCTCACTCGGCTCATCATCCCACACCTTCCCTACTCACCTCAAACTCTTCTCCATCATTATTCCTCATTCCCTCAGTATGCTCTGCTGCTTTATCTACAGAGCCTTGTCCTGCTTTCTCATCCTGCGAACCAAAGAAAACATGATCACAATCCTCAGTCTTACTTTCCATCCCTTTACCAACTCTAACCCCTCCTTTCTGAGGAGAAGGTGAATCTTGAAATTCAGATTCTTCTTCTGAATCTATTGGAATGGTTTTTGGTTCTTTCTTAGCCTTCCCCTTTCCATCTTTCCTAGCAGAAATGCTAGGTTTGACCTTCTTCTTAGGAGGTTCCTCTTCTGAATCTGAAATCGTTTCGGGATCAGATTGGATCTGAGTTTTAGATTTCGATGTTGATTTAGAAGAGGATTCGTTTGGAGATTCATCAGTTTCTGATTGAGTACTAGCTGAGTTGGAAGAGTAATTGAGTTTGGAAGTTTTGAGGGGAAATGAAATTGAGTTTGCTTGAGATTGAGAGTTTACCTGATTTGGGTCAAGTCGGGGAGAGCGAAGAGTAGGTAAGTAGTGGAAGGAGAGAGTGAGAAGGAGGATGAGGGAAGAGAGGTGACCATATCCTGGGAGGAAGTGAAACTCACAGCATCGATTTCATTAAACGCGTCTTGAGAATGTGATTTGATGGAATGCTTCATTTCTCTGAGATGGTCCGCGTGTAAGGAAAGTACATGAGTCTTGCATCTGATACCTCGGTTCCCAAAAGGCCAAAGCTGCTCCATGCTGCTACTCCCTTTGACTCACTTCAAATCCTCTTCCTCGCATCTGAACTTTCCTGCCAGCCCTGACTTTATCATTCTGATTGTAAGTTGACCTTCTCTTTGGCGAGAAACGAATTGAAATGGGTAGAAATAGGGTGAAGAAGAGAAGAGGGAAGGGATGAGGAAGCATGACTTGAAGAAGATCTCTTTCTTTTGTAGCTGTGTAGAATGCTCACCCATTCTTTCCTTCCAGATGTCTTTTCACTATTTCGAAGATTTCCTTTCTGAGTTGTTTGTCGTTTGGTACCATTCTCTGAATCTAGTGTTGTGTTTGTGGGAAGAAGCAAGACGCGCTTCGCGTTTCTCACGCACAAAAGATGGATGATCCGACGGTCGTGGGTCACGCTAATGAGTAGCACTAACATTGGATCATTGTTGGAACTTCCTTCTTTCCTTTCTTCTCTCTTCAATAAATCCAATATGGCCAACTTAATAGTGAAACCTAACCTTGCAATCTCACTCTGGTTCTTGTAAGTTATCCGATCCAAACCCCCAAACATCAGTCACTTATCATTCCCCCGCCTTCTCATCTCTCTCCCATCTTTCCCCTCCCCCTCTCCCCCCCCCCCTCTCTAGGATTTCTTCGCTAGTAGTATGTTGGGACATGTCTTACGTAATGATGAGACCTCGTTCAATGCCAGGTGGAGATCTCCATTGGATCTGGGTTAGTATCTCTTTGCATTTCATTTCAATCCCACTTCTTTCAATCGCCTCCTCCCTCCTACCCTTTCTATTCCCTCAGCGTGTTTTTGACCTTCATGACTTCCTTTTCTCTTCTCAGTCTCCATACGCTCTCTACGGAACCATTGATTACATCTATGGATGGCCATCAGTCAAATCCAACAATGGTTTCCCAATGGCTCAAACCAGTTTGAACGTCGTCGAAACCGCTTTGAACTTCTTTTATTTGTGAGTAGAGAGGAAAGGGGGTCAGAAGTAGATTCAACTCGCTTCAAAAGGAAGAGAGAGGATGGAGAGTAAAGGGGCGGGGAAGAAGCAAGTGGGATGACTTTTAGCTGTTTTTTGATGGGAAAGATCTGATAGTTTCAGTGATTTTCAAAATCATCTTAGGATGGTTTTCTTCTCTTCAAAGCTTTTTCTCGAAAGGCTTCGAGCTTCTGTAGAAAGAGTGGAGGATTGAACTAAAGACAATTGAATTATCCTCCAAAGTTCGAGAAAAATTCGAGGAAAGTTGAATCTCAAAATCCTCAGATTCCAGCTTTAGAAGAGAGCAACCAGTCTAATGATCAACTTGATTTCATGATTTCGAAAGAAGGTGTGACCTGGAGAGAGAGACTCAAAGGAAGTCAGTCCCACAATCTGTCTCTGAGCAGCTTCTTGTTCCTCAAGAAATTCCTCCTCGAGAACCCAACTCCTCGATTTCTTTCACCTTCTTCCTTCATGGAATTTCTTCTTGGGCTTTCGCTACAAAATTCCTCTTCTACAATTCCAACCTATCTGTGAAATGCCCTCACTCTCATTGTCCTTCTGCTTCTTATTTGCTTCTTTCCCTCTCCCCTTCGCTCCTCTACCTGTTTAACCCTATCTCATCCTCTCAAAACAGATATTTAGTTCATCTAGACACCTCACCAAAAGCCATGGCTTTAGGTCCTCTAATCGGCTTCACTGCAGTAGTCATGACTTTCTCAAAGACTGTTCTTTATTGGTTGAATGTGAGTTTCCCTCCTTTGTGTCTTGGTTCATTCTATTCCATTCTTCTCAAGTTTCTAATCTTCATTCCAATTCTTCCCTCTTCCCTCTCACCTCGTTTTTCTTCTCTCTTTCTCTCCTCTCTCCTCTCTCCTCTCTACACCTATCCCTCCAGGATCACTTCTGCGGCTGGTGTTACACAGGTCATAACAAAGCCTATGAATTCTGGGTTCTCTTCGTTATTCCAAATGGAGCTTGGTTACTTTTCCCAGCTCTAATCATGGTTTACTTTGGTCGAGGGATTTTGAAAAACTTACAAGCAGGCGCTGGAATCAAAGTTGAAGCTAATAAAGAAGTTCCTGCAAGAGTCCAGCCTATGAGACAAGCTAGGAAAAGTGGGGCTAATGGGGTTAAGATTGAATAGATGAAGGGGGAAAGGGGATCGGTTCTTGGGTTTACAAGAGTTTGATCGATTCTTCGAATCTTTGAAATGCAACTTCAATTCCTCGACTCTTCAAATCTTTCAATCTCCGATTTACTTGAACGAAGTTGAAACCTTTCAATCTTTCAACTTCATCTTTCTCTGCTCTTCAAACCTTCAAATTTGCCTCTTGATCTCTCCTCACTTTGGATCTTCCACTTCAGCTCTCCTCCGTCTTGATCCCAAATTCTCTACCCTTCAACCAACTATTTCATTGGATCCTTTATTTCTTTTTCAGCTTCTAGCAAATTTCGTTGGAAGAATCCAAATCGATGTTATCGCACACCTATAATTTAATTTTCTGCAATAATAATACCATACCCCGTCTCTTTTACGTTCCAGTCCCCTTTTTGAAGTATTTGAGCCCCATGAGAAAAGAAATTTATACACGCACAGATCGAAACATCTCTGATCTGCGAGAGTTCCCGAAGTCTCTTAGAGTGGCTAGCTTGTCATTTGGTCTGAAATGAACGTTTGAACCCAATGGGAAGAATTTGAATCGGTTCCTCAGATCACGCCGCTTTTGATGTTTCATGGTTATTGAGGAAAGTCGCACGTGGGAAGAGGGGTGGTCTGGAGAGGAAGGTTTTGCGAACTTTGGTTCTTCCTTCCCTACTTCTCATCGATTCAATTAACCTCTGGTTTCTTTGCCAATTGCTAGATCACATAAGTCCAAACTTGATCAGCATTCACTGCTAATAGTAACAAACACCCTTCAAGATGACAAAGAGAGCCAACCAAGACTCCCAATCCGAGGAACTTTCAGCCAAACGCAGCATCACTTCTGAACAGCAACATGCTATCAAATTGAAAGAGGCTTAGGATGCTTTGGATAGATTAGATTAAAAAACTACAGAAAACCTATGCACCAAGGTGGGCCAGTCCTTGCTGATCCTCGGTGCAGTGAGAAGCATTGGCTAGAAGACTGGATCTTCGTTCACCTGCAGATTCTGATCCCCCTTCCTTCCAAACCCCTGAAAAAACTTCGCTCGCATCCAGAAGTGGAACGCTTGAAGTTCTTGACTCTTCTTCCTAATCCATTTCAAACAGTAGTTCTTTATTTCTTTCACCGGTCATAGAGTTGACGCTACAGTCACAACTTCTTGAGATGAATCAGAGAGTCAACGAGACACTCAATCCGAACAGGAACCTTCAGCCAAACGCAGCATCACTTCAGAACAGCAACACGCTTTCAGATTGAAGGAGGCTCAGGATGCTTTGGACAGACTGGATTATAAGACTGCGGAAGATCTGTGTACCAAGGTGATCAGGAGTAAGAGTCTGGAATCGAGAGGAGAATCTCAAGAGGCGTGCAGAGATGCAGAAAGGGCGTTGGAGAAGGAGAAGAGTCTTCAAGTAAGTTCTACAAGCGTGCTGCTCTTTCTAGCCTCTTCTAGCTTCTCCTCCAGAATGCCTGCTTACTCTTTTTCCTGCTTCGTTTGCTCTTCTCAGACTCACTCTCGAGCCGGATTTGCCTACCTCAGGTTGGCCCTTCACCACTTCAGACTAGCCAGAGAACAACAGAAGAGAATCGAGGCTTCGGGTCCTCTCCAGTCCATCGACTGCGAAAGCACAACAAAGTATGTCCAATCATCGGCAGTCAGAGAGAAGATGAGTCGTTTCGAGAGAGTCTCTCCCGACCTCTTCCTCAAGCTCTTCTCCTTCGCCGACGCTCCTTCTCTGACGAGATCGACTCGAGTCTCAAAAGCTTGGAAAGAGTCGATCGATGAATCCTCGGAACTCTTCAGTACTTTTAGAATGGAAGGAAAGGGAGAGCAGATCTGCAAGGGACTGGAAGCCTTCAGTTCTAGGAGCAAGGACTCGATTCGAAGAATGGAACTGGAATTCGACGACAAGCTGGACTCTCCTCTTCAGGGAGATCTCTGCAAGTGAATTCACGAAGGAGCTGGAGGAAGCAACGAGTTAGTCGTGCTAAGTTCCACGAGAAAGGGAGGAGGAAAGGGACTCTTCTGCCCCAACAGAGGCAAGAAGGACCCTTGAATTCCCGCAGAACTGAAAATCTTCACTCGATACTTTGGAATGGAAATCACGGGATGAGAACCTGGCATGCAACGATGCTCTCTTGGAACGTCTCGAAGGAGCAAGAAAGGTCAGGATCAGTAGCACCAACTTTACTTCTTCCTGGATGGTCAAGCTCTTCTCATCGAAGTCAGTACTAGAAGAAGTAGCCCTACGTTCGAGTGAAGGAATTCAAGTCGACAGAATTCAACCAATGGATCTTCCCAACCTCAGCTATCTCTTCCTCGATCCGCCTCCCAAATCTACTCAAGTAGGAGACTCAAGCCTCTTCTTCAAGAATCTCAATGCGCCAAGACTGGAGATACTTCACGTTGATAGCCTGAAACCACAAGATCTCTCTTTCCTCAGCACCACGTCTTCTCTCGAAGAGCTCTATCTCTACGACCTTCAAATCAAGGATCACGCCTCTGCCAAAGCAGCCGCCTCCGCTCTCGTCGAATCGATCAAGGACTGGTCGAAGCTATGGTGCTTGGTACTTTTCCTTCTGGGATCCACTCGATCCAGCTTCTATGAGCACCCAGTCCAGCTTCTCACGCCGCTCTCCACGGAAGGGATCAGAGCAGGCTTTCGAGACAGAATGCCATTCCCAGGGCTGCGGCTTCTCAGGATAAACCCGCGAGGCCATCTCAAAACATCTACAGTCATCTAAGGTACAGATCTAGCAGCACTGGTTGGAGCAAGGAAAGCTGCAAGCACAGGTCGCTCATCTGCAGATGTGACCGCTGTCGCTAGCGGACTTCTCGACACTCTGGACGCTACCGCTTCAGAGGGGGGCCAGCTTCCGGATTCTCTCATCCTAGTTCAACGTTAGGATACCTGAAGTCTGAGATTGCAGTAAAAGCAGATGAGGCTACGGTCGATTGGTAAAGAAGAATCTTCACACTCTCAAGATAGACAAGTGGGTATGATTCTGAGAAGGTGAGTCTTGCTCCGTTCCTCCATTCCTTTGCTCGTTGAGCTACGGGGACTTGTTTCAAAACTCACACATACAGCTTCCATCTCATCGACTGAACTCGAATTCTCCCCAGGGGCCTAGTCTATGGTGTTCTCCTTTTCAGTCCTAGCCACGGCAGTTCTTTTTCTTGACTCCTCATGATGTTCTTCTCTCCTTTTCATGGATTCTCTTTGTTTGTTCTCGCCTGTTTCCATGCATGTCGATTGTTCCTTCTGATCTTCGAGACATCTCCGCCTCGCAGCACATTCAAATCTTCAATTTGGAGATAAGAAAACATGTTTGATTGATATTTGGTAGCTACTGCGTTTCTTTTTCTCGCCCTTTACAATTATCGAGAAGCATTTGATGACCATTCCATTGAGAGAGAGACTTAAGAGCGAGGGGGATGGGAGCAAGGCAGACGGTTTTTTGGAACAAGAAAATGTGATGTGAAATGATAGGGAATAATAGCATGGTGTTTCTTCGACTGATTCGGTTTTCGATGGATCAAGGAGAGGGGAGGGAGAGCAACGCTCTGTCGACTGCACTTCTTAAAGTTTGCTGAGGTTTTTGATTCTTTGAGGTTGGTTCGAGTTCTGATGGCTTGATTTTGGAACTTGGATTCTCAAATTCGAAGGTTTTTGATTTTGTCTTTCTCTTTCCTTCACCCTCCTTCCATCCTTCTTCTCTCTTCTTTCATTCCCTCTTCACCTGAATTTTTCCCAGCCCCTACAACAAATCACTTTCCCAATCCATCTTCATTCTCAAAACTCCCATACTAATCAACTCCTTCTTATAAACCTTAAATTCATCATCTTTCCCAATCTTATGTTTTTGCATTTCCTGTTGCCACAAAGTCCTGTCCTGTTCAACACCGATTAAATGAACGTTGTTATCTCCAATACTACTGAAGATGACTTTCCAATTGATCTTCTTAGGACATTTCCCACCTGCTTCAATGACTACCGATCTCATAATCTCAGCAGCAGAGTCAGCTTCAAAGGAAGGAGAGAAGAAGAAAGTACGACCTTCTAAGAAGCGAGATGGAAGTCTACGAGATCTTGCGATGGATTTTGACCAGTTGAATTTGAGACTCTTGTCCTTTGCTGACTCGTTGATCTTCTTCTCAGTTTCTCTATCTACGATTGGATGATCTCCAAAATCTGAGAAAGAGAATAGAATTGAGTTGCATGCGCATGGGATGTTGTCAGTCTTCGAGATGAGCAGAGGTAGTAGTGAAGCAAAGACATTCTCTGAATTTCCCTTCATACCTTCGCTCGCACCGCTGCCTTCCACTCCAAGAACTCACCCACTGGCATCTTGGCCTTCACACTTGATTCCACCCAAGACCCACTGACAAAGTTAACATCACCTTTAGCCAAACCTCTCAAGAGTTTCTCAGTTCTAGAAACCTTACTCGAAACGACCAAGTTAGTCTTCTCGTCGAATTGATCTTGAAACGTGATTCCCATTTTGTTCAATTGGGTTTGATGAGCTGCCTTCAAACTGTAACCGGTAGTGACGAAGAAAATTGGTCTCTCTTCCTCAACTTCTTCCTCCTCATCTTCTTCCTCCTCATCTTCTTCCTCCTCATCTTCTTCGACCTGAGGTTCTTCCTTGGCTTGGATTTCTGGTTCTTCTTCTTCTTCGACGTCTGGCTCGGGTTCCTTGCCTTTGGAAGTCTTTCTGGAAGAGCTGCAAAGCGAGTGCAAAGGAGACGAAAAGATTTGGAAGATAGGTCAGAATCCTCAACAAAGGCCTTCCTTACTGATACTTCGCCGTTTCAACTCACCCTTTAGACTTGGAGACTTTGGAAGTCGAAGCATCTACCGACATAGAAACCTCCTCTTTTTCTTCTTCCACCTTCTCAGTTCTAGGTTTCTTCTTCTTAGTAGGAGAAGAAGTAGAAGGACCAGGACCATCACCATCTTGAAGTACAGTATCTTTAACAATAGATTCGCTTGAACGTTTTCCAGATTTTTTCTTCAAAACTGGAGTGATAGTATCTAGATTCTTTGAAGTATCTCCAAAGTTCTTCAATTCATCAACCATAACTGACTCATCAGGTCTAGCCTCATCTTCAACAGTTTGATCTCCATCTTGCATTTCAACGTCATGTCCATTTGCATCAAGTTCACCATTTCTCCTCTGAACTTCATATTCACTAAACCATCTAGCAACGATTTCTTCATCTAGAGAAATGTTACCAACACTGGAATTGACAGTAGCAGCTGGAAGATTGAATTGTGTAAATTTTTCATTCCCATTTTCAGGAACTCTTTCCCAAGCACAAAAGCAAGCTTCCAACCAATGATGATTGACAACTGTTAAACCCCATGCTCTACCACTTTCAACCTTATCTCCTTTGAGAGCTGGAGAAATAATGTGAGTGTTAATCTTTGTTAAATCTGGAGTGAAGCCAGCTCCTAATCTTTCAATCATTTTTTTCAAATGGACACGAGCTGCTCCTTCGTAATTAGAGATTGCGATTCTCTAAGGACGTGAGAAGGGGATCGAAGGGCTGTGTTAGAGAAACGAAGGGCTGGAAAGGGAGAGAGGAAAGAGAAAGAAGCCTAGCTTCTCACTTACCAACTTCGTGAAAGGTGGACAAGGTCCTGAAGGACGTGGGAAATGAAGAACGTTGGCGAAAGGAGAGCTCAAACGACCTAGCTTCATAATATGAACCAGCCACTCGACCGTTCCGATGATCTTAGAGCCATCTCGATAAGCCTGCGAGATCGGAGAAGAGAAAGAAGCGACAGAAGAAGTGAGAGAGTGGTGGAGATCAGTATTTCGGGAGAGTAGGTTCAACAGAGGATAGAATTAGAAAAGCCTGATACACACCTGTACACATTCCTCATCATCTCTAAACATACAAATCACAATATCGGCATTCCTAATACTCTGTTTAAGACCGATTTCATCGTTATAATCTGTAATCGGAGGTACAATCTTAGCACCACATTTTTCAATTTGAGTAGTAAAAGCATCAAGAGTTTCCTTTCTAGATTTTTCACGAATCTGACTAGAGAACAATACATATTTTCCCTGAAGACCATTATTAGTAATTGGGAAAGCAGTCTTTGAATTATAAGGAAGTCTTTCCACACTTTCACCACTTTTAACATGTTTGTCTAATCTTTCATTAATACTTGCACCATTTCTGTTAGTATGATCTCTATTCAATCTACTTTCGATTCCAGCATCTTCAGGTTCCTCCATACTCAATTTCGTAACTTGTGGGAATTGAGTTTTATCATCTAAATCAAATCTATAAGGTAAAGGATCCAAACACATTAAACTTTTATAAGAATGTTCTACCCAACTCAGCAACAAAATCATAGGTCCTCCTAATGCTAATTCTGGAATTTTCTCATCTTCAATTCCAATTTTGTGATCAACTGCGTTTAAGTTTGCATTCGGATTTTCTCTCAATTGCTCCCAATTTAGCATTGCTGTCTTGTATTTCGTACCTTTTCTTGAATCGGTGAGTAGATGAGTTGTTTCTCTTGTCAAATGTGGAACGGTTCTACCTCCATAAGCTTCAATCATGGCTCTGATTTGTAAATTCACCTCGGTTGAAACGTTGGTCGTGCAAGCTACGACTCCACTGAAGATTGCTTCTGGCTTTGCCGAGTGACCTAGTTCAGATTCTATCATTCTTTGTTTGAGAGAACGAGAGATCCATTGAGTCTGAAGGAGAGGAGAGAAGAGAAAAGGGTAAGGGTCAGTGGGTGGGTAGGCGGTGAGGACACTCCCTTCCTCGATAGAAACCAGTGCCTTGTCATGAAAAGATCTTCTTTAAGATCTTTTGATGGTTTTAGGAAAGTAATTAAGATCTCATGGTGATCCTGGTTTGTGCAACTCTTCTTGCCACCCAACTTCTCTGCACTCTCCTTCAGCTTGTCCCTCCTTTCTCATCAGAGCTCTCTAACCCTTCCCGAGCAGCTGAACGAGCTTTTGTGTCTTGCTCTTCAGTTGAATCTGATTTTTCTCTCCTAGAGAGGTCTTCCGAGGAAGACTCTGAGCGAGAGAGACGTCCTCTACTTCTGCCTCACTCAGACCCTCAGTGCTTCCTCTCTCCCTTTCCCTTTTACCCCTCCTCTACCAATGACTTTCAACTAAATGAAGTGCTACCATAGACTATTCTACCAAAGCTGGTCCAACCCAGCTCCAGGTGGACCAGCAAGAAGCTCTCCATCTCTTGCCTCAGTCATCCCTCCTCAGCCTTAGACTCACAGAAACAACGAAAGGACGTCTTGGACCCTTTTCAGCGAGTGACTTAGTCCCATCTGGTTCCCAACATCGCTCATATTCAGGGAAATCGCTTCCAGCAGCGACGACGTGAGTAGTTGTCATGGGATCGAATCTTGGTAGATCTGGATTTGCTGAACTTGACTTGGATCTGTCTTTGACGACTACGCCTCCGTTTGAAAGAATGAGTGATTCGACCTGAAGTAGTGCAAAGATAGGATAGAAGGAAAGATTGGAGTCGGAAGATGATTTGATGGTGGCTGGAATGGGATCTGTTTTCTACAGTACTTAGTATACTGACTCTGGATTTGATTGCTGGTTTAAAATCATCGTTTACGAAGATTCTCTTTCCTTGAAACAAGCTCATTCTGAGAAGGGAATCTTACGATCACTTGATAGCTATTGGCGCTTTTGTTTGGGAAGAAGGTTCACAAAGCTGCCTGGCTCTTCCAACGCCACGCGTCGTCCGTTCAATTGGGTCAATTCAATCCTGCAGAGGATTCGATTCCCCCCGGTCTTTTCTTTGGATGTTATTTGAGGAATGGATCTAATAGTTATTCTACAGTCTATGGGTTTGATATGCTAGTCTATGTCTATAAATCAAGTTGGGACAACTAATGGGGGGCCTGAGAGGCCAACGAGACGTGATGCGTGATGGATGCGTGGAGAATTAGATCGTGAAGTTGAAAGCCAAAGTTGAGTCAATTGGACGTAAAGGGGAGTGGATCAAGGTAGAAAGGGAGGGGGAAGTGAGCTAAGGGAAAGGAAATGAAATGTCCAAGCCGACTCTCCATCAGGCCAAGTTCTCGACCTGCTTTTGAACTACTTCTTCCTCCTTCTTCTCTTCATTCAGGCTTGGGACTCTAGTCTGATTCCCACTAGCAGTTGGACTCCAAGGTTCCAAAACTTCATTCTTCTCTCTGACTTCGTTCTTGTCCTTGAGAGTTTTTCTTCTCGATCCGATCACTGGACCTTGCATTCCATCTTCATCGTCTTTGAGACCAGTATTCGTAGCTGCGAACTTTGAGGAAGCTCTGATACGTTCTCCGTACTGTAGAGAGGAGGAGAGGGAGCCAGAGATGTTAGAGATAGTCGACGTCTCGAAATTTTCATGTTAGACTTACCTTGATTAGAATGAAAGGAAGTGGAATCGCGATTGTTAGAAGAAGAGCCAGCATCAATCCTGCAAATGGAACTGTTAAGTTATGGAACATCTGAGTAGAGAATAGAGGCTGAGAGATGGGGAAAAGAATGTTCAGACAGTCAGAGAAGAGTCGTTCTGGCTCTTAGCTTTTCTTTTCCAATTGAATTATTTGATACTCACAAAGGATGCAGCCATCGAATTTCGAACAAAACTGGGAAGAAAATACCAGTGATGGGGAAAATAGATTAGCAAAAATGAGTTGAAGGTGAGAGAAGAGACGAGCTACCTACCCTTGAGCGGAAATGGCTGAAGAAGCATATTCTCCATAAGAATCAGAAAGGTAAGCCTGAACACCGTCAAAGATGAAGTAGATTCCCATGACAAGAATTGTTAGACCGATGATTGGAGCAATCCTAAAGAGAGATGAGAGAAAGAAGCCGATTAGCACTCCCTATACGCTGTTCATCCCTTTCTCCATTCTATCCCCCTCTTTTTTTAATCAGATGATACTTGACTGAGAATCTCAAACCAGATCCGCTGACAAATCCAGACCTCTTCTCGAGCTTTCTTTCCTAATCAAGAACTCACCAATGAACATGACTATAGGAAGTGAAAGCAAAGATGAACATTCCAACAGGAGCCAAAATGGCTCCAACAGCAGCGTAATACAGCCTAGCTTCCGGCACAGCGATCCCTTTGTTTCTTTCCTGTGCTCGATCATAAAGCTGTTTTCCGTGGAAAGAGAGACCGAAAGCGAAAAAACAAGCAAGAACTGGTCCGATGTAAGCCAAGCCTCCCACTCCTGTTGACCAACCTCTTTGTTCTGTGAAGACAATTGGACTGGAGAGAGGGGAGAGTTGAAACGAGAGGTAAATCGCACGAATTCGAGTAAAAACGAGTTGGACGACAAAAGGGAGTACTCACATTCCACTGAACAAAGCAAAGACCAAACTCCAAGCATAAGCCAACCAAAGAGAGAAGAAAAGAACGACTGGTTCTTTGACTAGAAGCATAGCAGCTCTTGTTGTAGTGACATGTAATAAATGCTTGAGAGTTGGAGTTTCTAGTTCAGCTTGACTTCTGTATCTTTGATCTCCAGTTTCCTTTCGTAATTTCTTGGCTTTACGAGTGAGAACCACTGATCCTCGAGTTTCTCTGAGGAAGGCTAGCTCTGCGATCAAGACGATTCCACTTGCGATCATGTGAATCCATTCCACCCATCTCCAACCGATAGTCTCGACGATGAAACCAGAGTACAGTGGGGCTCCGACTGTACCAAGCACGGCCACTAGAGAGAACAGGGCGATAGGAGTAGCTCTTTCATTCGTAGCCCAGACTCCAGCGAGGGTGCCGGGAATGATCGTCGTTCCAGCAGCTCCACTCGCACCGAGGCTGAAAAGATGGGACAGATGATTGGAGGCAACGTGAGATCAGTGAAGTATAGGAAGACCTCGACCTTCAACATCCTTGACCTCAAAGACTCACAAGAATCTAGCAATCAGAACCGTCTGGATGTTGGTAGCAACACCCAAGGGTATGAACCAGATAACGAAGGAGCTAAGACTGACAAGGTACACTATCGTCGAGCCAATTTGTTCAGACAATGCCGACAGTACAAGGGGAATGATACTGAATGCAAAATTGAAGAGGAACATTCCTAGACGTCCAACTTCTATCGAGACTCCAAGCTCTTCAACCATAGGAGAGAGTCCAGTAGAATAAGCGGCAGTGGCGAGTCTGAGAGTCGATTGGGAGAGAAAAGCGGAAGGGAGAGAGAAAGCGTAAGACAAATCCCTCGATCATCCCTGGCTCTCGTCCTCTCACTCACCCGATAAAGAAGCACATTAAATTCAGAAGCATAGTGATGAACCACTTTTTAGAGTTTGGCCAATTCATTGGATTCTCTGGATCGTCCGGCTGGAAGCAAAGAGGGTGAGCGTGGGTCAGTCATGTTTCGCAGCAAGAAGTAAGGCTTCATTTTCGGGAAACCATGTTAGCTATACCTATTCTATAGGCCTGCTTGGGCGATCAGACCCAATCTAGACAGCGTAACAAGATACCAGAACAAAGAAGAGGGAAGGAAGAGAATGAGCTACTGGTTGAGCAGCTCACTCACTTCAAGCCAACTCTACTTAAAAAGCCTGACTGAAAGTTCATTTTTCAAACCTCTTTCTACTGCCTAAACGCATTTCTCAGCTCTTCCAATCTCTCCTTCCATCATCAATCACCACTTCTCGAGTTTCTACTCACTCCGTCCCAATCAACCAAAATAATGTTTCCGTGCCCATGTCCAGCAGGCATTTCCAGCTGAGACTGGTTCTTCTGATTCTTTTCCGTATTCCTATTCAAGAATTTAGGCCTTGAAATTGAATTCCGAGGGGTTTGAGAAGCTGAAGTTGGTTGAGAAGCTTCGGGTGTGGTTGAAGTCGAAGGTTCTGCATCTGCGTCGGCTGTTTGGTAAGCTTCACCTTGAGGGAAGAAATTGGCGTGAACTGATGAGAAAATCAGTGGTTATGTCGAAGAGATAGGAAAAGGGTGGAGTCAGAAAAGGGCAGGGTAGGTGTCATAACTTGAAGAGCTCTTTCTGTCTCTGCTCCTCGACTTCAACTCACTGGAGGTAGATTTTAGCACCATAGTAGTCTTTAAATGAAATCAAGGTGATATCTAGATGGAGGAAGACGGAGAAGGAGGAAATGGAAGGAGAGAAAAAGTTCTCTTCCTTAAATCAACGCTTCTATACCTTCAGAGCTTCGGACGATCTCGAGCGAGATTGATGACGAGAGTTGCTTGACATTTCGAGTTATTTGTGGCTTGCGGACTTGTTTTGATTGAAGTGTGCAGGTGGAGTGAAGGGAAAGGTTGAAACTTTTCATGAGACGGAGGGTTTCGATTTGCGCCGCGGGAATACCAACTTACCAACTGGAAATGACGTCCGCTTTCCGTCGTCTTTCATCAAATATCCATCAAATATCAAAAAAGAGGTCCAAAATGTTCTTCCATCGTCAAGCAGGTAGATCTTTCACGGAAGCCAGAAAGGAAGGCTCGAGAAGCTCGAAATTGGAGGCGAGATCTTGAGGTCCACTGGTCCACTCTCGTCTCTTTGAGTAACGTTTGGTTGTTCTTTCTATACAGTACGTTGAGGCTTCTAGTGCTTCAAATCTTCGAAATGTGTATTCGAATCAATACAGTCCTTATGAATAAACACGAGATACTACGAGAAACCCTCCCCCTCCAACTCCACGTGTGTTGTTCTTTTTCAATCCTCCTCTTGACCCTCACTTTCTTCATTCCTTCCTCCCTCCTCTTTCTCCAACCCGAACCATTCACTCCTATCATTCTCCTCTTTTTCAGCTCTATCATCTTCATCATCACTTCTCTCCGAATCTTCGTGATCCCAATAATCTCCACTGCCCTCTTCTATAATCTCAGCAGCGTCGTCTTCTTCCCAATTAGAGCCTCCTAAATTACCCCTTGATTTTTCAAAACTCAAAGAATCCATCTCAGAACTCGAACAGGTCAAGAACTTTTCCAACCCAGTTCCATCAAGATCTAAAAACGTTAGACGTGCCGTATCTGTAGGTCTTCTTGATCCATTACTCCAAACCCTTCGAAGTAGCATCCCAGATTCAGAACTTAAATCTTTGACATTCCGAAGACTTAGCGACTGTAGATTCCTCAGGGATCTTGATCCTAGAAGAGTGAAGACTGCGTAGTCTGAGAGGATCGAATTGCTGAGATCTAGAGATCGAATCGCCCTTGGAGCTGGAAGATCAGACTCTTCTGTAGAACCTTCATCGTCTGAAAGGTCTTGATCCTCGTTCCATAGAATTTCAACTCCTTGTAGCTCAACATTTTGAAGCGTTTCTGACCATCGGCAGTAGAATCTCGAGGTGTCTGTGGTTGGAAGCATGAAGGAGAGTGGAATTTCCAAAGTTGATTGGACAGTTGAAGGGTGTGCTTCTGATTTGTCCTGTGGGGACGAATCGGAAGGGAAGATTGGAAAGGCGGGAGGAGGGGCGGAGAAACCGAGAAAGGGAAGGAGCACGTCAATCTTCCACAGTCGGCATGACATAGATCCAATTGCCTATGATCAACGATCTTGAAGAACTTATAGTAGCTCTTAGAGCGCGTCTCAGAATCTCACTTGGATTATCAATGACTCGAGGTTTGGGAGGCCTTCTGGCAAACCTCTAAGAAGCCTAATTTGCATGACTCCGATAGAGTTGGAAGCTGGTTGATGACCTTTCAACGAGACAGTAAGACTTCTAGCTGGGAATAGGATTGAAATAGGTCAGAACGTAGCGAGATGGAGAGTTTGTTTAGTGGTGGCTGGTGGACGAGAAAATGGGATCGCCTCTTGAGCCAGCTTCTTTACTCACTAGCTAACGTCCTACCTTCCAGATGACTCAGAAATGATTCGGTTTTCTCGAAACCATCTAAGTAGACGTGGTCAAAGAGAGACGAGGTTAACTCCTTCAGCCACTTGGTCGAACGATTGAGGCTGGAAATAGTGGATTGACTTTGCTTTAGCCATGAGATTTGGTTCCACTCTTGATAGTCTTGTTGGTCAGACACCAAGTTTTCTATCTGACGGTCAGAAAGAGGGATTCAGATGAGCATGAAGTTTCGAAAGGAAGGAAGACTTCGTTCGTTACTCACTATCAAATTCCAGATCTCTGTCGAGAACCTGCCACTTCCTTGAGACTCTTGAGGCTCAAACGACCTCTTGACCAGTTTGACCATTCGATGAAGAAGGTCGTTGTGTCAGGAAGCAAAAGTTTTGTTCTGCTTCTCGTGCACCGTCAAATGTTAAAGCAGGTTGCGCTCTCACCGTATCTCACCCATCTTCGCTCTCTCGCTTCGCAGTGCTTCTCTTCCTTCCACGTCAACATCACTTTCAAACTCTATCATCTAGCGATCCTCAGATGTAGAAAGGTCAGGTCTCGTGACTCTTCCAACCTTCAAAGTCTCGAGGACGCGTCCAGAAGAGTCCCACGCCAAATAACAGTATGAGACAATCCAGTTTGAAAAATTCTCGAAGGCACTTTAGCCCAATCCTCAACAATGCAGGTCCCGCCTTCAAACAAACTTACGTTTCCAGAGCTCGTATGTAGAGAAATGAACCAACCCAAGGGTTTTCGAAAGCGGGAGAGGTTTATAAGCCAAAGTCCCAAACTTTCCTTTCCCTCTTCCTTTCCCATTGTTCCAACTTCGTCTTTTGCTCCCTTTCTCTCTTCCTCTTTCTTCTTCTTCTTCTTCTTCTTTTTCTTCAAATCCTAAGCTAGCTGGTCTGCTTATCAAACTTCTTTCTGCTTATCCTTGACTTTCAAACAACAACTACTACCACAGCCCCTCCGCTCCTCCTCCTCCTACCTCTCATTCTCCCACCTCAACCCACAATCAGCTCCGCTTCAACATGAGAGTTCCATCTACTCCTATCTTTCTAACTGCCGCTGCTCTTTCCTTGGCCGGAAACGTTGCCTCTTCAACTACTGCCTCCGCAAGCGGAAACAAGACTGAAACTGCACCATCAACCAACAATGTTGCTTCACCCTCCAACATGCCAACTAGCTCTTCAATGGCTTCAATGTCTTCTTCGACCTCAACTGCCAATGCTACCATGAGCTCAGTCTCATCTTCTCCATCTCCCGCTTCCGGAAAGCCAGCCGCTCGTCGCAACCTCGCCTCTGCTCCTCAAGCTTCCAGCAAGATTGAGGCACGTTTCAACAAGGATCGTTACGCCGTTCGTTCTTCTAATCCAGTCCAAGCAGCTGCTGATCAATCTGGCAGTTCATCTCAACAACAGGGTGGAGAAGACTCGGAACTAGGCGGAGACTACGAAGATTGGGAAGAAGCTGCTGGAAGGAAACACAAGCACCATGAACATGAACGTGAGAAGAGAAACGTTTTGGAAGCTTGGGAGTCTACTTCTCGTCATGGAAACAACAGATGGAGAAGAGACACGGCTGGACTCCAAGCTAAAGGTTTGATCAAGATCAGATCTAGACCTTCTTCTCTTCAAGGTCGTTCAACCACCGCACCTCTTCAAGAAGCTGACAAGTCCAAGGACAAGCCAAAGCTGAAGCCAACCACCAAACCAAAGGAGGTTCCAGCAGTCGAAGCTGAAGAGGATCTGGAGGATGCCGAGTTCAATGACATGGACTTCGCTGGTGAGGATGGAGACGATGAAGCTGACGTCTCTGCTCTATTGGAGGATCGTCGTCGCTCTATCACTTCTTCTGGTTCAGTCAGGAGAGGATCAGCCAACCGTCTCAATCTCAATGGTCGTCGTTCCAAACCATCAAGTCGCAGAGGTTCCTTCGAAGAGGTCAATTCGGAAGACGATTCTAGTTCCGACTCCATCTCTACCCCTTCTTCAGCCAGTCGTCGTCACAACGTCAAACGTCTTCTAGATCTCCAACTCGGTGGTGGTACAAAACCTCACGCTCACGCTACCGTCGCTGACGATGACGATGAGGACTGTGAAGCTGATGATGAGTCAGTGGATCAATCTTCAAACATCTCTATCTCTAGCAGAGATCAAGGTGACGAAGAAGAGGAAGCAGTCGAGGATGCTGTCGAAGAAGTAACTCCAAAGAGCGCTTCTGGATCTTTCCCTCCAGCTGGAATGGCAGACTCAGGTCCTCTCTCTCCAACTCTCGATGATCTCAAGTGGCAAGATGAACAACTCAGAATCGCTATCAATGCTATCGAAACTCTGAATGGTGTCGGAACTACTACTGGAAGGAAAGCTAAGACTGGAGGATCTAAGCAACGAAACCGTCAGAAGAGACAGGACAACGTTCAAGGTGCTATGCAAGATCTTGATCCAGGTGAGTGTTCGAAGTCTTCCGTTGTCCGATCTCGCTTTCAACTTCGCTGACTCAGCTTCCCGCCTCTTCTTTGAACCTCTTCACAGTTCTCGACCCAGCTCAGTCGATCGTTTCGCCTTTCACAGCTCCATTCGCCAACGCTCTTCCAGGTTCGATGCCTGTCAATCCTCTAGGACCTATGCCACAAGACTCTTACACTGCTGAACAACAAGCAGACATCAACAGTCTTCTCAAAGGTCTCAAAGGATACGGAGGAGCTCAGTCTGGATGGTTTATGCCTGGAGGACAACTTCCAACGGTTTCTTCAGCCATGCAACCTCTCGCTGGACCCATCGATTCTCTACCTTCCGGTTCTGGTGCCAGAGCTCAAGCTCAAGCTCAACTTCAACAAGCTCTTTCGGTTTTGGGCTACGCTAACAATCCAAACGCTTTAGGAGGCTATCTCTCTCAAATGGGAATGGTTGGACAAGGACAATCTCCGGAACAGATGGCTCAAGGCCTTTTGGGTCAGATTCAAGGTTTGGGTAATTCTCAACCTTTCAATTCGATCCAATCTCAACTAGGTCTCAATGGTGGTCTTAACAGTTTGACTTCCCAACAACAAAACCTGTTGAATTCTCTTGGAATCTCTCAACAAGCTCAATCTCAATTGATGGCTTTAGGACTCGGAAACCTCGGTTCTCAAGCTACCGGCCAGTTGTCTTCTTTGGGAGTCAATTCCCCAATGAACTTCAACTATTTGAACTCTGGAAACACTGGAATGAATCCGTTGATGAACGCTATGGGCATGAGCGGCGGCTCAAACCCAATGTCTTCTTCGATAAAACCTTCTCAAATGACGGGTTCTTCTTTCAGTCCAACTGCTCAGCAGCTTCAAGGTCTTTCTCAATCTCAATTAGCTAGTCTCGGATACGCCTCCATGAGATTTAATCAGCATCAGCTCAAGTCCAACTCCACCATGGCCAACTCTACCATGAGCTCCAACGCCATCATGACAAATGGAACGATGTCAGTGGACGTCTCAAGCAACTCCACCATGCCTACCAACTCCACTATGCCATCTAGTTCTACCGTTTCATCAAACTCAACTATGATGAACATGTCAGACTTGGCATCGATGCCTGGTCCAGGAGAGAGTGGAAACGCCAAACCAGCAGCGAGATCCTTCCCATCTTCTCTTTCTCCAGAGCAACTCACTCAACTGCAAGGGTTACTTCAAGCTCAGATGGGAAACTTTCCAAATCTCGGATCCTACAATCCAGCCCTTGGAGAAGTTCAACAATCCCTCTCTCCAGCTCAAGCTCAAGCAGTTCTAGGAGCTCTGTCTTCTCTTACTCAGAACGCTAATGGATTGAATGGATTGAACGGAGTCACTGGTGGTCTATCTCTATCTCAACTACAAGCTCTGCAGGGTCAACTTCAGAATGGTGCTTTAGCTGGAACTCCAGCTGCTGGAATCTTGAGCTCTCTCTTCGGAACTCTACCTCTCAAGCTCAGCGCTCAAGGCCAAGCCACCCCTAACTTCCCAGCCAGTGCTGAGATGAAGGCTGCTGAGTCAGGTTCTATGAAGATGGAGAGCTCTCAACCTACCTCTTCCATGTCGATGTCCATGTCTTGGGATCCAAAGGAGACCGGATCTTCCACCTGGTCTTACTCGGAATGGACTACCGTCATGCCAAGTTCAATGAGTTCTTCTTCATCTTCCTCCGATGGTAGATGGTCTACTCCAACTGCTTCTTCTGGGGCTTCTCCTTCTCCAACTGCAAAGGCCGAAGAAGTCGCTCTGGGAGATGGAAACAAGTACGCCTGGTCATGGTCTTCAAGTGGAATGGAATCTTCTAGCTCAATGTCTTCTGCCAGTCCAAATCCAACTGCAAGTGAGGCTGCTCTTGGAAGTGGAAACAGATACGCTTGGTCATGGAGTTCTGAAGATGCTAAGGATTCCAGTTCAATGTCTAAGTGGTATCGTCGTAAGAGATCTGACGAAACCAAAGACGCTGAAACTAGTTTGATGTCTTCTGAAGAACCAGCTACCGTCACTGTCACTACTACTGTCACTCCAACTTCAACTGCAACTCCAAGTATAACCAAGAGCAAGATGCATCACTCAAAGTCAAAGACTTCATCTCCTTCTTCTACTGGATCTTCAAAGGATAAGGAAGGTGAAAATGGTGTTGACGTAGAAGTCGACATGAGTGGAGATGAAACTTCTTCAAAGAAGAAACATCACCGTTCTGACTCTCCAGAAGCTACTTCAACTGGTGGAGCTAAAAAGTTAGCTGCTTCTCCTTCAGCTTCTTCTTCAAATTCGACTTCTTCTCCTTGTCCTTCTCACTCTATGGCCCATGGTCCAACTCTAGTTTCAGGTCCAATGGCTCTTCCATCTGGAATGGTCCCTTACCCCGCTTAATCACTTCACTTCCATTCAGACGTCTTAACCTCCCCTCCTCCTACCTCACTCTCCCTTCGTAGTACTTAACTGTTTGAAACTAGATTTTTGGCTAGGAGCTGGATTCCTTCTTTGGTTACTTCATTACCTATTCACATTCTTTTTTCTTCTCCTCCGTAGTTCTATTACAATCTTCATCAAATCCATTTGTCTACCCTAAGAACCTGAACGTTCTCCTTTAACCATTCGATTGCTATCCCTTCTGCTTTCACGGGAACGCTGGACCTCAAATAGCCAATTGTTGAACAGGGACGGGAAGATCCGAACGCTGGTGGTACTCCCCCCCGGAGCGGGATCGTCCAGCGTCTCGAGGAGTCCTGCGGCGACAGCAGTCACATCTCTTGATGAGCGACCTGACCTTGCAGCCTTTCTTGCTCCAACGAGTACTGCTAGATCTGCGCTTTCAAAGACTATTGATGCGTTGAGATCACGTGGTTCTATTATGAGAAGCCGCAGCCCTGGAAGTGGCATTCTCTCTCGAAAGCCTGCTCTGATCCCTTTCCTCGAGAGCGGCTTGAGAAGCTGTACTAGACGCTTGTAGAAGACGGAAGGAGTTGATGGCGGAGGGTAGAGTACTGAATTCTAAAGCTTCGACCAGTCCTTGATCGATTCGACGAGAGCAGTCCTTTACAGATCTCCTGTCCCTTTCCTTCCATCCTAAAGTTGCAAAAGAGCTCCGAAGATCCATCTATCGACTCCTTCCAAGCTTTTGAGACTCGAGTCGATCTCGTTAGAGATGGAGCGTCGGCGAAGGCGAAGAGCTTGAGGAAAAGGTCGGGAGAGACTCTATTGAGGCGACTCTTCCCCTCTTTGAGTGCTAAATCTTTGACTCTCTTCATGACGGCTTCGGAATTGATGGATTGGAGATGACTCGAAGCCTCACTTCTCTTCTGCTGTTCTCTGGCTAGTCTGAAGTGTTGAAGGGCCATCCTAAGGTGGGCGAATCCAGCTCGGGAGTGAGCTTGTGAAGAGATGAGAAAATCTAATCTTGGTTAGCAGAAATTATCAGGGAAAAATTAGGGGAGGAAAGGGAGGCGATCTACCCGCAGAACTCACTTCAAGACTCTTTTCCTTGTTCATTATATTCTTCTTTACGCTCATCCTCAATAGAGTCTTCACTGACCGTAGGCTGTGAGCTAGTGCGTTCTATCCTCTGTTTCGTTGCCTTCGCCACTCTCCATTGCCCAAGTTTCAAATCTATAGACTACATCACAGCGATAGCAAAAAGTACGATGCAGAAACAGCTTCTCAATCGCAGAGGTAGAGCAAGCAGAAAATGGAAACGTTCAAGACTCTGCGCTTTACAAGTTCCTCAACAGCTCTTACCTTTCAGTCACTTCTCTATCCTCAGTTTGTGGATCGAAGAGAGCTCGGTCTGAAGAAAGGCAAAAAGGGTTTAATTCAGGAGTGAGGAAAGAAAGAGTGAAGACAAGCTTTTTGATGATTCAAATGGTTGCGCTTCTAGAGATGAATGGAATCCAGAAACGGGAAAGATGAAACAGATCGTGAGAGTCGAACTAAGGTTGAAACCACGGAGAGTATAGGAGGTCAAGTAAATTTGTGAGGGAGCGAAGAGTCGGGAAAGGATAAATGATTGCTCTTTGTGGGATGACTTCGGATCTGGAAGCAAAGCAATGGGTCTTTGAGAAAGGCTCTGCTTTGGCAAAGAGTAGAAGAGATTATAAGGTCAAGTCTGACCGGGGAAGAATGAATAGAAGGTGAGAAGCGAGAGGAACATTTCGAGGAAACTTATTGCAGCCAGGCAAAGTGACAGAAGACTCACCCGCTTGGAATCAAATCCACCGGCCTACAACGAGATCTTCAAGGTTCTCCTTTAGCCAAGATGTGGTAGCCTCATCTGCTCTAACTGGAACTTCAGACCTCAGACTAGTGATCTCTGAGCACCATCGAGAAGATTCGAAGGCTGGTTCTCCCTCGGAGGCCGGATTGTCCAGAGTGTCGAGAAGTCCGCTAGCGACTGCAGTCACATCTCGAGATGATCGTCCTGTGCTTGCAGCTTTCCTTGCTCCTACCAGTGCCGCTAGGGCTGAGCCTTCGATGACTGTAGATGCTTTGAGATCACGTCGCGGTTCTATTCTGAGAGTCTTCAGCTCTGGGAGTGGCATTCTCTCTCGAAAGCCCGCACTAATCCCCTCCCTCGAGAGCGGGATTAGAAGCTGGACTAGTTGTTCATAGAAGATGGAAGGAGTTGATGGCGGAAGGACGAGTACCAACCATCGAAGCTTCGACCAGTCCTTGGTAGAATCGATGAGAGCAGAGGCGGCTGCTTTGGCAGAGGCGGAATCCTTGATTTGAAGGTCGTGGAGAAAGAGCTCCTCGAGAGAAGACGTGGTGCTGAAGGCAGAAAGATCTTGTGCTTTCAGGCGATGAACTTCAAGACTTCTCAGTCTTGGCGCGTTGAAGTTCTCGAAGAAGAGGCTTGAGTCCCCACTTAGGGTCGATCTTGGAGACGGAACGGAAACGAGGTAGAGATGGTTGAGATTGGGCAGATCCATTGGTGGAATGTTGTCGACTCGGCTGCTCTCTCCCACCATGCGTAGACGTATCTCTTCTAATCTTGAATTTGATGATAGAAGCTGGACCATCCAGGCAGAAGTAAGTTTGGAGCTGCTGATGATGACCTTTCTTGCTCCTCGAAGTCGATCCAGAAGAGCATCGTTGCAGATCAGGTTCTCATCTCCTGATGTCCATTCCAAAGTATCCAGTGAAGCTTTCCAAGTTGACGGAAATATGACTCTCATTTTTCTCTTTTTGGGGGTTCTCATTTCCTTGACGCCCTTTCGGAACGAACTTAGAGAGGAGAGTCCATCACATTCCCCAGCTACGTCCACGATCAACTTGCAGAGATCTCCTTGATGACCGACAGAGAGAACCTGGAGACTTTTGGATGATCTGTTGATGAGTGTTGCCAGTGCTACTTGCAGAGGGGGGTTCAGCTTATCATCGAATTCCAGTTCCATTCTTCGAATCGAGTCCTGGCTCCGTTTGCTGAAAAGCCTCAGTCCTTTGAACATCTCCTGTCCCTTTCCTTCCATCCTAAAGTTGCGAAAGAGCTCCGAAGATCCATGGATCGACTCCTTCCAAGCCTTGGAGACCGACGTAGATCTGACGAGAGAAGTAGCGTCGGCAAAGGAAAAGAGCTTGAAGAAGAGGTCGGGAGACACTCGTTCGAAACGGCTCTTGAGCTCTTTGGCTGCTGATGATTGGACATCCTTTGTGATAGCTTCGTAGTCGATGGACTGGAGATGACCCGAAGCCTCACTTCTCTTCTGCTGTTCTCTGGCTAGTCCGAAGTGGTGAAGGGCCATCCTAAGGTGGGCGAATCCAGCTCGGGAGTGCGTCTGTGAAGAGATGAGAAAATGTCGTTTTGATTAGAAGGAATGATTCGAGAAAATTCAAGGGAGAAAAGGGAGGCAATCTACCCGTAGAACTCACTCGAAGGCTCTTCTCTTTTTCCAACGCCGATTCTACGTCTTTGATTGCCTCGTGAGATGCTCCTCTGGATCCGAGACTGCTACTCCTTATCAGCAATGATTGTATAGTATCAGGCTCAGAATCGATCATCTGGGTCGGAGAGAAAGAAAGAGAAGAGGACGGTAAAACACTTGAGGAACAGGCGGAACCAAGTGGCCTTCATCTGGACCAATTCATCCTCGAGCCACAACAGAGATGAGTAACTCACCCTGGTACATAGCTGTTCTGCAGTCTTGTAATCCAGTCTGTCCAAAGCATCTTGAGCTTCCTTCAGTTTGAGAGCATGTTGCTGTTCTGAGGTGATGCTGCGTTTGGCTGATAACTCTTCCGATTGAGAGTCCTCGCTGGATCTTTTCCTTTCCATCTTGAGATGTCTGGGCGGCTACGTGCAGATGACGAATGGAAAACTTTCTGCTTTTCTCCTTGCAAACCTTGAAGAAAAAGACAACAGACCGATTTGATGGCTGTGGGTTTAGAAGAAAGAAACAGAGTCGAGGAAACAGCCGGAAACACTTTTGAACCTGACCACCACCCCTCGAATTGACTCTTCTCCTTAATCTTCAATCAATCTTCAATTCAGTCCATACCTCGAATGACCCACAAGTCAAAGCTCACGAGCACCGAAACTCAGAGTTCTACGCCATGAGGGGTCTTACTTTCTGAGCTTCAAGCTCCATGACTTTCATTCCCTTCGAGTCTTATCTTTCACACGATCTCATCGGTACAATAACAGCTTGAAACTCAACTAATGACTGCCAAGGCATCAAGTAGAATCCTCGAGGGGTGGTTGCGGAGTCGAGGATCTTATCAGGAGACGGCATGCTCCTGTTCTGCAAGGCTGCAAGAGATTGGATGTAGGGCAAAGGAGAGCTAGAACAGGTTGAAGAGGCAAAGGCTTCGTAATCGTCAGTATAGTAAGGTTGATTGGTGAGTGGGATATGGGGCAAGACAAGAAGGGATCAGACTAGCAGGATCAGCTGGGATTTTGAAGGTTCAAGAGCTCTCCTGGCAGCTTGCTCTGTGGAGAAACTGGCTCTTCTGACCAAATTCTAAGCTTTTTAGAACTGCTGTTAGCTGACTAGCCCGACAGACTGAAAGCTCGAGCTGATCAGAGGCTGAATTGGGTTTGGAAAATCCGGAGGCTGGTCCTTGTTCCCTTGATCTACCTTGTTGAGCGATGGTCGTTCTCCGTGGTCTTGACTCAATCTATGTAGAGTTCAAATCATACTTCTACAGAGAGGAAAGAGGTCCAGAGAGAGGTCTAAAGGGGGGTGGCAAGCCTCTCTCATTCTGGTCCTCGTCGAAATTCTGTTTGCCTTTTCGAACCCCAGACTGAGAACCCATTCCCATTCCTTGTACCTAGATAAGAGACTTTACTACCGAACAGACTCTTCCCTCGACATGGAGTAGTGGCTCCCAACAGACTGTTCTTCCTCTCTCTTCTCTCTCCTCCTTTCACCTCCAGATTCCGTTCCTCGAACCATTCTTCATCTTTCCTAGCTAGTCTTTCTCGGCTAACCATCACTGTCATTCAATTCATGACCCAAGGTCCGGGTTCTCTATGCTAGGTGAACCAGCGAGTTCCTTGAGAAGGCGAAGAAGACATTATGAGTTACCCTTTCCTCTTCAAACTCTCATTTCGAGGTGCCACTTTTCAAATTCAGTGATAATGAAGGCGGGGTGAAGAGTGAAGTGGGCATCATCCTATTTGACTTATGAGTTTCAAAGCCTTCTGAAAGACCACTTCTTCAGCAACCTCTTGGAAGTTCGACTTTGATGAAAGGATGCATGCTGAACTTTCCCTCCTTCTATTCTTCTCTTGCTTACTCTCGAACCCAGTCTCTAGATAGCACTCGAATCTTCTCACCCGCCTCTTCCAACGACATTTCTCTGGAAAATTCGTTCCGTCTCAATGGATGTTGGTTTTGCTTCTTCTCCAAGCCTTTATTCAGATCTTGAGGGGGCATCAAAGTTTCTACTAGAAACAAATTCTGGAAGAAATGCAAATGTCACCCTGGATCAAAAATCCCTCGAGACAAACTGTTGAATCGACAAGTCCAAGTTTATCCTGAAGCCCTCGAATAGGATCTCTAAAGAAACCATCAGTCAGCAGAGTCGAATGGAGGATTGGCAGCTCGCAGCTCAGCGGTACGCCTCATGATTTTAGCAAGCGAAGGAAGCGATGGAAGCTTCAGAGCAGAAGACACTCGAATTAGAGAAAGAGCTAGCCTAGGTTAAGCTCATGAGAAGTCAATCCAGTAGTAAACGTCGTGAGGGACACAATACAGATGGAGGAGCAGGAAAGCGAAGAAATCAGAGAATCTTGTCTTCGAGATGGGAGGAGAGGAAGAGTTTTGCTGTGCGGCTTGACAAGTGGAAGGTGAGTACTTTCGTTGATCTTTGTCTCCGTCTCTGCTTGTAGACCACCTCCCTTTGTAATTTGAGTAGAGTACGTTTACAAGAATTCTCAGATTTCTATCCTCATTCTCTGTCGAAATCTAATGGCAACCACCAACTACTCGTCTTTTGCGGCGAACTTTTCTTGCGAGATGAGCACGATAAGTGAAGTCGCGAACGGAGTCAAAAACAATGAAATTAGAGTGGGAGCTAAGACAAATTTTGACTGGAATCTGAGTCCAAGATTGAGAAGAAGAAGGGGAGCATGATTTCGAGAGCTGAAATTTGGAAACATTCGGGAATCATCAAAGAAAAAGCGAACACTGGAAGAGTTCGGAGAACAAACCAAGGCGAAGATCAAGAAAGAGAAAGAAGACATTTGCATTTGTCGAAGCTGTTTTAGGTAGACTCAGGAGACGAGGGGGAGGACTAGAAGCGGACGAAAGCTACACAAAGTTTTCGAAAAGTGGAGGAGAGGCATCCATCATCTCTGACCACGCTCGTTCGGTTTGGCACACAAACTAAGGAGAGGCGTGAGGCAGAGTCAGTGATCGATCGGGGCAGAAAGCAACGGGACAAAAGTAGTCAGGTGAAGATCAAAAACAAGACTTACCCTCTAGGCCTCTAAGAATCAACCCACTTGTCTACCTCAAGGTCTTCAATGCGCCTCTTTAGCCAAGCTCTGGTAGCCTCATCCGCTTTCACCGAAATCCTAGACTTCAGGTATCTCATCGCTGAACTAGGACGAGCGATTCGGTAAGCTGGCTCCCCTTCCGAAGCGTTAGCGTCCAGAGTCAGCAATTGCAGTCACATCTCGAGATGATCGTCCTGTGCTTGCAGCTTTCCTTGCTCCTACCAGTGCCGCTAGGGCTGAGCCTTCGATGACTGTAGATGCTTTGAGATCACGTCGCGGTTCTATTCTGAGAGTCTTCAGCTCTGGGAGTGGCATTCTCTCTCGAAAGCCCGCACTAATCCCCTCCCTCGAGAGCGGGATTAGAAGCTGGACAAGTTGTTCATAGAAGATGGATGGAGTGGATCCCGCAGGGTAGAGACTTAAATTCCATAGGTTCGACCAGTCCTTGGTCGACTCGATGAGAGCAGGGGCAGAATCCTTGATTTGAAGGTCGTAGAGATAGAGCTCTTCGAGAGAAGACGTGGTGCTGAGGAAAGAGAGATCTTGTGGTTTCAGGCTATCAACGTGAAGTATCTCCAGTCTTGGCGCATTGAGATTCTTGAAGAAGAGGCTTGAGTCTCCTACTTGAGTAGATTTGGGAGGCGGATCGAGGAAGAGATAGCTGAGGTTGGGAAGATCCATTGGTTGAATTCTGTCGACTTGAATTCCTTCACTCGAACGTAGGGCTACTTCTTCTAGTACTGACTTCGATGAGAAGAGCTTGACCATCCAGGAAGAAGTAAAGTTGGTGCTACTGATCCTGACCTTTCTTGCTCCTTCGAGACGTTCCAAGAGAGCATCGTTGCATGCCAGGTTCTCATCCCGTGATTTCCATTCCAAAGTATCGAGTGAAGATTTTCAGTTCTGCGGGAATTCAAGGGTCCTTCTTGCCTCTGTTGGGGCAGAAGAGTCCCTTTCCTCCTCCCTTTCTCGTGGAACTTAGCACGACTAACTCGTTGCTTCCTCCAGCTCCTTCGTGAATTCACTTGCAGAGATCTCCCTGAAGAGGAGAGTCCAGCTTGTCGTCGAATTCCAGTTCCATTCTTCGAATCGAGTCCTTGCTCCTAGAACTGAAGGCTTCCAGTCCCTTGCAGATCTGCTCTCCCTTTCCTTCCATTCTAAAAGTACTGAAGAGTTCCGAGGATTCATCGATCGACTCTTTCCAAGCTTTTGAGACTCGAGTCGATCTCGTCAGAGAAGGAGCGTCGGCGAAGGAGAAGAGCTTGAGGAAGAGGTCGGGAGAGACTCTCTCGAAACGACTCATCTTCTCTCTGACTGCCGATGATTGGACATACTTTGTTGTGCTTTCGCAGTCGATGGACTGGAGAGGACCCGAAGCCTCGATTCTCTTCTGTTGTTCTCTGGCTAGTCTGAAGTGGTGAAGGGCCAACCTGAGGTAGGCAAATCCGGCTCGAGAGTGAGTCTGAGAAGAGCAAACGAAGCAGGAAAAAGAGTAAGCAGGCATTCTGGAGGAGAAGCTAGAAGAGGCTAGAAAGAGCAGCACGCTTGTAGAACTTACTTGAAGACTCTTCTCCTTCTCCAACGCCCTTTCTGCATCTCTGCACGCCTCTTGAGATTCTCCTCTCGATTCCAGACTCTTACTCCTGATCACCTTGGTACACAGATCTTCCGCAGTCTTATAATCCAGTCTGTCCAAAGCATCCTGAGCCTCCTTCAATCTGAAAGCGTGTTGCTGTTCTGAAGTGATGCTGCGTTTGGCTGAAGGTTCCTGTTCGGATTGAGTGTCTCGTTGACTCTCTGATTCATCTCAAGAAGTTGTGACTGTAGCGTCAACTCTATGACCGGTGAAAGAAATAAAGAACTACTGATTGAAATGGATTAGGAAGAAGAGTCAAGAACTTCAAACGTTCCACTTCTGGATGCGAGCGAAGTTTTTTCAGCAGCGGCTGGCTTGGGAAAGAGCTTCAGGAATTTGGAGCGAACCAATCTATGATAGCTCGGAGAGAATCTCCCAAGAACTACCAACTATTCGATCCTACTTCTTGGGGAGATTAGACTGCCAATTTTGGGAGGTCTCGTTTGGAGAGTAACTTTCAGATCTTGATTGCTTGCCGAGATCTTGTTCTCGATCTGAAAAGTAACTCGAGATTCAATGGCTCATTCCCTAGAAACCACAACCGTCGCACTCGTTTCACAGAGGGGATACAAAGGTTCTGACCAATCCCTCCGAGAGTCGAGTCTTGAGATTGCTTTGGGAGGTCCTATTTGATTTGTAGAGCAAAGGCATTCTTGCTCTTCTTCAACTATACAACTATTTGCCCGTCAATTCCAGTGTTTTTCCTCTTTCAAGAGCGGAGAGCCTCTTCCAATCTCAGAGATACAGCTTGGTCTACTGGTCTTGTTCGGCGTCAACTTCCAGCTCAACACATCTCTTCACATATCCATTCTCCCCCCTTTTTTTTGTAACAAAACAACTCAAAAAAGGAATGTATGATGTTATTTTGCGATTGAGGTTTTTGGAGTATATGAGAGATGCTTCTTGACACAATTGGTCCTTTCTGAGAATTCTTCTTCACCGTTTCCAAACTTTTCTTCCTGAGCAAGACCAGAAACCAATTTCCGCCTCCTCGCTCTAGCCTTTTGACTTGGTTCCTGACACTTGGAACCATGTAGCAGTAAGACTTTCTACGAAGAGAAGTATCTGGTGGATAGAAGTGAAGACAGAAGAAGTCAGGAAACAAAACGGAATGCAAGAATAAAGAAGAAAGATGGAGAATGCCTTCTCTTTTTGGAATGTCGCTTATTTGTAGACTCACCTATCACCAAAATCTCCAAGACCAGGCAAGACTGTTGATGAAACAAGTAAAAGTCAGATACGCTATCAGTTCTTTCTCTCTTCTCTCTTCACCCTCCAGAACTTTGAGATGACCGCCAAAGCTAGATCACAATCTCCATCCTTCTCTTTTGATTTTTTTGTCCTTGTTCTGTTTCTCTCTGTGGCATTCTTTCTCTCTCCTCCCCTTCACTCCAACCTAGCAGACTCACTATAATTCTTCTCACTCAACCCCTCATCAACCCAAGCGCTAACGACTCTAACTTCTGGAAACTGATCAAAAACATTCTTCAAACCTTCAGGACTAGCTACCAAATTCAAAAACAGAATTCGTGATGGCGGAACTCCATGAGAGATTAGAACTTCGATGGCTTTGAGAGCTGATCCTCCAGTAGCTTTTTTTTGAGAGTGGGGTGAATGAGGAGATGGAAAGAGAAATGGAGTTTACAGAAAGAAGAGAGAAATTTCGAGATTGTTTGAAATAGGTTTGAAGAGAGGAGAAAGAAGAATTGAAGAAAAGGTTTGACAAAAGTTTTGAATGAGGTAAAAGGAAAAGAACCAGTCAAAAACAAAGTCAATAAGGATAAAACAAGAAGCAGGAGTCAGCTGAAATAGAACAAGAAGAGAAATCAATCTAAACCTGATATTTCAAGAACCGGAGAAAATGATACAAACCTAACATAGGATCTAACAACAGAACCCATCTCTCTGAAATATCTTCCGGCAATTTAGCGTAGACTGAGATCAAGAGCCAAAAATCGAGGGAACTTAAGAGATGAGCCATGAAAATCTCAAAAAAAAAAAAAGAGCTTTTCTCTAACGTTAGAAAAGCAACTCACAAAGTTTCGCCGTAGAAGTTTCTTCGTCCTATTCAAGATTAGAAATACATAGTTGAGATAGATACCAGAAAAATTTCCAGAGAAAAAAATAGTAACATCAGCTCCCAAGGCCCAAAAAAGAGGTTCTTGTCTCAAAAAAGACTCCAGCTTGACCCCTCTCATCTTCCCTCTACAGGTGGAAAGTGAGATGAAGGATGGTAGGATTCCAACCATAGACTAAGATCCAGATCCAGATCCAGAAGGAAAAAGAAAAGTAGACTTAATCCCTTGGAAAATTCAACAACTCACTCTCTGAATCAAAATCTTCCCAATCCTAACACTTCTACAACATTCCCTCAAACCAGCTTCCATGGCTTCACCGGCTCTTAGGATCGAGACTCCACAGATTCTACCTTGGAAGGAAACTCCTGTGAAGATGAGAGGGAGGGGAGAACAGGTTTCGTCAGGGCGTGGAAATTTAGGGGAGAATTGCCATCTTTGATAATGTGGATGGAGAAAAAGGAGGGGGGAAAAGAGAGAGAGAGAGAAAGAGAGAGAGAGAGAGAGAAATAGAGAAGGGCAAAGGAAAAGGAAAAGAGAGAAAGGAGAAGGAAGAAGGTGGACTGACCAGAATAAGGAACTCCAGTTGGAGTCATGACTTTGTTTTCTAGAGTTGGGAGGTGGTTTAGACCTGAGGGGCAGGTGTTTGGGTGCATTGAGGGGAGAAGAAAAATTTGTAGGAGAGATATTGGAATAGAAGGAAAGGGAAGAAAGGGTCAGGCTCGAAGAGAAGGGGGAAAGAAAGGTGAGGGTGCTGATAAGAGATTACCACACAGAATGGAAATGCCAGCATGCCCAAGCGACTTGAAAGAAGGAAATCTCGGAGTGAAAGATCCTCAGATATAAAATGAGATGGGGATCGAAAGAGGTGTATCAACCTCTTCCAAGAGGTACGTCGAAAAGATAAGACATCTAGCCAGGATGTTCCCCCTCTACTTCCACTAAGCGATCCCAAACCCCTTTTACTGATTTCGAATTCCTGCAATAAGAATTTTTTGGCTTCTTCTTTCTGCATAGGAACATCCTCTGAAAGGTACTCAGCTTGGGGGATCGTCTCTTTTTGAAAAGAAAAGTTCTCTTCTCTGAATTAGCCTTCCTCCAATATGATCTCAACTTCTTCGGCTCGTTCAAATGACTTGTTGATTACTCTACTCTCCTCTCCTCTACCATTTGTAAGGAAGTAACTAACCTTCTTCTACCAGCAACCTGATGATTCTATCGGAATAGAAAATGAAATCTGATCTTTTAGTATCTTGATCTCTAATGATTGTCATTAATGCGTCCAATTGTTTAGTTTGAGGCAATCTTGCACAATTTGTTGGCAATGTTGGTGAAGTACTGGAACTCATTCTTGGAAGTCTCGAAGATTTGAAAGTGGAAGTGATGATGTTCAAAACAGAAATTGTGACCCAACCCAACCCAACACTACCTCTCATTTTCAAGCTTTATTTCCTATTCTGTTCAGCTGATGACGATTCTGTCAGTTCTAATCATTAACAATCACGGTAAACCTAGATTGACGAAATTCTATTCTCCTTTATCTTCCAATTCTCAACAATCTCTAATTCGATTAATCTTTCAATTGGTTTCATCAAGAGAATCAATTCATAACCCCAATGGAAATCAAGATTCCATGGTTTGCAATTTCTTAGACGCTCCTGAATTGTTACCTCTCTTACCTCCGAGTGAAATTGGCAGTCAGAGTGGTAAGCCAAAGGGGAAGGGGAAGGGAAGAGACAAGGACAAGGGGGATGAACTGAGAGTCATCTATAGACATTATGCCACGCTCTACTTTGTCTTCTTAGCTGATACCAGTGAGAGTGAATTGGGCATATTGGATTTGATTCAGGTGAGTTCGAAGGAGGAAGGGATGAAGTGATAGGGGATGAAGGTTGGAATCAGCATGACCCTCTCAAGGCGATGTCTATTGCGAGTATCACTTCTAAACAGTAGCAATCCAACAGATTCCAGCTCTCATTGCTTTTTTGGGATCACTGTGAAGGGAGCATGCACGTTCACTCCTTGGAGATAGTAAGCCTGCTTTCTCTTCTTAGAGCTGGAGTGGGAGCCTCGTAGCCTCGAATGATGCTTCACATTCAGATGAGACGCATGAGATGCTTCACTTTTGGGTACAGGTGAAGCTAGCAAGGTGTGGTCCATGAAGTATGGAGTGTGCCTCGTATGAAGGACAAGGGCTTTGACCAGTTCAACCCTCATCCTAGCTCGCTACTTCAAAGTGGCCAACGAACGGCTTCCAATCAACTCAAAAGAGAAGCATGGAAATTCAATGTGAGGGGCCGGGGTCAAGGAAAAGAAAGGGTCCGGTTGAAAGAGGATCTTAGGAGGGAGTCCCTTAACTCAGTTTCATGAGAGAGAAGTGGGGTTCTGATAAGTTGCTTTGAGGCTTCCAAGCGAAAACAGAGGTCAGACAGAGCGTACCTGTCAGATTGAAAGAACGTTCAAAGGAAAGGGAGGATGGGACTTTTCGTTTCGTTGACGAAGAAACAAAAGGGTTCGAAGAGACAGATGGCTTCTTAACAAACTTCTCTTCTGAAGAAGGAAGCGATCCGGATTTCGGAGTCTTCTGTCTATTTGAAAACTGTTGATTTGGCTTTCTGAAGCGTTTACACTCTTATCATATTCTGAATCTACTTCCCTCGAACTCTCCTTCTCTTCTTCTTCAATTCTCCTCTTTCCACCCCCAACAGGTCTTCGTAGAATCCTTAGATCGATGCTTTGAAAACGTCTGTGAATTGGACTTGATCTTTCATTTTGATGAGGTGAGTTGATTTTCCTCCTCTCCTTCCTCTCATCTTCCTCCAAGTCATTCTCTTAACTAAGCTCCCCAAACCTATGAATCTAAACCCACTTTTTTATGGAAATCTGATATCTTTTATTCTACAGGTCCATGCCATTCTAAGTGAGGTAATCCAAGGGGGTTTGGTAGTAGAGACCAACATAAATGATATAGTTTCTTCTGGTAAGTTTTTCCCTCTCTTCCCTTCTCCCTCTCCCTTCCCCTCTCCCTTCCCCTCTCCCTTCCCCTCTCCCTCTCCCTTCCCCTCTCCCTCTCCCTTCCCCTCTCCCTCTCCCTTCCCCCATCTCTCTCTATGACCCCCGTCTTTCCTTCATCCTTCCAACGCACCTCCTCTCTTTCTTCTCACTCTTTCCAGCAAAACAAGTCACACTTTCGCGGAAAGCCTCTTCTCAATCTTCACAAGGAGGAGGAGCTCTAGCTTCCTTCGGCCCTGCTCCTCCTGGACATAACAGCACTTCTTCTTTGGCGATACCTGGAAGTCCTGGTTGGGGGACGAATAGAAATATGCCTAGTAGTCCGGGGAGTGGTGGAGGTTGGGGCGGGATGGTTGAAGGTTGGGGGAGGGAGTTGGGGAGTAGGCTTGGGAGGTAATGTCTATTGTATGATTGGAAAAAAAAGAAATGCAATCATATTTCGGGCAAGTTTCTCTTTTTTTTTTTTTTTTTCCCTTCGTTTCTTTAGACTGAGAGAGAGAAGCGAGAGAAGGTCGAAAAGGTGGTTGTCTAAGGTTTGGAGAGCCTAAGTTCTAAATTTTCTCGACAGAACTCTTCTCTTCATTCCCATCCTATTTCTAATCAGTTTCAAATCAGCTTTCCTCGTATCTTGAAAGCTTCGAGCCTACAGTCAATTCATCAACAACAACGAACTTTGACTGGTATTCATCCTTGAGAATTAGAGAACCGAACCATGGCTTCCACTTCCACTCAGTCAGTCATTAATCCAATTCAAGTTTCAACGACTCCAGAATCTTCAATCAATACTCCGACGACTCCTCTCATCAACAAAGGTAAAGCCAGACAGCTCGATTCAGACAAGGACGATGAAAAATTGTCTGTGGGAAAGCCAAATGGAAGGATAGCTCCTCCAAAAGGTTGGTTGCATTTCGTAGCTGGAGGGTGAGTAATCAATTCACATCCACTTTTCAATATAGCTTTCACTTTCGGATTAGTCTGAATGTGGGAGCTTAGTGGTGGTTTGGATAGGAAGGCAGGCGTATTACTCTATGTGTAATGCAGGATCATGAAAGAGACCATGCTCCTCTCTTTCTCTCTCGGAAAGTGGTGAGAGAGCTTCCAATCAGTCAGACTTATGCTTCTTGGATCCATCATTTGAGGTGGCTAGTCGATTGAGGAAAGGTGAAAGCTTCTTTCGCCTTTGATTAGACTTGTCAGCCATTTCTCTCTTTCCCTTCGATCCTTGAAGAGGAATCCGAGGCAGTAGCATCACACCATTCTCCAATGTCTCAGATTTCCGCAATATTCAAGTTCAACCGATCATAAAAGGTGGCCTCATCAACATGCAGATTCGATTCTTTAGCTCCAGTCTAAAAGACTGAGTTGTCGCAGCTCCCCTTTCTACTTTCTCTTTTCCCTCTTATTCTCTCTGACTCACCTCCCTCCTTTTTTGTTAATCTAACTCTCTATTCAACAGAGTCGGGGGCATGTGTGGAGCTATCATCACCTCTCCTCTTGACGTAGTCAAAACTCGATTACAATCCGATCTCTTTCAACAAAAGCTAAAGGTTTCAACTTCCAGTTCCAAAACGGGGATCGTTGCTACTAGTAGGAAATTGGCTTGGCATTTTGTTGAGACTGTTAATTTACTTGAGTGAGTTTTAAAGTTAGGTCACTCACTACATCTGTAGGCCTTAGGCCTGAGGGTTCAAGGAATTCTCATCTTTCTCTCTCTCGCTTTCCCTTACTCTCATTTTTCTAAAACGAAATCTTATTCGTTCTTGTATTTTTGAAGAGAGATCTCAGCAAAAGAAGGAACTAGAGCCTTGTTCAAAGGATTAGGCCCTACTTTAGTTGGAGTAGTCCCTGCTAGATCTATTAACTTCTATACTTATGGAAATGGGAAAGTGATCTTGGCAGAGAGGTTCAATGATGGGAAACAGAATGCTGGAGTTCACCTCGTTGCTGCTGCTTTCGCTGGTGAGTATTGTGGAATTCCTCAGCTAAGCAAACCTATTCAATTAATTTGACTTCTCCTCCATCTTTTTTTTGCTCTGTCAATCCAGGTCTCGTCACTGCAACTGCAACGAATCCAATCTGGGTAGTCAAGACTCGACTTCAATTAGATTCTCATGCCATTCAAGCTGCAGCTTCAAATCGACGAAAAGCTTCTATTGGTAAAATCACTTCTTCTTCTTCCTCCACTTCTTCATCCTCAAGTTCAGCTTTCAGATCTTCAGCTCAAGTATCAGCACCTTCGACTGCTTCCAATTCACTTTCCAATTCTTCTTCTCTCAAGTCTTCTAATTTCTTCAGACCGAAACCTTCTCCTCAAGCACCAGCTCTCAATTCTCTCCGAACAGCCGCTTTCATTTTCAAAACTGAAGGTATCAAAGGTTTATACAAAGGTTTGAGTGCAAGTTATTTGGGTGTGGCTGAAGGGACTATTCAATGGGTTCTATATGAAAGGTTGAAGAAATTGAGCAGTGGAGATGAACAGGTCAAGAATGGCGGAGTGAAAGAATGGATGGGAACTGTGGGTGCTGCCGGAATTGCTAAGGCCGTAGCTAGTTTGATCACTTATCCACATGAGGTGAGTTCTGGGAGATAAATGGAGACGCAAATGATGGACAGAGCTGAGTGATTTAGAACTGATTCATCTGCCTTTTCTTGCATCTCGACTTTCCCTTTTAATTGCTTGATCTCTCTCTTGATTGATTGGCAATTAGGTGGTCAGAACTCGGTTGCGTCAACAGCCCCCAGTGGGTCAATCTCCGAGATACACTGGCTTGCTTCAAACTATCAAGTTGGTTTTAAGAGAAGAAGGAGCGGCTGCTCTATATGGAGGCCTTAGTGCTCATCTTTTGAGGGTGGTTCCAGTGAGTGTCCTTGTTTCTTGTTTCCAACTGGTTCCGAAAGAGATTGTAGTCTCTCTCAAGGCAACATTCATTTTCTCTTTCTGAATCTTTCTCGCTCGACCCCCCTTTCTTTCTTTCTCATCTCGCAGAATGCTGCTGTCATGTTCTCAATATACGAATTGGCTCTCAGAATGGGAGCCGGTCCATCAGTTGTGGTTACTACTCCGATTTCAAGTCCAAGTGACACGGAGAAGTTGGTCTAATTTTTCCAATTCAAGACCTGCCAGATTATATTTTGCTGTTGAAGCACTTCCCTCTATGGAATATTCTTTCTGCAGTCTCGATTGTATTTCCTTTAATTCTGTCTCTTGTTAAACTATGTACTCAAGATTCCCCTTCAATGTATTTATGCTTCGTTTTTGTTACAAGATTCTCACCAACCACTCTGGACTCTATCTTTTTGAGTTTTCCAACAAATCGGTTTCCCTTACCTTTTCCTCACTGATTGACGAAGAGAATCATTAGAACTGATCCGCCAGTCACTACTATCAATCACAGCTTCATCCTTGATTCTCGAACTTCTCTTGTCTGCTTCGATCATTCGCAGTCTCGCGCTCTTCTCCATCAAAGATCACTTGACTATCAATTCACACAAGAAGGAGCTTAGCTGTGGTAAAGAAAGAACACCAGAACGAATAGAGATATGCATCGACTTATAAATTATCTTCAAGCTACAACTCTAAGGTGAACAGTTGATTTGAGACAGATCTTGATTTGAAAGTCTTCACTTCTCATCGTAAGAAAACAGTGAATCTCTCAACAGTCTCCTACGATTACGCTCATGTCTTTCCTCTAGATCCAAACAACGAAGCTTCAAAAATTTGATTCTTGCCAGAATGAGTTTTAGAGGATCCATCGAACAGAATTGAAGGGATAGGATAATCTTTCAAATTCTGACATCTCAACTCTTTCGTTGATTTTCGGAACTGCCTCCTTATCTTCATCATCATAGAATTCCATATCAGGCTGATCTTCTTCGAACTCTAAGTTCGGCCAGTCCCATTTTACTGGTTCCCGTATATCAAAGTGGAAGAGAGAATCTTTGCAAACTTCAAAAATGTTGATGATGTTGTTCCAACGTGGGCTAACTTTTAAATAATCGAAGAATTTCACTTTGCAAAACAATCTCCCCAAAACAAGAAAGCTCGGTGATTGAAGACCCTTTTCCCACAAATAATCTAGATTCTTTGATCAACGACGGCCATCCAGTTGGAACCTTAAAAGCCGGTGCATAATCATCAGTCCTATTGCTGCTTAAATTTTGCTGCTTAAATCTGTAATGGTTAATGTTTCGCTCTTAGAAGGGGACTTGATCATTAAAGCTAAGTGAAGAGTGGCTTGAATTTGGGTTTCTCCCAACTGATTAAAGGGTTTGGGGGACGCTCAAGAATAGTTCTTATCTGCTGCGATGTTTCGACTTGGTTCTTAAAGCGCATGATGAACCAGGATGATTCGTCAGCAGTTGGTTGAGGAAGGATTAAGCTTAGGGCGTCAGTTAATCTTTTGATAAGTTGAGAGTCTGAAGTAGGAATGCTTATCTGGATCCATCCCAAGCCTCCCTGTTGATAGCTAGATCTTCTCTAAACCCTTCAAGATTAATTGAGACTGACTTTAAACGTTGACTTTACTCACCTGGAGTCTGTTCGGTCAGGAAAGAGTCGCTCGTGGGAGCAGTAAGACTGAAGAGCCAAGGAAAGATAGATGAGGTTCGAACGAAGGAAGATGCCTTTGTCACTTCTACGACTGTGTATTGTCTCTAGCGCATCACACCTCGATTCTCACTTCTTCTCCTTATATGTATCACAGAGTATGAAACAGCGTCTCTAACAAAACACATTCGATTAACAAAACAAGTATCGTATTTCTAAGTGCTTGACATTCTATTGGCTTCCTTTTGAGCTTTCCCTTGTGTCTTCCTTTCCTTCGCCTGCCAAAATTCCTTTAAATCTATCAACGGTCCCAGCTCTCAACACTACTTCATCTTGTGTCCTATTCTCTCCCTTTCCAATCTAGCTCGCAACTTCTCCACTTTCGTCTTTCTGTTCCATTCCCATTCTCTTTTCTGATTCAGATCACTGCCCCTTCTTGCTCTTCTCAGTTTTCACATTGGTTTCTCCGAGTTTTGTTGGAGGTCTGACGACGAAGCAAGCTGTTCCGACTGAGATTGACAAGTGAGAAGGGGAGACAGGGGTAGAAAGAAAAATGGTGGGTCAGATCTATGTAGAAGAGACTTTCAATAAACAGAGTTGTCCACTTTCTGATTGCTGAGTTCTGTGAAGGATCAGAGAGACAGAGGGTCGGACCAGAAAGACATACTCACGTTCAGTAGTGATAGTAGTAACCACCTTCCAACAGAAATGACCATAGAGAACCAAAGATGCTAGAAGTGAGATCCAAACAGTAATACGAACTGAAATTTGAGAAGATTGAAAAATCGGACTGAAGATTGAGAATTGGAAAGAAAGTGAAAGAAGTGTAAGAGGTGGAAGAGGAGAAAAAAAAACGAGAGATTTAGTTAATCTCCTGCAACACCTTCGCGTTCTTCTAATCTTCATTTCCACCTCAAAAACCCCCTCATTATGACCCATAAATGCCTAGCCCTCCCTCTCACTTCTTTACCCCACGTTGCATAAAATGTTCAACTCACCCGCCCAACAAGCCATCGACCATCCCAATGGCACTCCAAACGATGGTGACATTCCAATAAGGACAAGGAGCCTTTGTAACATGAGCCACGATCAACAATCCAACATTGTAAGCGAAACACAAGCCCCAATAACAAAGGAAAGGGAAAAAAGTGATTGGATCGGCGATGATGCTAGCTTCTTGAGATAGAGCCCAAAAGGTGTTTGTTGAGAGCTGAAGGATTAGAGGAGCTAGACCTAGAAGAGAGGAGTAAGGAGAGATGTTCCTTGATCGGAGAGAGGTGGAGACGTTGGAGTAGCTAGAAGAGGGGAGGAGAGGGTTGGGCTGGGCTGAGGAATGTCTTCTACTTTGAAGAAGCTGGTGATGTTTTGAAGTATGACCCCATCATGCCCGTAACCCCACCCCTCCCCCTTTTAAAAGAAGTAAAGACTCACCTAGCAGCGATATTCCCAACCAATCCCAAAGCACCCAAAGCCATAAAGGTTTCATTCAAAGGTAAATTCCAACTGACCAAGGTAGAATTCTTTCTAACCCAATCCAACTTCTCCAAGCCTGAGATTTGTAATATTCCAGTATCCCAGAATCCACTTCCACCCATCAAGGCAGTGATAAGATAAATCCCACAAATCATCAAGATGCCTTCTACAGGACCTGAGAAGGAACTTAAGAAGAGTGTTCCAGTATGATATTCCTCCCAAGTGGTTAAATAGAAAGTACTCAAAGTTGCAATCAAACTTGTGATAGTCCAATAAGATCTACCTAGATTCAAAGCGTTTGAAACCAAAAGACATTCCAAGGTTGTGTTTAAAGCATCACAACCATGATCGAAGAGTTCACCTAATGGACCTGCCATGCTCGTTCTTCTAGCTTGTTTACCATCGATTGCATCTAATGATTGATAGGCGAATAAAGAGATTGACCAAAATATGTAGACGATAGGTGGTAGACAATTAGAGGAAGTGGATCCAAATCTTGATGAAAGGAGGTTTGGAATCCAATCCAAAGCTTTATTTCCAGTTAAGTTCAAACCTAATTCTATTGATTCAGCTTCTGAGACTGAGGGTGGGATACCAAAAGAAGAACCGAAGAGGGATTGAGTTTCTAGAAGGTTGGAAGTTGAACTTCCAGGTGAATTGATTAAACCTAGCTTGCTGCGAGTTCCACATTCTAATCCTGGATCATAATAGATTAAAGTAAGGAAGTTTAAGAAAACTAGAGCTAAACCTGATAAGGTGATGGTGTTGGGTGCAATGCTTAATGGGAATAAAGTCACTAACCAATTCCAATAAGGTGTCAAAATGTACTTTGAGATTAAGGAATGATCTGCTCCTGAATACTTGTAAAGTCGTAGGTTCGCTCGTCTAGACGCTGGAATGTAATCGAACACCATACTTGAAGAAGATAGAGGAGCCAAAGAGGATGAGGATGGAGTCAGGAAGACACTTAGTAAAACGTTTCAAAAGCGCTAACAAGAAGAGTCAAGCTCCACCTCGCAGTAACCTCTTCTAATAGTTTCTAGGGCGCTCTGAAAGCTTTCTTCTCATCCCTTTGCCTTCCATCCTACCAAAGTTTCAATAACAGGACTTTCTTTGAACCCGAGGGGAAGGGAGTTGCAGAAGAAAGGAAAGCTGAACAGTTACAGACCTCTCTACTCGCACAAAGGTCCAACGCCTCATCAATTGTTCCGGCTCCATTTTGTTTTATCAAAAGCTTTGTGTTCTGGGGCTTGAACCTTTTGAGAATGACGTAAACCGAAGTGGAATCTCGGGTGGCAAAACCTGTTGTGTTATTCTCGGATCATCGAGATCATCCACTTTCTTCTCTCCTCTCTCCTCATCCTTTACTCTCATTAAAAAGAAAGTGATGATTCTGACTGATTCAGGATATAGACAACCTCTTAACTCATCTCTCTCAACATCCTTAACTCCATCAAACTTGCAAGCCATCCAAAATCTAATCTCCTCAGCTTCACCTCATCCTTCAATCTCATCATCACTTCCCTCAAAATCACAAGCAGCAGTTGCCATTCTCCTATTTCAACCAACTCCAGAATCAATTCAAATAATATCGGAAATCAAATCTCATTCTCCTTCTCATACAACGATCCATGAAGAGAGTCAAGTGAAAGTACCTGTACCTTCAGATCTTCAGGTCATTTTGACGACTCGATCTTTGAATTTGAGGTCTCATCCTGGACAAGCTAGTTTACCAGGTGGTAAAGTTGATAGGTCCGACGTTGAAAAGGGAGTCGAGTACACTGCTCTAAGAGAGTGTCATGAGGAAATCGGTTTGGATTTTGAGAAATGGTGGGGTGAGGGAATGGGTTGGGTTTGTACTGGTCAACCTTGTGAGTGATTCGAGAAAGAGTCAAGGTGATGAGCTTCAGTTCATACTGCGTCGGTGTCTTAGGTTTTTCAGAGATTAGACCAGAGGAGGAGACCATTCAGAGAGTGATTGGTCATGTCAGCTTCAAGCTTCAGTGACTCTCACTCGAGCTCCTCAACAAGCTCTATGTCGATCATTCTTTTGATTTTCTTGGAAAGTGTTTTCCAATTCCTCCAAAACCAAGGTACTCTGACTGACTTTCCCCTACTTTCCCCTCCTCTCTCTCTCTTCCAGTCATCTCCAAAACCTCTCTCTTAGTCCACCCATCAGTTTTTCTTCTCTCCTCAAATCCTCAAACCTTACATTCAATCCTATCCTCTCTCTCACCTTCACCTTCTGAGGTCTCGAAAATCTGGTCAAATCCTTTCAACTCCCTTCTCTCTTCTCAACCTCCAAACGAATGGCATTCCAAAAGATTATCAAATCCAACCAAAGTAGATAAGCACAGGAAACCTCAACAATTTTATAGAACTTATAGTGATGTACCCTTTTTGAGTTTGGAAGGTCAGAAGAAAGAAGTCAGAGTTCATAGGTTTAGGAGTGGAGAGGAGCTGATAAAGGTTAGTAGAATTCGAACTCTCCCCCTTTTCTTTCTTCTCGTCATTGCTTTTTTCCACTTGAATCCACTCTAACCCTCTTTTCTCTGTTTTCCTCCCTTTCGTTCTTGGTCTCTCTCCTGTTCATGCCTCTCAAGGGTTTAACTTCAGACATCATCCTCTCACTCTCAACCATAGCTTACCATCCTCCCAAGTTTCGAATCTCAGCTCCAAATCAACCTTCATTCGACATTTTACGAAAACTAGTCATTGATAGGATCAGAAAGGGAGAGAAAGGAGAGAAGAGATGGGGAGATGGGGAAAGTGGTGATGGGAAGGAAAGGAGTGAGGAGTTCGAAACGTGGGAGGGAAGAGATCTGGAGGTAGAGGAGACGAGATCATAAATGGAAATGGGAATCTCGATGGAAAGGGCACACAGTGGGTTGGAGTTTGAATGTGGAAGAGAGACCAACGACTCCACTCTAGAGATCAACTGATGGAGAATTTCGAAAAAGAGTTAGAGATCTAGGGTTTCTTTCTATCTTTCAATCTTCAGAATTTCAAATCCCGACTCAAGAATCTACGAATCAAAATTACCTCTTCGAAAACAAAAAGAGACCTAGCAAGCAAAGCAGTTTCCTTCTCAATTCCATACACGCAATCATTCCAAAGACCCGTGAAATTCTCTGACTCATACATTCGCAATTCTTTGTTGTACTTTTACATTTCGTTTTTAAAATCTAGAGATTGTAGACCTTTACTGTTCTTGTGGGCTAGATCGAAGCCAGAGATGAAAGGGACGACCTCCTCAGGCTGAGCAGCTTCCCCAACTTCTCCGAATTGCTCAGATTGTATTAGATCCATTCTGACTTTGTAAGCAGCATTTGTTGACCAAAGTCGTCTTTTGAAGTGGGGTAACGAGTAGGATGAGTTGCTTGATGAAGATAGATCTTGACTCTTCAGATAAATCAGTTCTGGCGAGCTCTTGAAGTCTTGATTGCTCAAAGTAGGGTGAGAGCTGATAAGTTCCCAGCGGAAGAATTTGTATGATTTTGGGAGTTTCCAACTAGCAGCTGCTGGGATGAACATTTGAGTTTGAGAGCAGACAGATCTTTCAAAATAAATCTTGCAGACCTACACGCTCTTCTATAGAACGAGTGAGAAGTCCGATCAATCTCAAAGCAAAGTTGTTCAAGGAACTAAAAAAGTGAAAGTTGTTCAATGTACCCTCGACAAGATTTGACTGTCTGTTTTGATTTGCTTCCCCTAGCTCCCAGTCGGCAATATCGAGAAGGTAGCTTATGAAGAGGAAGGCGAAATCTCTCAGTTGATGATCGCAGTGAACAGGAACCTTTAGATTCAAGAGGAAGATGAAGAAACATCTTTCTTTTCAACAGGCCGTCGCCACTGCCACGTTTTGTCGATCAGCTGCTGACACTGAAAAACCCTTGCCCATCCAAAAGTGAAGAATTCAAGTTCTTGACTCTTCTTACCAATCCATTCCGATCGATACTTCGTTCTTTCCTTCGCCAATCTTACACAGAACACTAGAAACACAACTTCGCAAGATGAATAAGAGAGCCAACGAAGACGCTCAATCCGAACAGGAACTATCAGCCAAACGCAGCATCACTTCAGAACAGCAACACGCTCTCAGATTGAAGGAAGCTCAAGATGCTTTGGACAGACTGGATTAAAAAACTGTAGAATAGCTATGTTCCTTCGTTCTGCCTGTTGCTCAATTCATAATGTCCTCTTCTCTTTGTTGCTCTCCGACCCAGATCATCGATTCAGGACCTGACTCTATACAACCACTATTGATCAGGAGTATGAGTCTCGGATCCAGAGGAGCACCTCACGAGGCAGTCAAAGATGTAGAATCGGCGTTGGAAAAGAGAAGGGTCTTCAAGTGAGTTCTACCGGTAGATCGCCACCCTTTCCTTCCCTGATTTTTTTCTGTTGATTTCTGCTAATGAACTTTCGACTTTCTCATCCCTTCACAGACGCACTCCCGAGCTGGATTCGCCCACCTTAGGATGGCCCTTCACCACTTCGGACTAGCCAGAGAACAGCAGAAGAGAAGTGAGGCTTCGGGTCATCTCCAGTCCATCGACTACGAAGCTATCACAAAGGATGTCCAATCATCAGCAGCCAAAGAGCTCAAGAGCCGTTTCGAACGAGTGTCTCCCGACCTCTTCTTCAAGCTCTTTTCCTTTGCCGACGCTACTTCTCTCGTCAGATCTACGTCGGTCTCCAAGGCTTGGAAGGAGTCGATCCATGGATCTTCGGAGCTCTTTCGCAACTTTAGGATGGAAGGAAAGGGACAGGAGATGTTCAAAGGACTGAGGCTTTTCAGCAAACGGAGCCAGGACTCGATTCGAAGAATGGAACTGGAATTCGATGATAAGCTGAACCCCCCTCTGCAAGTAGCACTGGCAACACTCATCAACAGATCATCCAAAAGTCTCCAGGTTCTCTCTGTCGGTCATCAAGGAGATCTCTGCAAGTTGATCGTGGACGTAGCTGGGGAATGTGATGGACTCTCCTCTCTAAGTTCGTTCCGAAAGGGCGTCAAGGAAATGAGAACCCCCAAAAAGAGAAAAATGAGAGTCATATTTCCGTCAACTTGGAAAGCTTCACTGGATACTTTGGAATGGACATCAGGAGATGAGAACCTGATCTGCAACGATGCTCTTCTGGATCGACTTCGAGGAGCAAGAAAGGTCATCATCAGCAGCTCCAAACTTACTTCTGCCTGGATGGTCCAGCTTCTATCATCAAATTCAAGATTAGAAGAGATACGTCTACGCATGGTGGGAGAGAGCAGCCGAGTCGACAACATTCCACCAATGGATCTGCCCAATCTCAACCATCTCTACCTCGTTTCCGTTCCGTCTCCAAGATCGACCCTAAGTGGGGACTCAAGCCTCTTCTTCGAGAACTTCAACGCGCCAAGACTGAGAAGTCTTGAAGTTCATCGCCTGAAAGCACAAGATCTCTCTGCCTTCAGCACCACGTCTTCTCTCGAGGAGCTCTTTCTCCACGACCTTCAAATCAAGGATTCCGCCTCTGCCAAAGCAGCTGCCTCCGCTCTCGTCGAATCCGTTAAGGACTGGTCGGAGCTATGGTGCTTGGGACTCGTTTTTCCGCCATCAACTCCTTCCGTCTTCTAAAAGAATCTAGTGCAGCTTCTCACACCGCTCTCAAGGGAAGGGATCAGAGCAGGCTCTCGAGAGAGCATGCCACTTCTCGGCTTGCGGGTTCTCAGAATAGAACCGCGAAGAAGTCTGAACGCATCTATAATCATCGAAGGCACAGATCTAGCAGCACTGGTGGGAGCAAGGAAAGCTGCAAGCACAGGACGCTCATTAGCGGACGTGGCTGCAATTGCTAGCGGACTCCTCGACACTCTGGACGTTCCCGCTTCTGAGGGACAATCCGCCTTTGCACCTTCTCAAAACTTTGCCGAGATTAGCCCTCTGAATTCTTCAGCTTCGGTGAGAACAGATGATGCTACGGTCTCTTGACTGAAGAAGAATGTTCGGAATCTCAAGATAGACAAGTGGAATTGTTTCTAAGAAGGTGAGTCTAACTATCATTCTCTCACTCGTTTCCACGCCTCTTTCCCATATATTTTGATAAGCAGTTGACTCTCAAAGGTCCCATCTCTTTCCCTTTCTTCTCTATTTGAAATTTCTAGGTGGGATCGCCTCTTATCGAGGTCCCTCCCTTCTGTCACTGACCTAGCCTGACTAGCTTTTTCGATTATGGCCTCTTACTTTCACCATTTGACTCTCTGGACGATTTTGTTTCCCTTTCAAACTTGTTTCGATTCTTCACTTTCTGTTTCATGATCCCTGAAAGTTCCCAATTCCGCAGCCCTGGGAATGACATTACCTCCCCTCCAATCTTGAATTCAAAAATGAAAAAATGTTTCTTGCATTCGCTTCACCAATCTTCACTGTTCTTTGCTGAGATCACTTCACGATCTCACAGGCAGGGATGAGAAACTTCAGCGCGCAAGAGGGATTTAGTGGCTACAACCCCATCAATTCCAAAAGGATTGAGTCGTGGAGAGAGTGTCTACGTGAATAGCGCAGAAAGAGTACAATCACATGAAGTCCTTATGTGTCATCTCTAATTCACAGAAGTAGACAACAAAGATCAGCGAAGGTCTTGACCTGACATCACTCAGCTCACATTGCCAAGTCGCTCGTCTTCCTCTACTCTTATATCTCATACTCTATTGACCTTTTCATCTCTTCCGTCGTTCTTCCCATCTAAAAACAGTTCCTCGCCTCCCAAAGTCAAGAGGCCGCTTGACGAAAATCATTTGTCCCTTTCAATTCAATTCTAAAGTTGACGGCCGCATCGACTTCTCCAGGCCTTCACTTAGACTCGTTCCCTCTCTCTGGATTCGGCTTTTTACTGCTTGGCCAGTAGGGATCAAAGGGACTTGAATTGCAAGTTCACTATTTTGAAAGGAAAGGCTCGAAATTTGGCTTGCAGTTGCTGGTTTTGTGACGCGGGTGTAGGATAGACTGCGAAAGGAAGAAATGTGGGACTACAAAATAGGCAAGTGAGATCAAGTCCTTTTTTTTTCTCTCTTTTTTTCTCTTTTTTTTTTTTTTTTTTTTTCTTTTTTTGAATCAATTGAATTCCAATGCCGTCGTCAATGGTCAAGTACCTAAATACAAAACTTCCCTGGAATACAAAGCGAAAAGTATTTAATTGCAATGTTAAAGCTTCAAAAAAACTTGAGGTTTGAGGTTCTAAGTTTGAAAAGTTTGAGTTTAAAATTTTAAAGAGGAGAGTTTAAGGGGCTGAAAGTTTGAAGAACCATTGGAGTTGAAATTCAAAAAAAAAAAAAAAAAAGTCTAAAGGGGGAACATTGAGAATAGAGGGTCCCTGAAAGGGGAAACCAAAACAAGGGGGTGAAAAATAAACGAGACTTAAAACTGGAACATTTGAAGTGAATTTGATGGATTAGGTTCTGAACTTCTCTTTTCTTCTCTTGCTAAAGACTTCGAAACCTAAGTTGATGGATGCTATTACTTTTTGATTCATCTTTAATTCTTCTTTCTGGTCTACCGGAGTAAACTCGAAACCTTTGAAGAATCTTCTAGATCTGGCTTCTCTGAAAATAGTACTAGCATGAACCACTTGAATTACGAAAGGATGGAGAATCAACTTGTTGGTTTTCTTTTTTTTGGATTTTTGGACATAGAACATTTTCGTTTTTTTTTTCATTAAGCTTGGGATGATGGAATGCTTTTTACGCACGCAACATCTGATCCGAAGAGCAAAGTGAAGCAAGTATGGGACTCCGATGCAATTGATACATCTGATCCAGCAGCCACGAACCTGCTCGACCCCTACCCATTAGAACCAAGCCCCAGTGGAAACACTCAGTACTCTGTTGAAGGGTATGATCTACCTAGCAGAAAGAAGGGGTGAGGAAAATTGTTCTAGGTACTCAAAAAATGAAAGAGGAATGGAAGGGAACATAAGATTGAAGTTCCTTTGTCTAGAAGTTGGCGCGTAATCTGGAGGTTCTTGAAGATAGCGCTGACTCTGAGATTGAAGGCTGAAGTGGTTGGTGGGTATTGAAGTTCTGATCTCGATCCTCTTCTAGATCTTGCCCATCTGACTACTGAGTGCAGCCAGAAAACTAGAAGTCGGAATTTGAGGGTCTCCCATTAGTTTGAACTATTGAGCTTGAAGCAGACGATGTTGGAGTAATCAGGAATTGAAGAGTCTGAGAATCTCTTGAAAAGTTGAAGTGGAGCCCTTGAGAGATCATCGAACCATGATGGACAATTGTAGAGGATTCAAAAGATGGACGGCCGAACCAATTAAGTAAAGGCTCTTTGCTCGAGTGGTCTAAGAGGCAGTGTTTAGGACATCACTTCAAAGTGAAGGTACAGTCTTCGATCCGCTGTTAGCGTGGGTTCGAATCCCACAGGAGTCAAATCTTTTTTGTTGGGGCACATCCTATTAGAATTTTTTTGCCTTGAGACCTTGCATCAAACCTTTCGCTGTGCTCACCTTGTCTTTTCTGTTTGCTTGGTGCGCATATTTCATTCCTTTATCTAAACCCTTCACCAGTCTCTCTCCATGAGGTTTGAGTAGTTTTTGACCCTGATCCGAGCTCCAGCGCCTTGTAGAGGTCGACGCTTTGAGCGTTTTCCTTTTCCTTCCCTTTTTATTGCGTTCCAAGGCTTTTTCTCTCACAGAGTGATGAAATCTATGAAATTCAGAGCATTTACTCAAGGTAGCTCTGGAGCAAGTAAGAGAAGAGTGACCCAATGAAGAGCGAGTCTGCATCAACATCTTGACTCCCAATCAGCTTTAAAACTCCATGTTAGTACCCGGGTTAGAGAATTTTTTACGTTTCAGCAGACTTTCAGAAGTTTTGGGAAGTCCAATACTGTTGATATTGAGCTCAAGGCCTCCAAATGCATCATCAATATCTTCGAGTAAGTAACTACGCTTCAAAGTTGGGCAAACAGACAGTGTGGAGCTTGAGAGAATCATCAATATTTTTGCTGGACCATGCAGCCCTTTCCCCTCTCATCTTCAATCCTATTCTGTTTCTCTTCCCTTGTGATCTCAAGCTCTTTCATTGATTGAATCGAATTCACTAGTCAAGGTAGCTTGAGTGTTGGAAATTTGGTTCTCTTCCCCTGGAAACAAGCTCATCTTTGACACAAATTCAATCTTATGTTTCAAAAACATTTTTTCGCCCCTTGGGGCCAAAATGTTTCCTCGGAGTAACATAACCCTTCTTAGAACATTTTGAAAATCAGATGCAAAACTTTCCAGGCTGGATTGCTGAAAAATTTCATAGTTGTTTTGAGAACTTCCCAGCAGCCTGCTTAGAATGTTTTTACCACCTTTTTTGGAATACTTCAAAGAGGACCTTTGTCATGCCTTGTTTTGTACTTTAGCACATTTGGATCTTGGGTTCAAGAATGCATGGAGGTCAGCTTCAGCAGGTCTTAGGTGCAGTTTTGAGGCATGATTCAGATCTTTTCCAGAGATTTGAAGCTGGGATTTGAAGCTTTGTTAGAGCTTCTATTTACAGGCTATGATGGTAGACGGAGCATTTGTTTTGCAAGAAGTCAAGTACAAACATTGAGTCACATGGTCAAAGGGGGCTAGTGTCCAAAAGCGAGGAGACCAACGACTTCTCACAGTGAGAAGTCGAGAAGGGAGGAAAGGGGGGGGAGAAGAGAGAGGAAGAGGAAGAGGAAGAGGAGAAAGGTTTGAAAGGGAAAGAGAGTAAGAAGGAGAAGGAAAGGGCTTCACCTTGAGCTTGATTGAAGAACTTGAGAAGAACTAGAACAAGAAGAACTAGAACATCGAGTTGAGTAGATCCAGCACTTCGAAGTAGTATTTCTTCTGCATCTACTCTTCTGCTCCGACCTTCTTGATAGCACGCACTGTTGCTTCTTCTGGAGAAGGTAGAGCATCCCTCCTGGTGGTTGTGAGCTGCACTGTAAGTTTATGATTGGCTTCAACGGCCAGCTTGTAATCACTGTAAGACGAGAGTGTAAGCGAAAGAAAAAGGTTAGTGTACAGCCACCAGAGAGAAACTCTTCAGGCACAGATCATTCCTACTCACGCTTGACGCTTTGCGTTGTTCAGAACTTTTGGTGAAATCTATTCCAGAAGTGTCCAGACTTTTGAGATTCACCCTCTTGAAGGGTGACCAATAGATCTGTTCAAACCACCGGCTCCCAAGCCGACGAGAGAAGAAAAGAAAGAGGTCAAGAGGAAGAGAAGAATCCGAGAATCTGACAATTGGGCAAAACTCTTGGATTATGTCTGGTGGTCCTTCCTTCAGAGAGACAATTATCTTAGTCTTCCAGATCCCAATGGAGTTGAATGTTCTCACTCTCATGGTGGGTCTCTACGTCAACGCAAGTTCGAGATTCTGTTCCTCTCTTCTGGTCCGACCTGGACTACCACCCACGCTTGCAGCGGCTGCATTCCTGGTCTTCTGGTCAAAGCTACTTTCCTGCTACAGCAACTTGCAGAGATCATTCCCAACTCTTCACTACTCGAAATCTTTGGTACGCCGTCACCCTTCACAACGTAGGGTGAGTCAGTGGACAAGCAGCTGCCGAGATGTATCGTCATGCTCAAAAGCACTCGCGCCCAAATCAGGCGCCTCAGCTTGGGAAAGATTCTTCTTGGTCGGTGAGTAATTGCATACGAGCAATGTTAGAATTGGAATTGGGTCAATTGGTGTTGGGTGTTGGTTTCGGTGATGGAGAGGCAGAAAGGGAGGAAGCCAGTTCGGAAAGCAAGCAATTCCCAACCTAACCTTCCCTCTTCTGTTCCCACGCCTCTCTCTCCTCTCTAGACTCACCTAGAAGAGAAAGTGAGAGAGGCCATCTTCAGATTCACTTAGATGCTGAAAGCTGCTGAGATCTTCGACCAACTTCACTTGTCGAAACCAGAACCACCGGCTCCACTTCCTGCTGCTCCTCATTTGCCTTCTGCGTGTCCTGGAGAGACGCGTGCTCAACACGATCTCTCAGGTCCTCAATTCCCAGTGGGGCTAGTGGACGCTGTGTATGAGATCAGTGACTCTGGTGAGTTGGCCTTTCTCTTTGAGAAACCTCTCTGTCCTTCCCTCCCCTCTTCTCTTTCGCCCGTTTACTCCTTTGTGAGCTAATGCTTTATCCTTCTCCCTCTCCGATGCTCTCGATTTCGTTCTATTCAGATCTGGAAGCTATTCTATCTAGTGCTTGTACCTTCAGCGAAATCAATAAGATGGAATCTCCTCTCAACCTTCGAAGCTTAGCCTGGCTGAAACGTCGCTGCTCGAAATGCTTCGGCGCTCTTCGCGAAGCTGTCAGGACTGACAACTCTAACTGGATCCTCATTCTTTCCATCGACGCCAACTTCAAATGGAGACACTTCGGAAGAACTCATGCCAGATCGAACCTTGGCTCTCCTCCTTCCTTCGCAGAAGTTCCTCAAGATTTCGTCAAGCAGACAGAAGCTGAATACAACACTTTGAAGAAGAAAAGCAAGAGGCCTACTAAAGCCCCTTGTGCTTCCGATTTCAAAGCTGCGACTGAAGGAGGAAAGACAGTTGGAAGGAGGAAAGACAGTTGGAGATTGGTTCGATTGGACTGCTATCATCGCTTTGGTCTGCGACCACGACGTCCCTCTCCTCTTCGCCGATATGAATCGCACCGGAGAACCATACTTCTACGCAGTATCTCTTCTCAGAGCCTTCATGAAGCTCGAAGGTCCTTACGTCAAATCGTTCGGAGTCCTTTACAACATCGGTTGTCACGTCAAATATTCTCTTGGCCCACTCAAGGACGAAGCAGCTTGGGAATGGATCCAGAAGCTCAAATGGGCTGTCAGCATCTTTCATGCCTACGCCCACGATGGTCCAGTCGTATAGCTCTTCAGTCTAGCTAATGGAGAAGGAGTCGAACGTCTTTGGGCGAGGATGAGAAATCTCATCGGACAAGCTCGAAGCTTGGAGAATTCTCGCAGACGTCAAGAGATCGACAATCGAATGGAAATCATGTCTCAAGTTAGTCAAGACGACATCACCAGCTTCTGCTTGGATCGTCTTCGCAGCATCAAGAACGTCGAGAAGGACGCTATTCGTAAGATGCTCCTCTTCAAGAGGGAGTCTCTCCCCCTTACTCCCAAAGAAGATACCCATATTGATCGGCTCGTTGATTGGAGGAATCGACATCCAACTCAATCTCATTTCTCGTCATCGCCTCCTCTCAACCTTTCTTTCAAGTCTTCGAGACGAGATTTCGAACGTTTTTTCCCATTTGGAAGCTCTCAACCTGCATCGTCGTACGGCGGATTCAAGATCAATGAACCTAAGGTCGAATCAAGCCCAGGAGGAGACTTTGAAGTCTAGGATCCGAACTCGGATCAACAAGAGTGCCGAGGCTATCAAGAAGCTCGAGGAGGAGCCGTCGGATTCGGATTCAGATCCTCAACACCCTCAACATCAACAGCGTCGCATGGCCTCCATGAGGTGTCTCCTTTCTATCGAACGTGGTGATTTAGCTCGAGCTGAAGAAGACGAAAGCAAGGTCGCTGGGATCTGGCAAACTGCTGCCATCGCCTTGGGAGAAACACTTCGTCTGCTAGTCACTCGTCGCAACCTCATTGCTAGGGATGGGTACTAGCAGCTGGATACGAGGACTTGAGGCGGGGGGTCTGAGGCTTGAGTGGCAAAGGGCAGTTGGGAATCAGCTGCGGGGACTATGGGGCTAAGGCTGGGAACTAAGGCTATGAGAAGGACTAAGAACTTTTTATATCGGATGAAGAAACATTTAACTACAATCTGAGAGGTGGTTTGTATAGTTTTCGAGTGTGGCTGTGTAAGGAATATGTACGGAGTCGGAAGAAGGCTCTGGAAGGTTCTGGAAGACTGTGGAAGGTGGTGGAAGCAAGAGGCATGAGGTGGAAGCTGAAGGGCGCAGTACAGTAGAAGATTTTGGAAACTTCGATATGGAATTTCCTGTGACAGTCTGTAACGGTTTAATATGTTGGTATTTTATCATACCCAATGTCCTAACAAAAGGCACAATGACAGCTTGGAAGCTGTCAGACCAACTACTCTTATCTACCCTGTGACAGTGAAGCGAGAAACAGGTGGATGTGGGTTCGTATCCCGCACCCCCCACCCCGCGGAACTGCCGCAATTTTATCCACAGGTACGTCCAAAAATGGGGCAAATTTAGGGAGGGTTTTAGTGGGTGCGAACCCCACATAACTGGTCCCCGCCAGTACTCGTCAGGAGTTTCCCTTCCAATCGGCTCGATTAAAAAAAAAAAAAAACAGGGATGCACAACGGTCTTTTGACGACCAAAGCTGACAAAGTGTCAGGGGATTTGAGGATAGAGCGCGGAGTGGTGAAGCTAACAGATTTGAGACTTGAGTGACAACTGGAAGTTGGGAATCAGCTGTCGAGGTTATGGAACTAACGTTGGGAACTAAGGCTGGCTACTGAGGCTAAGAGGGGGTTCAAATATTTTATATCGGATGTGGAAATATCTATTTACAATCTGAGGGGTGGTTTATATATGTTCCAGAGTTGAGAATGGGAACAAAGGACAAAGGGACAGGGAAACAAGGGAGAGAGCAAAGGGAATCAATTGGGAACCCTGGTTCGTAGTCCGATGCGCAAATCCCCTTGACTTGATAGCAGGACCGCGCAGCAGAGTGTCGAGACATAGATTAAATAGATACGAGTATATGAATCCTTTTGTTGAATCTTTTGACTTTAGCTATACTCACAGACATCGTCATCGCACGTTCTTTCACCCTTTCACCAATCAATCCCCTCGATCCAACTCTTCCAGCATACCATCATGCATCAACCTTCCAATGCGACTGATAGCAAAATGTCAAGACACTCTGATGACAACGCAAATCTGCCCACTTCCCTTAGTGCTCAACATGACGCTGCTCCTCAAAACGTTCTGGTCCACTTTCTGTTTCAACCCAAAACCAAAGATGAAATCATTCTGACTGATCAACTCAAACGAGAAATTGGAAGAAAGACCATAGAAGAGGATGTCGCTCCGGAGGACATCAGATTTTTCCAGTGGGACGTGAGTCACTCGATGGTTCCGGCTACTATCTACAGCTTAGGCGGCGCTCAGGATTGACAAGCTTTATTTTGTTTCTCTACAATCCCAGATGGACGCTGATGGATCGGATCAAGATTGGAAGCGTATAGCTCGTCAAGCTATCCTTGACAAACGTCCTTTCTGTACAGACTGCGTCATCTTCGTCGACCGCCAGTCCCTTGCAGACGAAAAAGTTCTGATGGTTCAGAGTGAACCCAACGACGGCTCTCCGCTGACGGTAGGACGATGTCCCGCCGCACTAGGAACTCTCAATGCCGTAGGGGTCAATCTGGGATCCTTGGACCTCGAAGACGCTCTCACTCAAGGTGTGGACTCAGAGCTTCTCTGGCAGCATCAGAAGAACTGACGAAACAAGCTCGCTACTCGTCAGAGCCTTGTCAAATGCCTGGCTTAGGGGGCTCTTTTGCGATTGTAATTGCTAGCCTCTTGTCACAGGAATTTTTCCATCTTTCTACCTTCCAGAACCCTCCACCACCTTCAATTACCTTCTTAATCTTCCACAATTGACCTTAATTCTCTGAAATCTTCAGAACCTTTCACCTCCTTCCACCTCCTTCTATAAGCTTCCACAATCCTCCACAGCCATCCAGAACTTTTCAGAACCTTTCATTCAGCTCAGTCTGTTTCCCTTACACAGCCACTCAGAAACCTACATAACCCTCCCTACCTATCAGATTGTCGTTAGATATTTGTCCATCTGATATAAATTGTTACAATCCTCTCCCAGTCTCAGCTCCATAGTCTCCTCAGCTGATTCCCAACTGCTATTTGCCAATCAAGTCGCAAACCTCTTGGCGTTTTCCACTACTACGCTCTTTACTTTCAAAACCCTTGACACAGGTGTCTGTGGACCCAGGGAATTTAAGTGAAGGCAGGAAGTACCAAGGAAAACTGTTCGGCGTGAGAAGAGAGAGTGATACCAGTGACAAAGAAAGAAAGCCAGTACACACGAAGGAAAAAAGACGATGAGCTTGTGATTGCCTTCTTGAAACACCGAAATTTTGATTCTAAACGCTCTTGTTCTTGCCTTTCATCCTCAAACTAAGCTGGCAAATGGCGCGGCTGAGATTCGCTCTGATGAAGATGGTCTTCCCTAACTTGTCCTTGGGTTAGGGCTAGGGTTAGAAAATGCATCGAACCACTACCATGTTTCCACCCCAAAATGTTCCAATCCTTCCCACCCAAAGAAAACCCCCAGACAAAAACAAAAACAGAAAAGATAGCATTACGAAGACTGGAAA